>JANAVB010017200.1:0-329508 GCA_029216955.1 Iris pallida | reverse complement strand
CTGTTTTTGAATTTTTACATATATTTTCATTTCTGTAAAAATTAGAAAAAATTGTATTTAAATACTATGTTAATTTAGCTAATTTATTATAATTTTTCCAGTATTTAATAAGTACTTTTGGTATTTTATAAAAATAGGAAAACAGAACTCATTTTCAGTATATTTATGTTTGCTGATTTTTAATAATTATTTATGAAGGTTTAAATTCCAGAAAATTATTATAAATTTCTATAATTAACAAGGATCATTTTGGTACTTTTTTTAATATAAAATTGTACTTTTTGTCTATCCCAAAAATTGTTGGAACACAATGTACAGTTTGATTTATTTATTGAATAATTACGACTTTCAATGATTTGTGTTCTTTTGAGTTATTATAGTATTGGACCTCACCCCGCACTAGTGTAAAGGCCCTAGAAAATTAGTTTGGATATAGGGTCACCCCACATTGGACTTTTATGCTAGGTTCCCACTTGGCTAGTATCCAGTTAGGAGTCGTATCACACCACTAGTGTAATCTTGAGCATAACTTAGATGCTGAGTTTGTATATCATTATTGACAGGACACCGGACATCTATATCTTTATACTAGTATTTTTGCTTTGCTCGAGACAAGTACATCTGCAAACTCATTTACTGTCTTTTAATGCTAGAACATGTATTAACCCTGTTAAAATACTGATCCTTGAGGTAGCAAGTTAAATCTTCACATGTTGTATTACTTTCAGTACCTGCCATGCTTAGGACAGTTCTTATATCTTCACATGTTTCTTACTGGTTCTCAGTACATGTTTTACTATGCTTTGTACTACTATCAGTACCTACCATGCTTATACTGCTCCCAGTATCTTTCACATGTTTTTACTATTTCGTATCTCTCACATGTTAGAATCTGGGTTATGGGGAAGCTGATAGTTGAGTACGTGATCACGACCCCTTCTCCGTATGTATGTATCGAGCAAAGTTTCATTTTATATGATTACTGCGCCGTAGGCTTTATCTCAAAGCAGATTTGTGCGTATGTACATCTATCGCCTTATCACTTGTACGGAAGTACATTTTATTATGTGCCCCTGCACATTGTACACCCATTGACGATCACGTACCTGCTACAGTTTTAAACATTACATATACATCTGTCTATATGACATATTTGTCCTTGCATGATACACTATGAAATGTCATTTCCCTATGTTACTATGATACTGTGATCCCAGTTGTACCATGAGGCCATCTTTCCAGTATTTCTGTTTTATAGACTTATCACATTATGTTCCTTGTTGTACATCTCTTTCATTATATTCAGTACTTTAGTTGTAGAGGTTGTACTTGCCCGTCCTGACAGGATAACGTTGTAGGTATACTTTCTGAGGAGGAAATGCTATGTGATACATATTATGGTACTGATTTTGAGGACCTGGCCTTAGCTCCAGAGAGGCCCCAGCGGAAACCTTGCTTAGTTATTTTATGTGTTTTGAGACTTAGACTTTGGTCTGTACTTATATTTGGATACTGGACTTTGTCTCCAGTTAGATACCTTGGAAGTGTATTATTAAGTCTGTACTTGTTTACTTTCGCTTATAGATGCTGTGTTGTGATGAACCTTTAAATGTGATTTTAGAACTGTTAGCAGCTTAGATCCTTTATTGTCTATTCTTAGAACAGCTTACTACGCTTTAACAAGTAGGCTGGACATGGCTCGGCCCGGCCCAACAATTTGGGTAACGGGTCGTGACAGCTACCCCCGGCTGTGCTCTGGAGGACGTCTTCGTCTTCAGGAGGATGATCGACAAGGGCTTGACTACCCCCAGCTATGCTCTGGAGGACGTCGACAAGGGCTTGACTACCCCCAGCTGTGCTCTGGAGGACGTCTTCGTCTTCAGAAGGAGGATCAACAAGGGCTTGACTACCCCCAGCTTCCTCCAAGATCTTCTTTTCCCCCGAGTGCCTTCAAACACTCCAGAGGACGGGATAGTTGTCTTGGTTTTTCTCGCCTGGTTCTTGGATGAGGACGAGACCGAGGAGTTGCCAGTCACCTTTCGGATTGACGAGGAGTTAGAGATTACGTTGCAAGAAGCAACCTTTAGTTCTGGCTCCTCTTCAATTGACACCTTCTTCCCGAGGCGATGTTGGAGGGGTGTTGATGATTGCATCCGTTGGAACACCGACTGCCTTGGTGGTGGGACTGCTATTTTGCAACAACAGTTGATGGTGACTACAGCACAGGTGTGCCCTGTGAGAGGTGCATTGTGCTTATCAGTCGACTCTCCTGATCGGCGCATGTGCCTGATCACATTACGTAAATCATTGGAGGAGAGTGCCACCTTCGCACCCCCATCAGGCACATGGCAAGGCCAAGCGCCGGGGTGGTCAGGTGAATGTTGCGCCCCCTGAACCAACGCAGAAGATGCGCTCAGATCAGTAGTGGGGGCACAATATTACAGTGACTTGAACTAGCCACAGACGCACATCCTACGTATGCGCTGGGGTTCAAGACCATAGAGTTTGTCTTGCTCGACTTGGTTGCGAACGCAACAGATGCGCCTAAATTAGGCAAGGACTTTGAAGGTCGACTCGTTTCTGGCGCAGAAGCACCCGAGTCGACCTTATACAGCTTACCATCAGCAGCGCGCATGATCGTGAGCGCATATTTCTGGTTTGCCGCTGGCATAGCATGTTTGAGGTGCATGGCCCGTACCGCCTTGGACTTCTTCGTACCAACCCGCTGGGGCGTATAGTACTCAGAGTCCAAATTCTCTCGCCACGACCGCGAGTGAGCCTGTCAAAGACAGAGACCTTCTGTGGTGCATCAGAGTTACTACGCAAGGCATCAGATGCGTCCTTGCTCCGTCGGCGCATCTTCCTTGTGTGAGAAGGAGATGGCTGGGAAATGTGGTCAGCACCACACTTTTTCGAGAGATGCGCTGCACCGGTGGGCGCATCCTGGCTGCTGAGGATGTCAGAGAGAAGGGTAGACTGCATCGACGCATCCCCTTCAGTGGTGGTGCCAGGGGCCTCGACCTTGCGCACCCAGACTTGGCGAGTCTTCTTCGACTTTGGCAGCCGCTTCGAAGGACTTGCGCTGCCTTCAGAGATGAACTCCTCATAAGCCTGTTGATTGAGTCATACGACCAGCGTCTTGTGGGAGGAGCCTACCTTCACGTCGTCGGATTGTGACACAGCTTTCTCGGTGCAGGAGAAAGAAGTCCCCAGCAGAGTCGCCAGCTTGTTTGCATTAAAATCTTTTTATTGCAATTTCAATTACAAATAGAACAGTGTTACAATGTAGGACTTAGATGTAGTCCTAGGAGAACACTTTTGTTTATCTGGGTCTCTGTGTCGATGGAGCGAGTGGTAATACGTTGACTCCGTTGACGATCTGACGACGTTCTCGATTCTCTGAAGGTCTGAGTTGCTTGGGTGCTGGAGCTTGCGGAGAGGAAGGAGACGTTGATGTCTGTATCTGCCTCTCTCACTGTGTATGTAGGTCTCTGTCTGTAGGTGTCTCTCTGTGTGTGTAAAAGGAGATAATCCCTATATTATAGCTTGTAGGCTGGCTGCTCATGTGCCATATGTAGGATGCGCCTGTACGTGGGGACGCCACGTGGTTGAAGCTGCGGGGGCGCATGGATGATGCGCCATCATTTGTGGGTTAAATCCTTCATGGCTTTTGTGGGCTGACACGTAGCAGGGGAGAGGATCTTTCTGTTGCTGAGATCTTGGCTGATTAGCACCCCTTCGTAG
This sequence comes from Iris pallida, assembly GCA_029216955.1. Classification (NCBI taxonomy): domain Eukaryota; kingdom Viridiplantae; phylum Streptophyta; class Magnoliopsida; order Asparagales; family Iridaceae; genus Iris; species Iris pallida. The sequence continues at coordinate 325,764 of JANAVB010017200.1, read as the reverse complement.
GCTGAATCGAGTCAAAGGACACGTGGCGCATGCCCGTTGCTCAAAGATCTCAGATTTGGTGGAGAGTGATCTGATAGGATGCGCCTGGGATTGGGCGCATGAGAAGACTTTGGCTCACAACCTTCAGAGTCACGAACCAGTCTGGGCGTACGGCTTTTGAGGCACATACGAGTCTTCAGGCGTATGCCGCTGAGGCGCATGCGAGTGGTTGGTCGACCACGTGGGTCGTAACCGAGGAGGAAAGTAATGATGATGCTGATGTCAGCGACGCTTCGTCTTCTGAAAAAGCTACTAACTGTTCAGTCCTCGGGGACGTGCTGCCAACTCTGTCACTTGAGCATACAACAGAGCGCAGTTCATTTGAAAGAGTCATTTCTTGATCTTTATGACTTTGTTGATGTGTGCAACTTGATTTTTAGGACCTACAATATGTTATCAGAAGATACCGTAACTCAGGCCATAAAATTCATCTCGATAGGAAAATCAAAATCAACAACGATTCATCAAAATCAAATTCAATAATCAAGGAGTGAGAGCGAACAAAACAAGGAAATGATTTCAAATTGAAGTTTAAATAAGATTCTCAAGGGTCATCCCAGAATCTCAAGGAATCCTAACTGTGATTGAGTACCCTCAAAAGCATATCCTAATCCTACTGCAGGCTGTAGTGATACTCTGGTTCGAATACCACTACATAACTCGACCTGCATGGGCCACCACTAAAAACGTGTCACGACCCGCACCCTAGAGTAAGGGCACGAGACGTGGGTACGTCCAGCCTACGCCGCAGTGTCGGGTAGAACGCTGTCCTAGGTCACAACAACTAACAATTGAATAATAACAGTTATACTCCCCGAATGGGGGTGACATAACAGAAATATAACTCAATCACAACTAAGATAGAACAGAATGAGATAGAAGATAAAGGTAGATAATATCCAGGAATGTAACATCACAGATATACAAATCCAGAATTCTAAGTAAAATAAATACATATCTCAGGAATATCCCAGAATCTAAATACAGTGATCCAGAAAGTAAAGACAACCCTAATCTAGAGAAGTATCATCAACTGCTAGCAGGTCCAAGTCACTAGTGATGTCTAATGCTGCACCAAGAGGGATAGACACCAGAGCCTCATCATTCACTGTAAAATTTTCAACAGGTCCAGTCAGGACATGAGCGAGTACAGTATATCTCAACAAAATCATAACCGGTTAGGAAATATAAACATGCTAGAGAGTAAGATACAGGATCTGAAGAAATAATATGATAAAAAGAGAGAGACTGTAAGTAAATAGCTACAATATATAGAGAACTAAGTGCTAGTGATTCAGAGCACAAGATGGTTATGTAGACGCACGATGTTATACACGAGTAATCTACAGAGGTTGTACGAGTAATCTACTGGAATACATAACCACTTCTACTCCCCCGCCCCAATCAATACACAAGGATCTAGTTAAGTTATGTTATTGCACACGAAGTATAGTCGCACACGAGATCATGTGAGTACATGAGTATACACGATTTCACACGATTTGTACATAAATATCACGAATACAAGGAGTACACGATGCTCACGATAAAGTACACGAACACGAATACCCGATGTATCCGCTAAGGGGATAACATCGCACAACAAGATCCATATAGTACTAATCCGTGTTTCCAACGTGTCAGCATCATGTAAATAATCTAAAGCAGGAAAATACTCCTAATGCAGGATATGAAATGATCAGAGAATGTACTCGCCTATCCTGAGAATCTGGAGAATATATACTGTCCGAGGAGTGGTGTCTGGCTCCTATTAGAACAGCACAAGTCACAACAAGTCCAGAATAGAAATGTAATGCACTACAATGCGTTCTACATAAATCTAGGTCAATCTAGACCAAAGTCAACTCTTGGTCAACTCTGGTCAACCCTAGAAGTCAAACTAGGTCAACCAAGTCTAATCTAGGTCTAGCAAGTTATTCTAAGTTCTAACAAGTCTACTCTAGGTTCCACTAGGCATACCATGCCTAACCATGCCTTAGTCACATAACCAATAGGCATGACTATGACTAATAGTCTATTAGGAAACATCTATCCTATAGTCACTATTCAAATCCACCCATATATCATAACATATCAAATGATATCCATATTATATATACAATCATATCACAATGTATCATGTATATATATATATTATCATACATTCCTATATATAATTAATATGTATAGTACAACACTAATATATATTATATAGGAACTTATATATATATATAACACAAGCATGTATCTATAGGGAAGGAAAAAGAGGGAACACATGAATTTACAAGTGTGAGTGTGTGGTAGGCTAGGCATGTGTGTGAGCTATCACAAGAGTGTGTGTAATGAGACAGTATAGGAGAGGAAAGAATTCCAGCTCTCAAAGGCAATTCCTAAACCCAGGAAAGGCAATCAGTTGCAATACAAACAATACCTCCTAACTCAATTTTTCTCATGCTTGAAACCATACAATCATTAGTTAAACAATCTCAGGCTTCTAGATGCAACATTGAAATTCTATTGAAGAGGAAAATCTCAGGTATAGAAGAATTCAAACCCAGTTTAATGTTGAACCTCAACACAGTTAAAAGAAACACACCATATCATGTATCAAGGAGAATTCTAACTCAGTAATCAATGAGCAAAAAGGAAAACAGTTTGCAGTTATTCTCAGGTTCACTAACCCCAAATCTCATAGTAAAATACATTCTCAGTTTTATATAAAAGACATAAACTCAGATTTCAGTGAACAAAAAGGAAGGAATCAATGTATAGTGTACATTCAGGTTTAAGGCTTTCATTTCAGTCTTAAGGAAGAAACAGTGAACACATTAAATTCTTAGAAGTGGAACTTAATCTCAGGTTTAACACACATGAACTTTTAGTTTACAATGAACTCAGTTATATGCCAAAACAAGAAGGAATCAAATCAGACATTCAAATTTCAGGTTATCAAAAACTGGAACACAAACCAATCTCAGTAAATCAGTGAACAAGGAAATCAGTGAAATGGCAAAACAGGAATTTAGTGAAGGGAAACATGACAGTGTAGTACAATAGGAATAGGAAAAAAATCAGTAGGTAACCATATATCCTAGAAAACAAATGAAAGCCAACTGAAATTACATCTTAGGAATAGGAAAAATTGTGGCATTATATAACCTGTATGTATACAGGGAAATGGAAATTGAATCTGGAACAGTGGAATGCAAAATAAACAGTGAATCAATCAATTTAAAGGAACTAATGCAATTGAAAAAAGAGAAAGGAAATCAGTTCAGGTTATCTAGAGTCCCATTCTCAGTTCAGTAAAACAATGGTGAAACTGGAATGTAGTTGACAGGTTATAGGGATCATTCTCAGTTATACAGTCATTAAGAAAGGATTCAAAAACTCAGTTTATTAGGAATCAAACAGTTCCCCGTGTAAGAAAAGGAATTCAGTAAAATTCAGTCCAATAAGAACTGACAGGAAGCCAATTCCCAGTTTCATTAAACCCAATCCCATCGAAACCCATATGTGCAATACCCTATTCTCAAACTATAAGCCAATTTTGAAAAGGAAAGGAAATCAATTCAAGTCTGAGATGAATCTCAGTTCATAAAGGAACAAAATCTCAGGTTTTGAATGGAACCAAGTATCTGTTAACAGAGGTTTCAAATCAACCCATATGTCCAATTTTCATTCTCAAACCAAAACCAAAATCAGATGAATCATTAAGCTAAAATGTGACAAACAATATGTGGGAACATATTTAACAGTTAAACATTTCTTCAAATAGGATTTCAATGTTAAGGGAATGCTGAAATGACAGTATCAGAAATCTGGTATTTAGCTATCATGCCAATGCCCCAATTGAAATTAAAAACTTCAAAAAATATGAACCAACAATGTGTGAGAGTAGTTTACAGTTGGAAAACATCATTAACATGGATTAACTAGTGAGGAAATTTACTGAAAGGAAAATGTATCAGAGCAGTGTCAGTGATGCATACAATTTGACCCATTTCGAACCAAAACCCAATCAAAACCCAAACTAATATGTAAACCTAATTAACCATAGATAATACATCACATATAGGATCTAATTAACAATTTAAAGCACAATTTAAACTATTTAAAATGAATTACACAGTAAATACCAAACTCGAACACTGAACTACACAGTGAAGTGCACGTGCACATGTAAATACGTGTCCGATACGACACGAGGGGTCATGCCACTTGACACACGTGATGTCAGTGGCCGCCCCTAGGTCTATGTCGAATAAAAAGTGTCGAAGTGGCGTGTCCAGCTCACAGTCAGCCCCGAGCAGCAGGGAAGGGAGACTGTGCGCGCGTGCGAGTGAAATCAGCGTGTCCGCGTGTCTGTGGGGATACGACGCGATGCTAATTCATGCTCAGTACAATAGAAATGCATAAGCGAGCCTAAAATGGATTTTTCCATTCAAACACAATCACAAAAATCGAACGAAATGCCCTTTGAGGCATTTCGTCGAACACTAACCTATACACATTGGTACGTGTCCGATACGGACACGAAATGGGTCCAAATTCTAGGGTTAGCCTATCCTACTGTTAGGTTAGGGTTAGGACATCCTAGAAATAATTTTTAACAGAATTTAAAAGCAATAGAAGGAATTATACCTATAGGTGAACAATGGTTCAAAATCCCCAAATGGGAAGAGCTCCACAAACCACCAAACTTCCTCAAATTGTGTCTTTCCTGGAAATACTCATCAATAACAGCAAGAATACTAATATTAGGTCCTATTGCAATTTGTTTGAAGGAATTTGGAGAAGAAATGGATTTTCTAAGAATTACAAAGATGGGGACTCACCTCTTCCAAATGGCAATGTTTCCTAAAGAGGCAACCCTAATTTCAAGAGGATATAAATAGGGGGGACACACTATGGCTGGTCAGATTTTTAGGGTTAGGGTTTGGTTCAAAGGGTGTGGGCCTATGGGCCATTAAGCCTATAAGTCATAAAATGACTTGTGATTTCACAAGCCATTCCTTAATCAATCTAAATCCTATTTTTTCCAAAATAATTTCTAATGGTTTAATTAACACTAACTTAAGTCAACTTAGGTTTTCATATCCTAACCACTTAGTCATGACCTAGGTTAACCACTAGGTTAGTCTCCAAGGTCAACATAAGTCAAGTCAATTAAAACACAAAAATCAATTATACTAAAAATCTCTAAAAATCACATTAATTCCAATAAATCTAAATAATACATAATAATTCCAAATAATTCTCAAAATTTTAAAAATGACTAAAATACCCTCATTTGGAAAACTGGGTGTTACAATCCTACCCACCTTAGAAAAAATTTCGTCCTCGAAATTAAGATGATCGTACCCCTTCTAGGTCAAACCCCCACAATCAAAGTCTCAGAAACCTATTTAAATCTTTCAGTTGGAAAGTGTAACCTATGGGATCATGGCATGTAATATCAGTCTGGGGTCTCATCTAGTTACACCAACACGCTACAGTACTAGGCAATCACAAGGTATCAAAACATACAAGCAAGGGATGCATCAAAAATTCTCAAAAAGGGATACTAAGGTTAGGTCAAAACTCACCTTCAGCTAGGTCTGAGAACTAGAACTCCCTCCTGGAAGCAGGGCCCTGGTTGGGGCAGATCTATCAGGACAGTGCTGCATCCAGTGTACAGCTGACCCATAGATTAGGCACAATCCTAGTCTCTTTCTACAAAAGTTCCACTTGTGCCCAGACTTCCTACAGTAGGTACAGATAGGCTCTGGCTCAGCTGGCCTCTGCTGGACAGGAGACTGGGCTGGGTATGATGATATAGGCTGGATATATGGGTACTCATCAAGCTCTGGGTAGGACTGGGTACTGCTCCTCGCCCTCTTGGGGCTAGGCTCTCTTCCTGGAAGCACAGAGTCCCGCAGACATAGCAACCTTTGGTACTGCTCCCTCATGGCCTCATCATGAACTCTCTGTGACTCCAACATCCTTTCTTGGAAATATTCAAACACCTGAGCTGCGTCAAGTAACAAACCTCCGGGTAGTGCAGTATAGGGTACCATCTCAAGGGGTGGAGAAAGGCTCTCAGTCTCAGGCAAATCTGCAGCTCTCTCTTGAACGACATGAGATGAAGGAAGACTCTCTGGAGAGGCTACCACCATCTCCTCAATGACAGGAGGTGCCACCACCCCCTGATCAGATAGAGGGATCACTACCTCCTGAACAATAGGAGGTGGAAGCACACTCTCAGTAGCTGCAGCTGCTCTCAGGCGACGGGCTCGGGTCATGGGTGCCATACTGGAAAGGATAAAAAAACAACAATCATCAAGGCTGTATGGCAGTCTACCATCCTATCTGAAAACTGATAATTATCAAGAAAAAATAAAATAAGATAACTACTAATCATCTATAATGGGTACTATTTAAGAAAAATTAAAACCAAAAGTTTAAGGAACGAAAGTCAATAGCATTGAATCCAATCACAATCTAATATATATAGAAGAGAGAGTGTTAGAGGGAAAAGCTAACATTATGTAAAGGTTATGTGGTTAGTGTGAAATATACATGAAAGTGTATAGGAGGATTTGAGTCTCAACTGTAGCTATCAAGTTACACTATTCATGGCATACTGTTAAGCAGTCTACAAGGCACAAGCTATTTACTCATAACATGTATGGCTAACCATGTATATATGTATATCTATATGTATAGAGAGGTAAAGATTTAATTATGCATCTACATACATTATAACATGTTTACAGAATTATATATATATCTATATAGCTATATGAACATAACATAGAGATGAAAGGTTAGGTTTTTATGGCAGTTGTGTACATTAGTGTAGAGTGTCATGTGTACATGGGTTAAGACTTGAAATGAAGGGTTCATCATTCAGCTAGCTCAACATTACATATTAGATCTGAAATTGAACTACGCATTTGAAAGCAATAAAAATGTTATCATGTATTCAGTTTTCAAAATTTTGGAGAAATTTGAACACAAAAAAAAAATCAACTCAATGTGTACCCTAACCACAACTTAACATGTAAGAGTACGAACCTAACATTATATACCTGCACACAACCATGTATACGGCTCAAAACTTTATAATTTAAAACTGCAATTTGAACTAAACACTTAGAATCCAAGGTTAAAGGTTTACTATGCACACAGTCTCAGATTTGACAATTTCAAACACAAACTCAACCAATTTCTTTAAGAAATGAAACCCTGTATATAACATACATGTGTAGCGATGCAAGCAAAACTAATAACATGAAATTTAAATTTAATTTACGAAATTAATCTGGAAAACGGAGAACTAGTCACTGATACTGTACTATATTAGCATATTGGGGTTTTGAGAAATTAACATCAATCATATTAACATACATTTAGATAGGTTGGTAATCAAGTGTAGCATGCATACGTGTCAGGCAAATATCTGTGTCCACTATATATATATATTAGGGTAATACAAGAATTAATGGCAAGAAGAAAATAATGATAAAATCTATTCTGCTTATCTGTTTAAAAGAAGGAACCATTTTGAAATCAGGGCTATAATATCAAATCCAAGTTAAGGTCTAGCAAAATCATCGATTCATTGTATTAGAAAGAAATTTATAGCAAAAGTTACACAAGGTTCATAATAACAGCTAAGCTACTCCTACTCATACTCCTACTCCTAAGTTAAATGATGATGGAAACAATTTATAATAACTGGAATGAAGATAGAGACGATATATTTAAGAACCTTTCCAAGATATAATTTGATAATCATATGCGTCTGTCCAAAATCATGATACTCAGAATCCTTGCCACGCTAGTAAGCAAGGCTGCGATAAACGGTAGAGTCCATAACAGGGGCATGCACCTCTATAATCATGTCGTCTGGAATTCTCGCTATGCCGACTAGTATAGCTGCGAGAAATTCCAAATCTCATAACCAAGATACGTACATCCGAAGTCGGTCTCCATGTTTCCGCCACGCCAGCTATTATAGCTGCGATAAACTCTAGGTTCCATAACCAAGTAGACGTTTATTATTCCCGTTATTCCGTCAACATATGTGTTTGTAAGAACAAAAGTGTAAAACTTTATTGATACAAACTTTGTAAAAGATTACAATTTGAATTCTGGGAATGGTACAACTGTAGGAATCCAATCTAGATGACGATTGCTTTATCCCTTGGACGATGTGAACTCTGAAGACAGAGCCTCTGAAGTTGAAGACAACTCTGGAATTGAAGGCAAAAAGCCTCAGAAGTTGAAGGCAAAAGCCTCGGAAGAATACAGCAGTGCTTGGGCAAGAACTCCTGGACTCTCTGAACTTTAAAGTCTGATCTCTCTATATTCTGATATCTGATCTCTGATCCCCCTTTGAATGAAGACTTGAAACACTATTTATAGAGTTCTGAAAAATAACTAACTTTTAGTTATTCTGGACTGCGCATGATGGATTATGCAGCAATTGGATTGCGCAACAGTAGACTGTGCAGGCAGTTGCTGGATCATGGGCCAACTGTCTTGGACACATGGCATAATTTGATTAAAATACGCATGATCATGTATAGACGGTTGCCACGTAATGAACAAATGATGGCATGAATGCCACGTGCATTTTGTTATTTATAAAATGTGTAACCTGAATTGCGCTGGCTTTGGATTGCACAGACTTGGACTGCGCAGGGACGGATTGCGCCAACATGGATTGCGCTGCCAGCTGTCCTCGAGCGCCAAGCTGTACGATTAAACGAACGGTCGCCTCGTTCTCCGTGCTGTCAGCTGTCAGAAGATTTAATTTGTGTCAGGTAATGATGATGATCTGCCACGTCAGCCTGCGCGCTTGGTAGTATGCGCAATCTAGTATGCGCAATCTGTATGCTGTGCAAACTGATGTCTGCACAGTTCATTTGAAAGAGTCATTTCTTGATCTTCATGACTTTGTTGATGTGTGCAACGTGATTTTTTAGGCCCTACAAGACCCCCTTCAAAGTTTTCGAAAGTTGAACTTATTCAAAATTTCGAAATACTTTGAATTTTGAAATTACAATCCGTTTGCGCATGAAATGAGCTGTCTGCGCAATCTGAGGGATTAGCCCCATTTTCAGGCACAATCTAAGGCGGCCGTTTCGTTTTCAAAAACTATAAATAGTCATCTTCACACTTCGAAGTATTCTTTACTTTGCTTTCTTCGTGCATTTGAGAGAGAGAAATTCCGGACCCTTTCTTCCTTTCTTCTCCGACGATCTCCATGGTGCCTAGACGTTCCTCCGCCACTGCCAAGGGCAAAGCCCTCGCCGAGACTTCGGCTAGGGTTGCGCGACGTGCTTCTCGTCACGAAACTGCTCATCCCGCGCTGCAAGGTAGATAACCAAATCAAAACTCTTTTTAGGGTTTTGATCTCACTGTTCTTTCAGAATCCATCTCTTTTTAGAGATGTGATCATACCGCGCCACCCTTTTTAGGGTTCTGGTTGCACAAATCAGTTCGTTCTTCATTTTTATGAAGGACGACATTCTGCGCAATCGGTTGAACTGTGCTGACAAAAGTCAGCGCAACTTGCTGATTTGCGCGAGACTGTCAGTGCAAACTGATGACTGTTTGTTTGTGCAGTCTGATTATTGTGCAATCTGATATTGCACAATCTGATGTTTGCACAAACTGACGATAGAATCTTTGTCTTGACTTGTACTAAATTTTTGTTTTCTCTGTCTGATGCAGTTAATACTAGAGAAGATCCTGGATATGAGGACTTTGTAGGAACCCTTTCAGAGTCAGAATACAAAGAGGACCTTTCCCATGTGCACTATCCTCAATATGATCTGCCAACTTCCCGTCAGGCTATTTTGATAGCCCAAGATAATGAGACTCTGCTATGTTTGATGAATGGACAACCTTTGGAGTCAGTAGACGCTGTCATTCACAAGAAGCCATTATTCCTGTTCGGCGATGCTTTTGAAAAAAGCTCTCAGCCAAGGCCAAGGATGGAAGAAAGAATTGTCCATCAGAAGGATAGGTCATTCTCGATACCAGATGTTTTCCGCTGCCTCCCTTATCCTGGTATGCTCATGCGAGCTACCCGAGGAAGATGGAATGGAACCTTACACCTTTCCAAGATGCCCGTCCAGGAAGGATTTTTGTGAAGAAGGGGCCGAACAAGAAAAACATGTTCTACAGTTCCTCAGAACGGTACAGTGTCTTGTTAAGAGGTTTGAAACCCGGTTGTATTCCGGCGGAGAATTCTTTCTTGTTATTGCCTGTCAGAACTCCAATATTCGCAAATGAGTTTACGAAGGTCGAAGGAAGGTATCCTGAGCAGGACATCAGATTAACTGGATTGGTGAATCCAGATTTTAAGAGATGGAACTGCATAGCAAACTGGATCCTGACCAAGTTTGAAAATAAACTTCAGCAAATCAACTTGTACCAAGCAGTGCATGCCACTGTTTATGGTTTTGCCCCCAACCTGCATATGTTCTTGGCTCTAGCAGAAAGGTACAATTACAGAACAGGGACGTTCATGACTCCTGGCGGAGAAATCGGATTTGCACTTCATGAGATGCAGTACATCTCTTACTTGCCAATGGGAGATGCCCCATATGAAGAATTTGTCCCAACCAATGATGAGTTGGACAGACTTCGAAAAGAGAACGCAGAAATGGTAGCAGTCTTCGAAGAACTGCTATGTCATTATAAAATCTGTTCTCTGTTCTACAAAAGTGCTACATCAAATACCTGCTATTCCTCAAAATGGTTGCCTTATCTGTTCCTTAACCACATTAAAGAAACGAAGACCCAGGAACATGATAGATGCTATCCTGACTTCTTTAGACCACTGAGCAGCAGTGACGTGGTGAAACTGATGGAGGAAAGTGGGAATTTGGATGAAGAGATGAAGGATGATCATCAATGTCCTCCTTTGAAGAAAGGAGATACTCTCGAGAGTTATTTGAGAGTAGGATATAGATTTATGTCAAAAGAAGCCCAATTAGCAGGGTTTCTGACATATTGGCTCCGTCGGTTTGTAGTCCCAGGATCGAGTGCTGTAGACCGCTTCCATCGCGGTGTTCTTTTTGCCGCCGTTAGATTAGTCTTCGGCTACAAGATGGATCTTTTGTCAGCGATGACTTGTAAGTTGAATGCCGGTCTTCGTCTGTACGTCGATCTGATGCTGAAAGCTAAGGGTGAAAAAGAAATTCCTCGGTTGGAATTGCCGTATACATATCTATTTGGGTGGTTGCTCCTTCACCATCCTACTTTGATGGACCCCGGCATGGGACCGGTCGACGGCAGCTTTTTGCGGAGATACTCTCATAGTAAGTGGAAATACACTGCTCTGAAAGATTGTAGATATGCTCTGAACCTGAGCAAAGGATGGAACTTTTGTTGCACTCCTCCTCCTGCTGGATATGAACAAATGCCGACAAATATGATTGACTCGAAGATGCAACCTTTGAGCCGTGCAGCTTTTGAGTGGTTGAAGATAATTCGACCGTCCCATTTGGTGTATCGGTTTGAAGAAGAATGTTATTTAGAGCCATATCTCCCCAGTCGATTTGCTCGGCAGTTCGGGTACGACCAATTCCATGTGGGAAATGATATCATGTGCCTTCAAGGAAATGGTTTCTTGATAGATGGGGCCCGAGCTTGGGCTTATTATAATGCTCGAGATACGAAAGTAACATTCTCGATGCCAGTAAATAGCAATCATGGCCCTCGGATGCTATTTACATACTCAGTATTCTATACATCTTCGAACACCTTTGCTGAGAATTTCAATCTCGCGGATAGCTTTGCGTCTTCAACAAGATTGAAGAGGGAAGGAATCGCCATGTCACTCCCAGGAAATGATGAGGTACATGAACCAGTAGATGCACCCCTGGAAGCTTCAAGGGACGCTATGTTCCCTCAAGAGGTTAATGCGCCACTACGTATCTCTTTGAAGGTAGCTAAATCTCCAGCCAAAAAGAGGAGAAGAGAGGAGCCTCCCGCTCTAGTAGCAAAGAAGAAACTGATCTTAGATCATTCCTCTGAAAAGATTACCACTAGATCTCAATCTCGGCAACTGGCCGAGACAATTCAGCAAGAAGAAGCTACCACTCCGACCTCTATTCAAAAACAAGTCGAGACAATAGATGCAGAGAGTCCTGAGAGACCTCTTCATAGAAGAAAAAGGTTGGTCCGTAGAGGACAAGTTTCATCTTCAATTATAATAGACGCTGCAGCGGGAATCACCATGCCCTCTCCTACCCCTGTTTCTGAATCTGGGAATAAAACTTCCAGTCCAGAGCAGAGAGAGGAAATTGAACAGAGAAATGAGGCTGAAGAGCCCAGAGACAACATTGTAGAAGAAGAGTATACTACCGTCCGATCTCCTTTACCTGCTGCGGAATCTTCTCAACTGCCTCTTACACCTGGGGCCCTTCGCGCAGAAGAAGATCATACGATGATTGAAGCTTTAGAGCACTGTGACTTTGGCTCACAGGAAGACTATATTGATCAAGCCACTGATACTAATAGTGGGAAGGTACCAGCAGAAGATGAAAATGATGAAAGTTCATCATTAGAGACTGACGAAGACACACAGGATCCCGAAAGGGATGATGAAGATCATATATCCACTAAAGCTGCTGATGACTCCTTGGATCCTAAAAAGGATATTGAGGAAGAGGCAGCTCCAACAGCTGAAGAAGCGGCCTTGAAGGAAATTCCTGCCGTCGATCCCCAAGTTAAAAAAAATGAAATCAACAATCTTCTTTAAAATAGATTGATAGCTGACATTTTACATATGTACTCCATGCAGAGATTGAAGCTCCTCCAGCACCTCCAGTATGTCTGGACATAGTTCTTGCGACGGAGATTGCTGGTAGCAACCGTCATCTCTCGTACGGCTCTGAAGCAGGCAGCAGCCAAGCAGTAGCATCTGAAGCTACTTCAGCTCAACCAGACTCTGCTCCTGCAGATGACAAGCTTATTGCTGGATCCATCCACGGTAATGCATGTTTTTATTTTTGATTTTATCAATCGCCAATGACAGACAAAATGACAATATTCTGATTTTGCAGAGGAACGACCAGGAGGGGCAACGAGCTCCACTTCGGTTCCTTTAATCAAAGAACCTGCAGTTCAGACACGAAAAGTCGAGCATCCTACTCCTTCGTCATCGACAGGAGTAGCTGCTACTCCTAGCGCTCTGGCAACTAATCAGCTTGTGATCCAATCATTTACCAGATGCTTTTTTGAGTCTTTGGGACCTCTAGTAAATAAAATGATAGAAAAAGAGGGTACTGATTTTTTTATGGTTAGAGGTCCAACCTCTCTCTTAGTAAGGGCTATCCGAGAACAAGGTGACGAGGCTCAGGCCACTTTCCTGGATCATATTTTGAATGAGCTAGAGATTTCCATCAAAAACTATAAAGAGCTCAACCAAGGAGAAGTAGAGTCTCAAGTGCAGGCAGAGTTCGAACAACTGGCTCAGGCAGCGGCAATTGAGAGAGTGAGCCTCCGAAATTTCTTGGATGCTTATACTACAAAAGCTGCTGAATATAATTCTAAGTTAGAATCGGTGATCTCAGCTGCTGAACGGAGAGAGAAGAGAATTGCAGATCTGAAAATGGAGATTGCTCATCTTGAAGAAGAACTAGAAAATGAAGTTACAGAACACCAGACAGCGGTCCAACAAATTGATGCTCTTACTCAGGAAAGGAATGAGTATGTAGCAGCACATAATGATGAGATCACTCGCCGAATGGTCTCCATGCCCGTTTTCAATGAAGAAACTGGGATGGAAAAAGCCAGGAGGAAAGTGATGGCATCACGTGAAGAACGGTTGCAGATCCTGAAGCAGTAAATTGCTACTCTGATAATGCCTCCGTCTCGGTAGAACATTTTGTATCTTTATGTCCTTTGTAATACATGTGTTTTTGTAATGTCTCATATTTTGATTAATAAAAGATATTTTGTTGTGGCTCTATCATTTATTGCATATCTTGTTCAGATATAAATAATAGAGATAGAAAATATATTCAGAGGTACAGGACATGATATATTTCTTGATGATTTTGTAGGAAAATAATTATATTCATTATATCTGCTCAGAGGTAATATGGACATGGCAGAATATAATTTGTCGAATATTATTATTTTAATTGACAACTTAATCGAAGACGACAAGTTGCTGATGTAGATGATGAACGATAACGAATCATCAAAAAGGTATGAATGAAATGAATCGTCAAAAGGAACGGGTAAATCGTCGAATGGTGGAATGAACGGACAAACCGTCGGATGGAAATGAATGAACGGATGAACCGTCAAATGATAATTAATGAACGGGTGAACCGTCATGTAATAATAATAAATGAACGGACGAACCGTTGGATGAATCGAAATGAACGGATGAACCGTCGGATGATGATAAATGAATGGATGAACCATCAAATGAATGTAAATGAACGGACGAACTGTCGGATGATGATGTCGTTTTGTTATTTGGAGAATCTCTGCCTATAAATAGAACAGAAATTTAGCAGGAAGGAGCACTTCCACTTTTCCAACATAAAAATGTCGTCTGGAGATACTCCCAAGAAAGTCGAAGTCACCCCAAAGGTTGAAGAAGGCGTTGAAGAACGTCCGACCGAACTGGTTCAGCCAAAGCAGGCTGGAGCAGGTGAAGGTTCGTCTGCACCAAAACCACCGCGAGATATTATGGACTTCCTGCTTGAACCAGAAAAGACTGAAGAAGAAGAGGCCATGAGGCTGGCTGCTTGCAAGTTCCTCGTGGGTTCCAGCAAGGAGGTTCTCAGCTTTTTTGCTGACCGTGTCTTTGATAAAGACGGCAGTAGTCCCCGTCCCAATGTCGATAAGGATGACAGTGATCTTCCTTGATATCATGTAACATCATTTATGATGAAATAAAAATCAAATTTTATTTATGAATTGTCTGATCATATTTACATAAATCTTTGTTGCATTTATACATAGTATTTCTTGAGGAATTTGCCATTGATAGGCATCATTACAACCCGACCATCTAATTCTGCGAGTTGATATGCTCCATTTGAAAAGACTTTGCTGACAACATAAGGTCCTTCCCACTTTGCATCGAATTTGTCATTGCTCATATGAGTCATAGTCATAGGACGTCTGACTGTTAGAACAAGTTCACCTTGTTGAAAGGCTCTGACTTTAACTTTGCGGTTGAAAGTCTTCGATATGCGGGCTTGATATAGCTCAATATGTTGCTGAGCCATTAACCGCTTCTCATCGAGCGCCTCCAATTCTTGAAGTCGAAGAAGGTCGTTGTTCTCTGTAGTGAGCTCATTGGCAATGGCAATCCTTAAAGAAGGAATTTGAAGTTCTAAAGGGAGAACTGCTTCACAACCGTACACCAGAGAGAAAGGTGTAAAGCCTATAGGATTACGGATCGTAGTTCGATAGGCCCATAAACACTCACCGAGCTTTTCACTCCAGTTTCGTTTGTTAGTAGATACAAACTTCTTGAGGAGCTCGATAATAGTTTTGTTGAATGCTTCGGCTAATCCATTAGCAGCAGGATTGTAGGTTGTCGAAGCGACATTGTCAATTCGGTGATCATCGCAGAATATTGTAAATTTTTGGCTGATGAATTGTGGTCCGTTGTCATGGATGATTCGTCGAGGTACACCAAATCGATAGATGACATAGTGTTTACCAAAGTTGATGACGCTACTGGTCTTGACTTCAGCCAAAGGTATAGCTTCAGCCCATTTGGAGAAGTAATCGGTTATTGCCAGTATGAATCGATGTCCTCTAGAAGAAGGAGGATTGATGGGACCAATGATGTCCATGCCCCAAGCTTCGAAAGGCCAGGAGGCGGCAGTCGGATGAAGAAATTCCGATGGTTGATGAATAAAATCCGTATGGATTTG
This sequence comes from Iris pallida, assembly GCA_029216955.1. NCBI lineage: Eukaryota > Viridiplantae > Streptophyta > Magnoliopsida > Asparagales > Iridaceae > Iris > Iris pallida. The sequence continues at coordinate 309,811 of JANAVB010017200.1, read as the reverse complement.
ACAAGCTCGACATTTTCTGTCATATTCAATGGCATCTGATACCATAGAGGGCCAGTAGTAACCCATGCGTCGAATACGATCCTGTAGTTTAGGACCAGGTTGATGTGCTCCGCAAACACCGTCGTGAGCTTCACGCAATACTTGTTTTGCTTCATCACCAGCTAGACAGCGCAAGAGTAGGCCGTCATAAGTTCGCCGATAGAGAGTCTTGGTGGTCTGGTTGTAGTAGAATCGTAGAGATCGTCGACGAATACTCGTGGCTTCCTTAGGATCTTCAGGGAGTATGTCGTGAACCACAAAGTCGATGAAGGGAGTTCTCCAATCTTCACTGATAATATTATTTTTAGCAAGATTACTGAATTCAATGTTACGATTGTTTTCGACACAAAACAATTCTCGATTAGAGATAACCACCACTTGTTGTCTTCTGATGGGGATGGCTAAAACTGCTGCAAGATTGGCCAAAGCATCTGCTTCAGTATTGCAAGCTCGGCGTACATATTCGATGAAGAAAGCTTTGAATAATGTAGCCATGTTGATTGTTGCTTCAAAGTAAGGTACCAGATCTTGATGGCGAACTTCATAAGTTCCTCTAACCTGATTGACAACCAGCTTAGAGTCGCCGTAGACTTCTAGATATTCGATATCCAATTGCTTGGCTAACTGAAGGCCGATGAGTAGAGCATTGTACTCTGCTACATTACTGGAGCAGGATTCATCTAGAGAGTAAGCTCTTTGAATAGTTGATCCGTCTGGAGAAACGAGGACAACTCCGACTCCTTCTACAATAGCACCATTGGGTCCGACCCTGGATGCACCGTCGAAGAATAAACGCCAAGTTAGAAATTTTTTAGAGATCATATTGACTTCCAATGTCTCATCTGGAATTTCATCGTAAAGCTTGGATGTTTCTGGTACGGGATGAGCCGCCAAGAAATCTGCCAATGCTTGACCTTTGACAGACTTTTGAGGAACATACACCATGTCATATTGGGCTAGAAGAATGGCCCATGTAGCCAGTCGAGAATTGAGTGTACTGGGCTTTTTCATGAGTACCCGAAGAGGATTAACTCGGAAAATGACATCAATAGTTTGTCCAATTATGTAATGCCTTGTCTTTTGAACAGCAAGCATAAGAGCTAGACATTCTTTTTCGACCGAACTATAACGGTGTTCAGCACCAATCATAGTACGACTGAGATAGTAGATGGCCTGTTCGTGACCCTATTTATTCTTTTGGGCGAGTAAAGCACCCAATGAATGGTCCATAGCACGGACGTACATCAAGAATAGAATACCTGAGATTGGTGGCACCAAGACTTGTGGGTTCATGAGATATCGTTTGATGTCATCGAATGCTTGTTGACATTCTTCAGTCCAAATAAAAGATACATCCTTCTTCATTGGTTGAGTGAATGGTCTGCAGCGTCCAGACAAGTTTGAAATAAATCTCCTTATGTACGCAAGTCGACCTTGGAATCCTCGTAGCTCTTTTAGGTTGCGTGGAGGACGCATCTCTTGAATAGCTTTGATCTTCTCGGGATCCACGTGTATACCCTTAGAGGTAATGACGAAGCCGAGAAACATGCCACTAGAGACACCCAAGAATGACTTGGTGGGATTCATCTTGAGCTGATGTTGGCGCATGAGATTGAAGATTGTTCTCAAATCTTGGATATGATCTTCTTTCAGACGACTTTTCACAGCGATATCGTCAACATAACATTCAACTGTTTTACGAAGATGTTCTCTGAAAATGGTACTCATAGCTCGTTGGTAAGTTGCACCAGCGTTCTTGAGACCAAATGGCATCACTGTGTAGCAATAGACTCCCCGAGGAGTGCAGAAAGATGTGTGTTTTTCATCTTCGGGATTCATCTTGATCTGATTGTATCCAGAGAATCCATCCATAAAAGATATTCGCTCGAACCCACAGGTATTGTCAATCATGACGTCCGTGATAGGGAGAGGAAATTCATCTTTTGGACATGCTTCATTTAGATCTCGAAAGTCGATGCAAACTCGAACTTTGCCGGTTTTTTCAGAACTGGGACGACATTGGCTACCCAATCGGGATGATGTTCTTCTCGAATAAAGCCACAAGCGATGAGCTTCTTAACTTCATCGTCGATTGCGTCCATCATTTCTGGCTTGAAACGCCGTTGTTGTTGTTTGACCGGTTTTGTATTCGGCAGGATATTCAATTTGTGAGTAGCAATTTTGGGATCTAGTCCTGGCATGTCTTCATAACTCCAGGCAAAGACATCAATGTATTCTTTAATAAGAAGAATCAACTCTTGCTTATCTGCTTCTGGAAGATTCTTGCTAATGAATATTGGACGAGGTGACCCACTTTCTCCTACATCAATTTGAACTAATTGATCTTCGGTAGGAGGTTCTCTTTGTTCGAATCGGAGTACCCACTGATTGTCCATCTGTTGAGCCCAAGGATCTGCTTCAGAACTTTCTTCAATATCCTCGTCATAGCCTTCTGGAAGTTCGACGGAGACCATGTTAGAAGATACAGTTACTCGATGAACTTGACCGATGCTAGTGTCAGAATCCCATGATCTAGAATCAGAAGAGTTAGAACGCTCCTTGCTATCAGATTCAGAGCCTGCTGGGGATAACATCGGAGGAGAAGCATATTCGAGACCTCTTTTGGTCCTGCTGTAATACATCTCTGACTTTCCTTGTGGAACAGCGGTACGGAGAGGAGTCTTTCTGTCCTTACCGTAGTTGAGGCCGCTCTTGAAGTCATAACCCATCTTTCGGACGATGTCTTTTGATTGTTGACTGTAACGACGGAATTGAAGATGACCCGTGTCGTTAACTTTACTATCATCCGTATAACTGAATTGTTGTTCCGGTCTTTTACTAAAAAGTATTGGACGTTCGCCTTTCTTGCGAGCAGGAACAATACGATATGAATCTTTTGGGTGTTCACATGAAACTTCTGTTTGAAAAGATTGTACAACTCCCATTGTAAATAATTTGAAGCTATCTAATATATCCAAATAGTATTTAGTATGATAAATAACATTAGTATACTGGAAAGTAGATACTTTTTCATTAATTTGTACATCTGTATTTACAGCAGGACCTTTAGCCTTAGCAGGCTTGGTCAGATTGATTACAAGAGGGAGAGAAGAAGAACGTGGAGGAGGCTTGTTACGACGGAGGTCAATAACAAGTGGCTCAAAAGAGGTGAGCTCCCTTTTCTCCTTGTTATGAGTTAAATCAACAACAAGTGGCTCAGAAGAAATGAGCTGCTTTTTGTCCTTATTACGACGTAAGTCGATAACAAGTGGCTCAGAAGAGGTGAGCTCCCTTTTATCCTGATCGCCATCTGTAGATTGCCTCTGGACTGGCAAGTGAATAGCCAGTGGTTTAGAAGACTGAGGATGAGAAACACGCCCTTTGACAGGTATAATAAGAGTGTCTTTGGGCACTGCTTCTTGGTCTTCTTCAGTATCCATGGCCAATACCACTTTCATAAATTCTTCCTTATACATACGAGCGTCATTGCAGTATGCTTCGACACCCTTGAAAGGATAAAGGTCTGCAACTTCTTTATGAATTTCTCCTTTGTCATCAACATATTTAAAGCATTGATGAAGAGTTGATGGAACAACATTATGTTCATGGAGGAAGGGTCTTCCCAGAAGAGCGTTGTAAGAACAACCATAATTGTCGATAATATAGAAGGTCACCTTTGTGCGAAGATTGCCTATTTGAAGTTTTAAGCGGATCTTGCCCAAAGGTTCACTCCTTCCTTGGTTGAATCCCAAGATAGTGGTGATTGTGTTTGAAAGACTATGCACTAGTATCTTCAATGCGTCCAGCATCATCTTTGGCATGATACTGAGAGCAGACCCCGGATCTATCAAGATACGATCGACTTTCATCGAATCGACATACCCTGTATAGTAGAGAGGACGATCATGTCTATTATCCTCCAGCAGCATATCATTCTGAGTGAAAGTGATGTTTGGAATCAACTCTAATACGCTGTGACAATGACGGCAAGAGACCGGTTCTGATTCCGGCTTCTTGAGAAGAGTTAGGCAAGTTTCAGCCTGCATCAAGGCTTCACTTAGAGTTTCTCGAGTCTCTTTGAAAAGGCGCAAGAGTTCAAAGATTGATAGCCTAGCCGGTGTATTGGCTAGTTGAGCCAATATATCAAAGTTGTACGGCTTTTCAAGTCCTGTAGGAGATAATTTCTTCAGAGGTTTGTCAAAGCGGATTTGTTGCTTGCCTTTGTCAGCAACCACCGGCTGGGGAGGAATAGACACTACAACTGGTGAGGATGTGGAAGGAATCTCTTTAGAGGAAGTAGATTGTACTGGGGTAGGTTCAGAAGAAGAGGCAGGATTCTCTCGAGTATCAGGATACTCCTTCAAGTAAGCTTTTCCTGATCTGGTGCCTAACAAAATTTTTTCGTCAACTATGGGGTCAAAAGACACCATGTTGCAAATCTTTGTTTTGCTTTTGGAGCGGTTTTCCATCTTAGAAGAAGAGAAAACTTCGAACTCGGAAACAAGATCTGGATGGATCCACATAACTTCGCCGTTGTCAAGAGACAAGGGAACAAGACCTTCACTTGGTAGAGGCGGAAGATTTTCAATCTCAAGAGTAGCTTTGGGAATAGGAATGACACCGTGCGATACCATCTGCGGAGGGAAGTCACCAAACTGGACTGAAACCATGTTTGCAGTAACAGTCTTCTCATCTTGCTGCAGAGTAACGACACCAGCATTGACAAGCTCTTGAATTTTGCCCTTGAGCACATAGCATGCTTGAGTAGGGTGTCCAATGAACCTGTAGTAGACACAATATTTAGGATGATCAGTCTTACCGACTTCATCAGGTTTCTTTGGATCTGGGAGCTGAATCTTATTGCTTTTGAGTAAGCAATCAAAGATGCTTGCAGTATCATTCTCGTCGAAGGAATATTCTACTTTCGGACGAAGTTTCCTCGGTGGAGGTGCAGAAGGAGTAGAAGTGGATGTAGGCGGAGCCACATTGACAGCCAAAGATTCTTTATTCTTGTTCAGATTGATGTTCAAAGTCTCTTTTGCTTTGCGGTTGTTCTGGCGATTACCACCACATGATGTCTGGTGTTCATCCCGATCGGGGTTAGACATTTGTACCCCCAATTGCTTGAACTTCTCGGCACTCACTTCAGCAGCTTTGGCGTTGACAATGAATGAGGGTCAATCTTGGAACTGGGTAGATCCTGTCCACATACTGATGATAGGCAAAAGATTTGCCTTACAAGTATCAATAGTGACAGCAGCTGGAGTTCCGGGAGGCATCTTCAAGGCTTCACGGCAGAATCGTTCGATAAATCTCTCAGCAGTTTTATTGTATTTCTGTTTGATTTTGTTGAGAGCCGACATAGTCATGTCGTTGAATCCTTTATAGAATCGTTCCAGGAAGATTTGCTTGAGACCTGAGAAGGAAGTGATACAACCATCGGGCAAACTTCTGTACCAGTCGTATGCTACGCCGGCTAAACAACCGACGAACACTCTGGTAAGAAGAGCGTCATTTGGCTGGAGTTGAACGGTCATTACCTCAAAGTGATTGATGAACTGACTAGGAGAAGTACTGCCATCAAACAAAGAGATCGTTGGAATCTTGTACTTTGGTAGGAACGAAACTTCTTTCCATTCAACTGGATAGGGTTGCTTGATCCCCAATCTTTGCAAGTTGTCTTTCTCTTTGAAGGCTTCAAACTGGGTTCGCAAGAGTTTGACAGCTTCATTGGCATCTTCGGATGACGAAGAAGGAGCAGGTTGAGTTAGAGTGGTAGGAGGAGGAACAGCATTGTAAGCACTACCCCCAGCTCCTGACTGACTAGGTGTAGTTTGAACTTGTACTTGTACAGGAGGCATTTAAGGAGACACTATCCCCAGCCCAGTATTGACAGGTACTGATGATGCTATGATCTCTGGACTCGCAGTAGGTACATTCGGTGGTATGACATGTTGTGCCATAATGATAGAATGCATACTGGCGACCATTTCAGCCATGGTCTTTAGCTTGTCTTCTAGTGCAGCAATTCTCTGTTCTTAATTTGCTGAAGTTGAAGCATCTGGATCATCTGTGACAACATAAGCTGTCACTTCTCTTGGTACAGTGGAAGACACTGTCTGTTCAGAACTTTCGCTGTATGCATCATAGTCGGAGAAAGAGTCGTCTCCTGACTGATAGGCAGGAAGATAACCCGAAGGACCTTGAAGAAGATTCCTTTGATCGATTGTGTCTCGGCTCTTGGATCGGGTATGTCAAAATACTCCTTCAGAGGATTCTTGGAGTAAGTCTAAATACCGCTAGCTTGGCTTGTGAGGCTTGCCGTGCTTGGAGCATCTTCTACCCCCGGTGTCTCGAGAAGTCATGTTGACAGAAGCATACAAGACTTCATCTTCTTCTGACATAGCTTCAGATTTAACAAAAGTCAGACGATCAAAGACAGATCTTTTTGTTGTTTGACAATAACATTGGATGATGACTTTGTGGTTGCAATGATGATCAGATGGTTGAACTGAAGGTGTTGAGATAGTATCCCGCCTTTGTCTGAGATGTTCTCGGAGATCGGGAACAGCAGCAGGACGAGGAAAACTCTGAGGGATCTGTTCTTTGATAATGTTCGGAACATGATTCCGATTCTTCAAATGTTTAGTCCCTTGAGTGTACAGGGAAGTGCTCACTTCATTAACATAAGTGTCAGGATCTTTAGCCATGGAAGTTTGTCTCTGATGTTTGATCTTCGGCATTGGTTGCTTACGTTTTACCGAAGTTGGTCGATTGAGATATGTTCTTAAATCAGTAAACTCACCCCCAGGGGCTTCTGTCTGAGACACCAGCAGTTTTCCCTGTCTGGAACGGGAAATCTTGAGGGTTGGAAGATCTTGGAACTCTGCTACCGGAGTAGGCAGAATACCTCTTTGGTCAGTACAAGTTTTCTTGTCATAAAAGAAAGAAGAATCTTTGTTTGAAAGAGTTCTAGTACTGACTGGTGCCATGGCACATTCAGATTGATCTTCTTCGATAAAAACTGAAGAAGATTGAGAAAAGACCAAAGGGCCTTTTCTTTTGTTTTGTGAAGAAGGGTTAGCTAAAGAGCGTTTTCCTCTATTGTCTTCCAAGTCATGAGACAAGGAAGTTTGAGAAAAGACCAACGGGCCTTTTCCTTTGTTTTGAAGAGGAAGAAGAATAGCCAAAGGACTACCCCCAGTGGATTGCTTCGTAGCAACAGTGTGTTTGGGAAAAGGAGCAGAGCCTTTCCCCTTGTTATGAGAAAAAGAGAGTTTAGCCAAAAGGCTGTCACTCTTGGATTGCGCAGGAGCAGTTTGCGCATGAATGGATGGCGCACTGGTTTTGGCCACAGAAACTGTGGTTTGTGCATCAGGAGTTCTTGCTACAGAGTGCTTAGGGTGGACTCTGGATGTTGGAGCATTGGACTGTGCAGACAGATTGGCAGCCAATTGCGCCAGGGGCATAGGAGTCTTGTACTTGGCTAAGGCAGCATATGAAGTCTTCTGTGTACTGGCAATAGCAGATTGCGCAGCAGTAGCAGAGACAGATTGTGCAGCAGGCTTGATGACAGAAGCTTTGGACTGTACAGCAGTCTTGATAGCAGACTGCGCAGAAGTCTTGCTGGCAGCATCAATAGACTGTGCAGCAGTCTTTGGGACCCACACTGGGCGCACTTTGCTTGTGACAGAAGTGGTTGCAGTGCGAGGAGTTGTCTTGGAGTTGATCATAGCCTCGTAGGCCGTCTGGTTGATCTTCACAACCAGTGTCTTCTGCGTCTTTCCGATAGACGCTACGTCACATTGAGTTGTCACTTCCTCATCGGAGAAGAAAGTCGTCCCCAGCAGAGTCGCCATTTTGTTTGCAAGAACAAAAGTGTAGAACTTTATTGATACAAACTTTGTAAAAGATTACAATTTGAATTCTGGGAATGGTACAACTGTAGAAATCTAATCTAGATGACGATTGCTTTATCCCTTGGACGATGTGAACTCTGAAGACGGAGCCTCTGAAGTTGAAGACAACTCTGGAATTGAAGGCAAAAAGCCTCGGAAGTTGAAGGCAAAAGCCTCGGAAGAATGCAGCAGTGCTTGGGCAAGAACTCCTGGACTCTCTGAACTTTAAAGTCTGATCTCTCTATATTCTGATCTCTGATCTCTGATCCCCCTTTGAATGAAGACTTGAAACTCTATTTATAGAGTTCTGAAAAATAACTAACTTTTAGTTATTCTGGACTGCGCATGATGGATTGCGCAACAGTAGACTGCGCAGGCAGTTGCTGGATCATGGGCCAACTGTCTTAGATACATGGCATAATTTGATTGAAATACGCATGATCGTGTATAGACGGTTGCCACGTAATGAACAAATGATGGCATGAATGCCACGTGCATTTTGTCATTTATAAAACGCGCAACCTGAATTGCGCTGGCTTTGGATTGCACAGACTTGGACTGCGCAGGGATGAATTGCGCCAACATGGATTGCGCTGCCAGCTGTCCTCGAGCGCCGTGCTGTACGATTAAACGAACGGTCGCCTCGTTCTCCGCACTGTCAGCTGTCAGAAGATTTGATTTGTGTCAGGTAATGATGATGATCTGCCACGTCAGCCTGCGCGCTTGGTAGTGTGCGCAATCTAGTATACGCAATCTGTATGCTGCACAAACTGATGTCTGTACAGTTCATTTGAAAGAGTCATTTCTTGATCTTCATGACTTTGTTGATGTGTGCAACTTGATTATTTAGGACCTACAATATGTTATCAGAAGATACCGTAACTCAGGCCATAAAATTCATCTCGATAGGAAAATCAAAATCAACAACGATTCATCAAAATCAAATTCAATAATCAAGGAGTGAGAGCGAACAAAACAAGGGAAAGGATTTCAAATTGAAGTTTAAATAAGATTCTCAAGGGTCATCCCAGGAATCTCTCAAGGAATCCTAACTGTGATTGAGTACCCTCAAAAGCATATCCTAATCCTACTGCAGGCTGTAGTGATACTCTAGTTCGAATACCACTACATAACTCGACCTGCATGGGCCACCACTAAAAATATGTCACGACCCGCACCCTAGAGTAAGGGCACGAGACGTGGGTACGTCCAGCCTACGCCGCAGTGTCGGCGGTAGAACGCTGTCCTAGGTCACAACAACTAACAATTGAAGGTAATAACAGTTATACTCCCCGAATGGGGGTGACATAACAGAAATATAACTCAATCACAACTAAGATAGAACAGGAATGAGATAGAAAGATAAAGGTAGATAATATCCAGGAATGTAACATCACAGAGATACAAATCCAGAATTCTAAGTGACTAAAATAAATACATATCTCAGGAATATCCCAGAATCTAAATACAGTGATCCAGAAAGTAAAGACATCCCTAATCTAGAGAAGTATCATCAACTGCTAGCAGGTCCAAGTCACTAGTGATGTCTAATGCTGCACCAAGAGGGATAGACACCAGAGCCTCATCATTCACTGTAAAATTTTCAACAGGTCCAGTCAGGACAGGAACGAGTACAGTACATCTCAACAAAATCATAACCGGTTAGGAAATATAAACATGCTAGAGAGTAAGATACAGGATCTGAAGAAATAATATGATAAAAAGAGAGAGACTGTAAGTAAATAGCTACAATATATAGAGAACTAACAGTGCTAGTGATTCAGAGCACAAGATGGTTATGTAGACGGCACGATGTTATACACGAGTAATCTACAGAGGTTGTACACGAGTAATCTACTGGGTTGAATACATAACCACTTCTACTCCCCCGCCCCAATCAATACACAAGGATCTAGTTAAGTTATGTTATTGCACACGAAGTATAGTCGCACACGAGATCATGTGAGTACATGAGTATACACGATTTCATACGATTTGTACACGAATATCACGAATACAAGGAGTACACGATGCTCACGATAAAGTACACGAACACGAATACCCGATGTATCCGCTAAGGGGATAACATCGCACAACAAGATCCATATAGTACTAATCCGTGTTTCCAACGTGTCAGCATCATGTAAAGTAATCTAAAGCAGGAAAATACTCCTAATGCAGGATATGAAATGATCAGAGAATGTACTCGCATGTATCCTGAGAATCTGGAGAATATATACTGTCCGAGGAGTGGTGTCTGGCTCCTATTAGAACAGCACAAGTCACAACAAGTCCAGAATAGAAATGTAATGCACTACAATGCGTTCTACATGAATCTAGGTCAATCTAGACCAAAGTCAACTCTTAGTCAACTCTGGTCAACCCTAGAAGTCAAACTAGGTCAACCAAGTCTAATCTAGGTCTAGCAAGTTATTCTAAGTTCTAACAAGTCTACTCTAGGTTCCACTAGGCATATCATGCCTAACCATGCCTTAGTCACATAACCAATAGGCATGACTATGACTAATAGTCTATTAGAAAACATCTATCCTATAGTCACTATTCAAACCCACCTATATATCATAACATATCAAATGATATCCCATATTATATATACAATCATATCACAATGTATCATGTATATATATACATTATCACACATTCCTATATATAGTTAATATGTATAGTACAACACTAATATATATTATATAGGAACTTATATATATATAACACAAGCATGTATCTATAGGGAAGGAAAAAGAGGGAAAACATGAATTTACAAGTGTGAGTGTGTGGTAGGCTAGGCATGTGTGTGAGCTATCACAAGAGTGTGTGTAATAAGACAGTATAGGAGAGGAAAGAATTCCAGCTCTCAAAGGCAATTCCTAAACCCAGGAAAGGCAATCAGTTGCAATACAAACAATACCTCCTAACTCAGTTTTTCTCATGCTTGAAACCACACAATCATTAGTTAAACAATCTCAGGCTTCTAGATGCAACACTGAAATTCTATTGAGGAGGAAAATCTCAGGTATAGAAGAATTCAAACCCAGTTTAATGTTGAACCTCAACACAGTTAAAAGAACACACCATATCATGTATCAAGGAGAATTCTAACTCAGTAATCAATGAGCAAAAAGGAAAACAGTTTGCAGTTATTCTCAGGTTCACTAACCCCAAATCTCATAGTAAAATACATTCTCAGTTTTATATAAAAGAACATAAACTCAGATTTCAGTGAACAAAAAGGAAGTAATCAATGTATAGTGTACATTCAGGTTTAAGGCTTTCATTTCAATCTTAAGGAAGAAACAGTGAACACATTAAATTCTTAGAAGTGGAACTTAATATCAGGTTTAACACACATGAACTTTTAGTTTACAATGAACTCAGTTATATGCCAAAACAAGAAGGAATCAAATCAGACATTCAAATTTCAGGTTATCAAAAACTGGAACACAAACCAATCTCAGTAAATCAGTGAACAAGGAAATCAGTAAAATGGCAAAACAGGAATTTAGTGAAGGGAAACATGACAGTGTAGTACAATAGGAATAGGAAAAAAATCAGTAGGTAACCATATATCCTGGAAAACAAATGAAAGCCAACTGAAATTACATCTTAGGAATAAGAAAATTTGTGGCATTATATAACCTGTATGTATACAGGGAAATGGAAATGGAACCTGGAACAGTAGAATGCAAAATAAACAGTGAATCAATCAGTTTAAAGGAACTAATGCAATTGAAAAAAAAAAGAAAGGAAATCAGTTCAGGTTATCTAGAGTCTCATTCTCAGTTCAGTAAAACAATGGTGAAACTGGAATGTAGTTGACAGGTTATAAGGATCATTCTCAGTTATACAGTCATTAAGAAAAGATTCAAAAACTCAGTTTATTAGGAATCAAACAGTTCCCTGTGTAAGAAAAGGAATTCAGTGAAATTCAGTCCAATAAGAACTGACAGGAAGCCAATTCCCAGTTTCATTAAACCCAATCCCATCGAAACCCATATGTGCAATACCCTATTCTCAAACTATAAGCCAATTTCGAAAAAGAAAGGAAATCAATTCAAGTCTGAGATGAATCTCAGTTCATAAAGGAACAAAATCTCAGGTTTTGAATGGAACCAAGTATCTGTTAACAGAGGTTTCAAAATCAACTCATATGTCCAATTTTCATTCTCAAACCAAAACCAAAATCAGATGAATCATTAAGCTAAAATGTGACAAACAATATGTGGGAACACATTTAACAGTGAAACATTTCTTCAAATAGGATTTCAATGTTAAAGGAATGCTGAAATGACGGTATCAGAAATCTGGTATTTAGCTATCATGCCAATGCCCCAATTGAAATTAAAAACTTCAAAAAATATGAACCAACAATGTGTGAGAGTAGTTTACAGTTGGAAAACATCATTAACAGGGATTAACTAGTGAGGAAATTTACTGAAAGGAAAATGTATCAGAGCAGTATCAGTGATGCATACCATTTGACCCATTTCGAACCAAAACCCAATCAAAACCCAAACTAATATGTAAACCTAATTAACCATAGATAATACATCACATATAGGATCTAATTAACAATTTAAAGCATAATTTAAACTATTTAAAATGAATTACACCGTAAACACCAAACTCGAACACTAAACTACACAGTGAAGTGCACGTGCAGATGTAAATACGTGTCCGACACGACATGAAGGGTCGTGCCACTTGACACACGTGATGTCAGTGGCTGCCCCTAGGTCTGTGTCGAATAACAAGTGTCGAAGTGGCGTGTCCAGCTCACAGTCATCCCCGAGCAGCAGGGGAGGGAGACTGTGCGCGCGCGCGAGTGAAATCAGCGTATCCGCGTGTCTGTGGGGACACGACGCGATGCTAATTCATGCTCAGTGCAATAGAAATGCATAAGCGAGCCTAAAATGGATTTTTCCTTTCAAACACAATCACAAAAATTGAACGAAATGCCCTTTGAGGCATTTTGTCGAACACTAACCTATACACATTGGTACGTGTCCGATACGGACACGAAATGGGTCCAAATTCTAGGGTTAGCCTATCATACTGTTAGGTTAGGGTTAGGACATCCTAGAAATGATTTTTAACAGAATTTGAAAGCAATAGAAGGAATTATACCTATAGGTGAACAATGGTTCAAAATCCCCAAATGGAAAGAGCTCCACAAACCACCAAACTTCCTCAAATTGTGTCTTTCCTGGAAATACTCATCAATAACAGTAAGAATACTAATATTAGGTCCTATTGCAATTTGTTTGAAGGAATTTGGAGAAGAAATGGATTTTCTAAGAATTACAAAGATGGGGACTCACCTCTTCCAAATGGCAATGTTTCCTAAAGAGGCAACCCTAATTTTAAGAGGATATAAATAGAGGGGGGGGACACACTATGGCTGGTCAGATTTTTAGGGTTAGGGTTTGGTTCAAAGAGTGTGGGCCTATGGGCCATTAAGCCTATAAGTCATAAAATGACTTATGATTTCACAAGCCATTCCTTAATCAATCTAAATCCTATTTTTTTCCAAAATAATTTCTAATGGTTTAATTAACACTAACTTAAGTCAACTTAGGTTTTCATATCCTAACCACTTAGTCATGACCTAGGTTAGCCACTAGGTTAGTCTCCAAGGTCAACATAAGTCAAGTCAATTAAAACACCAAAATCAATTATACTAAAAATCTCTAAAAATCACATTAATTCCAATAAATCTAAATAATACATAATAATTCCAAATAATTCTCAAAATTTTAAAAATGACCAAAATACCCTTATTTGGAAAACTGGGTGTTACACACCTTAAGTCGATACGCCTTGTCGTCTCGCCGAGCTGATGCGGCTCGATTCCATAACTTGGTTGTACGACTAACCCTTCTGACTTAGCCATTCCGTTGAGCTACTCGATTGATTCGGTCTACCGTGCCCATGCCTCAGTCCGTTGTAGGGCAAGATTTTGGTTTTGCGGACACTTTAGTGAATAAGGCAAAATGCTGACCTCTTATAATTCAGCGTAAAAGCGTAGCTTGCACACCAGATCAACCAAAGTCAATACTTTGTTCAAACCGGACTTGTGCTTTGCATCGATACTTCATCGGGTCAACGCAACTCTTCGAGTCAACGACTCATCGTAATGCACCGTATGGAACGGGGCATTACAGTAGGCACCAAATACTCCGAGGCACCATGCTACAACTCGACGTTTCAATGTTCTTTCCTCAATAGTTTTTACGATTTTGAACCAAAATTGCTCGCCTCAATACAAGGCGGTCAAGTTAAGTTTTAAACCTAGTTTATACTAGCTAATGTAAAATTTTCTCATGTTCTTTATCTTAGCGGCACATCATATTTAATAGGGCATCATCGATTTGAACATTTGAACAAGAAGAATTTTTTGACGGGAATGAATAGAAAAGAAGGGGCCAAACTACCCCCTAAGTAGAAAATGCGCCAAGAGTAGGAGATCACTTCGCAACGATCAAACGTCGGTTACACGAACTCCTGCAATGCACGAACATCGTATTAGAATCCTTCTTCAATCCTTCCTCTCGAAATTATCAAAGACACATGCAAAAATCGACGCAAAAGCACACTCATCAAAACCAAGCAACGAAAACATCAAGAAAACCAACATCAGACTTGTCCCGTCGAAGGAACTCTTATATAGAGCTCATTCGCCAAGACATAGTCCGTTTCATCTAGGACGTATTCCAAAAGAAGCCGATCCATTTGTTGGAACGGTTCTCATATCATTCGTCCAAATCGATTTTATTGATGCCAAAAAGGTGTTCGTGTACCAAACTCGTCGTTGAGTCAGACTAGCCATCTATGTTCTCGACCAAGTCTGACGTGCCATGAGCCTATTACATAGTGCGGTGCCCAACAGAAGCGAGGTACTACATAGTCCATCATCACTTTAGGTAATATCGTTATTATTTCTTCAAATCCACATTCTTTTTGTTAATATCATTTTAATATTTGGGTCAAATCTTTCATCCTCAAGCAAGTTTCTAAAGTCAATGGTTCCCTGTATAGTTATATTCCTCCACCATTGTCGCTCAACTCACTACTGCCATTGGTTTCTAGCCTTTAATTAACCAACACATTCATACCATTGTTTTAGTCTTATTTCCTCAATTGGTATCGAGCAAGTTTGTAATCTTGAAATTCCTTAAATATCTGAGTATGTTATTTCTTCCTCTAAGATTCTTCTTTATATTCTCGTTACATAAAATTTATTATTTCCTCTCTAAAATAATGCTTCCATGGGTTATTCCACCTTTTTGAATTCCTTCATAATGTTTAAAAAAATATTATTATCATAGGATATATGATAGTAGTGAAATCTTAGTTTCAAAAGATATATCTACCTGGACAGGACAAGACAATTTTCCCTAATAACTTCAGATATCTACTAGGTTCTAAGCTTCCAAGGAGACGAAGAGAATCTATTTGTACGTATATCATTAAGGATCAAAGTCAAGCAAGTCAGATAAACTAAGATAAAATTTTCTAAGGGTGCTAAGAGACTAAGCATGATGCATTTAGAACTTAGTCTCACTAATATTCAAAAATCATGTATACCTGAAATCACTTTACTTGAGAACCCGTCTTGCCAATGCACATCTATCTGCAATGGGCTAACAATTCTTTGACTCAGATAAATGGTTGTAGTGCACATCTGCCACACTATAATATGTCATTGAACATTCTTTTAATTTTTCTATAGGATTCTCTAAAGGAATATTTGGACAATTCAAGCAAGTTTACAATTATCCAAAGAAGATCAAAACACAATAAGAAAACTCACTATCGATTTTAAGAAGCAATACATTTTATTGAGAAACACAAAATGATGATTACAAGTAGAAAGGAAAGAAAATATAATATTGAGGAACACCAGTTGGTGATTACAAGTAGAAAGAAACCGTAAAGATTGATCTTACATCCCAAAGAAGATTACTACATAACCATTATTCCTAACAATGCAGATAGCTTTAGTTTCTTATTTCTATTACATATCCTCCTCGGGTGGTATCTAAAATGCTAATATTAGAAACTAGCCACTTTTTTCTTTAGTATTAATTATCTTACTCCATGTCCTTCTTTCGAGGGCAATCATGATGTTATATCTCCATAGGAGTTACAAGTTGAAGTTTGAACATCCCTTCGGTACAAAAGGTCTTCTCGAAGTATGTTTCTTTATAGGACATAACGACTTGACCAGTGTTAATATCTATCCCCAAGCCTGCGTTGCAGAGCAGACTTCCCGAGACCAAGTTCTTGGCTATGGCCGGTACGTGCTTCACATTCTGAAGTGCCAACGACTTTTCTGAAGTCAGTTGCAATACCACCGTCCCGATCCCTAGTACTTCAGCTTATGTCTGGTTCGCCACCATAACTTTTTCAGAAATAGGTTGGTACGTGGTGAACCACTCCTTCTTTGAAAAAATATGACATGAGACCCTAGTGTCTATCCACCAGTCCGTGTCAATCCCAACTGAGTCAACCTGCGCAATCATGGCAACAAAGTTAGTCTCACCTTGATCCTTTTGTTTTGATTTTTCTTTGCAGTCCCTCTTCCAGTAGCCTTTTTTGCCACAGTTGAAACAAGTCCCAGGTTCTTTGGACTTGGGCTTGAACAGAGGCGACTTCACCTTCAGATGGTGAACATCTTTCTTCTTTTGGTAGGGAGCCTTCTGCTTCCATTTGGAATTTCCTGCTTGCACCATGTTCTCCATAGCCATCTGCTTGGACAAGGCGTCCACTTTGAGTTGAGCCCTCAACTTGTCTTCAATATATATCCAGTGCAAGAGACATTCCAGATCCACTTCCATCTTCTTGCGGTACATGTCCGTGATAAAGTTGCTCTACCCAGGTGGGAGCTTAGCGACAATACCCCCGATGACAAAAGCATCGACCAAAGGCATGTCGTCAACCGCCAGCTTCTGACGTAACTTGAAGAACTCCTTGACGTGAGGCAACATGGTTTTGTCGTCCTCAAACTGCATCCTCCAGACCTTTTCGGTCACGTAGATCTTGTTTCTGTTCTCATCTGCCTTGTAGAGATTTTCTACATACTCCTAGACGTCCTTTGCATTGACCGTCTTGCTGTATGACTCCGCCAGAGAGTCCTCCATCGAGTTATGGATCAACAACTTGCAGAGGTAGTTATCCCGTTTCCACTTTGACTGCAAAGCCGTGGCTTCAGCAACCCTTCAAGCATTTTCACTCTCTGGAATCAAAGGCTCAGAATCTATCAACACATAGTCGACGCTCATGAGTTGAAGATCGAGGTTGACCTTTCTCTTCCAGACGTTAAAGTGCTCCCCGTCAAACTTCTCAAGTTTAAAACTTGTATTGAGAAGTTATGCACAGTTGTTCTCCATCAGATTTGAATCTTGCTTTGAGATTGTTATTTTCGAAACAGATCGTTAGATGGAAATCTCGATCTCTTACTTCTAGAGAGACAAAAAATTCGTTCTCCTAAGAGAGAGATGAAAACTCGTTTTCAACCGAAGTTGATGCAACGAAGATGAATATTTGTTATCAACCGAAGTTGATGCAACAAAGATGAATATTCGTTCTCAATCGAAGTAGATGCAACAACTTTGCTGGGGTGATAAAGATCATCGTTGCTCAAAGCAAGATTCGTCCTATTACGACCTGCTCCCAGGAACCAACAAGTTCGAAAGAACCTCTGGAACGCTTACTGTCACCTCCTTTCACGAACTCGAAGAACTCCAATGGCAGCGGCGGCACAACTCTCTTCGTCTCTTTATTTTAACGTAAGTCCTTAATGAAGGCACGAAGAGAGTATTTATAGAGAAGGGCCGAAACCCTAATCCTAATCCTTGCCATAACTGATTGCAAAAAGATAGAAACGAATAATGGAAAGATTTGAATAAATTAAATTCAAGTCCCCCAAAAATCGGATCTGATCAATTAACTCAATCCTTCCATAACTGCTCAAATCTTCCAAT
This sequence comes from Iris pallida, assembly GCA_029216955.1. Lineage (NCBI taxonomy): Eukaryota > Viridiplantae > Streptophyta > Magnoliopsida > Asparagales > Iridaceae > Iris > Iris pallida. The sequence continues at coordinate 291,873 of JANAVB010017200.1, read as the reverse complement.
CAGCCACATCATTAACCGCCTGCGTCCTTTAGCCCACAAGGCTCGTCAGCCCGTGTACAACCGCGCAGCAGCATAGCAACGCGACAGCACAACAAGTGCGCAGGCGCGTAGCACAGTACAGCAAGCGCGCAGCTGCGCCGCAGCCCCGCGGCTCCTGTATAGCTCCTATATGTGCACTTGTGCCGCGGCCCCGCGGCTCTTGTGCATGCACCTACGCGGCCCCTGCGCATGCACCTATGCATGCGACTCGCACAGAATACGAGCACACGAGTGCATCAACTGCGCATAAGGCACCATGCGTCGATGCTGACGTGCTAAGTGCAAAGTGTGTCAACAAAATGCCACTTTGCGTCCTTGAGCTCGAGTCCGAGTCCGAGTCGCTAAGCCCCTTCGGGGCTTAGCTCCATAGAAAAATTATCCCATGAGCATGACAAAAAATATTAATGCTTCTTTGTTGGTTTAGCCTTCTTTCTACTAGAAAAATGCCCCCACATGGCACCCATGTGCCTCTCCACACTTTATGTTATCTCTCAACACAAGCAAAGCTTTATATAGAGATATCATCAATTTGGTTTTTCCAAAGTGGAACTATCTTTCTAGTTTCTAAAGCAAAACACCAACAATATGATCTCTCTAGCACACAAAAGATCTCGACATTCCATACATCATGTCTTCTATATCCTGGTCGTATCTTCATGTTACGAGTCTGAGCATGACGCCTCAACACGTCCAAGTCGCTTCAGTAACTGGAAGGTTTGGGGGTATCAGTGCACATCTCGTACTAGTGAATGGAAAACCCACTCGCCTAAACCGACACTAAAAAATGTTGTGAAACATGTGGCTTAATTTGAGGTTCTTTTTATACTTGATAGCATAAACAGAATAGGAAACATATCGAAACTCGTCGCCTTACGGCAACTTCTTACCAACTCGATGCACTCACCCTTACGCTGATGTAAGGTGAATACCTACCATTCTTCTCTGTCATGTTAAAAGTGATATTTGTGGATGATTTGTGTTCCTACACCCTTCATCCCACCAGAACCTATCTATATGAAGGTCAATGGATTCCAAGCCATACTAGACTACATCTCATTGTAAGACGACAATTACTCCAAGTAAGTTTGCTAACCACATTACTGAAGGTCCCCGAATTATCGGTAATTGTGTTGTCACCATTTTCAATAGTAGGTCACAAATATTCTAAATGAAATGTCCCACAAATACCCATCTTAATTACCTAGATCGAACGGTTTCGGTGCCCCGACGATCTCGTTCGAGGGATACAAAACCCATGCGTAGGTTATCCAAGTCCATGACCATGCAATACACATCTAGCTCATGCAATACAAGCATAGCCTGAGTCCGAAACTAAGCCACCACATCATCTCACATTACCATTCTTCCATTCAATATTCCATACTTTCGATTCAATGTTTCGTGGTACCATACCCCAACTCAATGTTCCAATGAACGACCTCGTACGGCCTGAACATTCCGAGGCAACATACCACATCAAATAGTTTCGTGGTTTCGAACCATAACTGTTCACTTCACTGACGAAGCCTATCATTTGCATATTAGTAGTTCTGTGGCAATTGTGCCACAACTGCTCAATTCACATACGAAGTATACATTTAGATGTTACAACAGTTCCGTAGCGTTGTGCCACAACTGACCACTGCACGTACGGAGCCATTTTTACAAGTCTCGTGCACCTATGCACGCTTCGTTATAGTTATCCAATATGTTCTGATTCGTGTATTTGGTGCACGCCTCGCTATTGTATTTCAGTGTTCTACAACTTAGTATTCAATGTTCTATGGCTTATGCATTTGATGCATACCTCGATTAAGCCTTCAATGTTCTACGACTTCGTGTTCAACCACCCTCCGACACGTGCACTGAGGCACGCCTCAATAGAGTATTCAATGCTCTATGATTGTGCACTGTGGCACTCGCCGAAATGGTGATTCGATAATCGATGGCTCGTATAGTGAGGTACTCGTCGATGTAGTGATTTGATGATCTACTCCGACATGTGCACTTGAAGCATGTTTTGATTCAGTTCTTCAATATTCCATCTTAGTATTCAACATACACTACGACTTCTATTTGTCCAAGTCACGCCCATGGAAATTCATGACGTTTCAAGCATACAAGGGTACATTGTATTAAGGCATGAAGGAGTAGGAAAGAAGTGTCAGATTCCTCCCACCTTTGCCTATTTGCCTATCATTTCGTCGAGCCGATGCAGCTTGATTCCTTAACTATTTTTCCATGGCCAACTCATCTGACTTAGCCATTCGAGCACTTCGTACTCCTTCGAACTAACGGACTGATTTGACTAATCGCCCATGCTTCAACCCGTTGCGAGGCGATACTTTGATCTTCGGCGGACTTCGTTGCAAATAAGACAAAATATTGACCTCAGATATTCAGCATAAAAGCCTGCACATGAAACCAACTCAATTAATATTTCATTCGAATCAACTTAACACTTGCATCAATTCAAATCGAGACTTCTTCGAATTGACTCAATATTTCTTTGGGTCAACTTAACTTCTTCGAGTCAACGACTCAACATAATAGACCGTACGGAGAGGGACATTATAGCAAGCACCAAAATGGCCGATTGAACATCTAAGATACAGAGCCAACGCATATAAAAGTTATAAGCATAAAAGTTGAATCAACACAAGATATATGAACTGAATCTCTTTATTAATAATAACAATATGTTTACAATGGCTCAAAGCCAAGAATGTAACTCTTTCTCTCGCTCTCTCGATAGAATGGAATATGCCTCAAGGCTTACAATTCGAGAAATATACACATAACGATATTTCCATACATTATGTCCTTTATAAATAAAAGAAACTCTTTCTGACTACAAAGCTTCAAGCGCCAACTGATCTAAGGACCAATGTCTCAGCACATCTAAGTCGCTCCCTACACCTACATGACTGGGAGGGTATTAGTACGATGCGTACTGGTGAGAGACATCTCACTGACACCACAAAACCAACATATTGAATATGTGCTCTTTCTAATCTTGCTTTAGGATCAGTTATATGGCATTCATACTTATGTCGTTAACATAAATGTGTCACGCAACAGAGTTGAACTTACCAACATTTACCATCCTTTATTCCTGGTTCAGGTAAAACAAATATCATGTTATAAATCATAGTATTAATACTCAATACATTCTAACTACATAGAATAGATATTACGTGTTCCTGCATAAGACACTAGTTAGCCATCATGAAATTATATCGTGCTAAGTGCTCATCCATATCCAATACTGGGCTTGCAAGAAGATAACATTAGCATGCAGCCTAACTATATGAAGATCACTGACGATATGTCATTTTGGACTATAGTGAAACGAAATTCCTTCCAAACTGGGTAGCTAGCCTCCACCGGAGGTCCCAAATCACTCGTGTTAGTACGTCAGTGCCGCTCCTCCTATGGCAAATTAATCCCAGTGCCCTGGCAATCGTTCGAGGAATAATACCTTGTGCACAAGTTGTCCATGACCATACAACTACGTGAACAGACATGCTCTACATAGAATGCATGGTACAGAACTGAAATAATCAAAAGACATCTCTACTCTGCATAAACAACAACATATCTCATCCTTCTACTATTGGTCTAGCACGAGCCATCGTTCGCCATATTCTTTCCGATCCAGAGATATATTACACATACGCAGGTTCCCAGTCCAGGAATACTGCCTCTGTAACCCAACGATCCCAAATATTACCATATCTAACTCTGAAACACAACATTATAGTCGCCATGCATAAAAACATCATTTTTACATTTGTATGATAATTCTACAACAATGTTATATTTGTATACAAAAACAAAGTGATAAATGTCTCCACGTGCCAGCATACTACGAACTGTAATGGTCATTATCTATAGCAACAAGATAATTAGCCAATGTGATAAGATAAAGCAGCTATACACGAGTATATCAAATTAAAATTCTATGTTCTATAGCAACATATACAGAAGTGAGATTACTCTCTTATTTATCTTGGTTCATCTCTTTTATTATTAGCATGCAATGGTTTACAACATAAGATAATACAAATATTGTTCTATTTGTTAGCCCAATGATTATATCATATTTTTGAATATGGCTAATCAATTAAGTTTAACTAGTGATGTCACTAATATTCATGTAATCACTATCATGTTGCTACTTAAACTTAACATTGTCCTAAATGGTCTATATCATATTGCTATGCTTGTATCATTATTGCATCATATTGTTTTGTTCGTCTAACATGTACTTGCAGACAAGCAGTAAGCATGATCAAATCAAGACATATGCAACGAAGAATTATTGATGGACCAAAGACGACATAATACAAGAAGATTTCTCTGAACCGCGTAACGACCTATCCGTGGCCTCGTATCGGGGGTTCCGCTGCCCGGTCAGCGGACCGGGGTCGAGGGGGCAGCGCCTCACGTGGGGGTTTGGGGGCAAAGCCCCCGAAAGGTATTCAGATTTCCAGATCTGTTTATCTTTGGACGACTGTCGTCAAGGAAAAAGGCATCTTCAAGTATGCTCAATTGTCTTGAGAAAGGCGTCATCAAAGGACTATTGGTTTTCATATTTATTATGTATTTTTTCTTTTATTGAGTCTAGAAAAAATGTGAGATTGATCGAATCGATACTGGCTTAGCTATTCTCAGTCTACGAAATATAGCCTACCTATCCACAAATATCTATCCAAAAGTCCACATACCAAAATAGCCAAAAACCCATCAAACTAGCCAAAACAGTTCTGGCAGAACTCTGTCCGAACTCGGTCAGAACTCGGCCCGAGTTCGGTCCGAGTTCAGCCGGGGTAAATTCGAAATACAGTTCCCACCAAATCTGCATCCAACGTTCGTATGCAAAATTCTAGCATCCGAACTCTGCCCGAGTTCGGTCCCCCCAAAAATACTATAAATAGTGTTGAGATTACCATTCATTTCAATCATCTAATTTTCATCTCTTCTCTTCTCTATCTAAAGTGTTCTGAGCTTTTTTACTTTCATATCTAAGCCTTTACGACTCTTAGTCAAGCCAGTACAGTTTCTATTTAATCTAGAGTTTGGCATTAAAGAGTTGTATCGGAGGCTGTATTCAGAAAACGTTCTAGTTTTTCAATTGCCTTCTGGAGTCGGTCGTGCGCTCGTCACCAAGTGCAGTGTTGTGAAGTCGGTCGTGTACTTGTCACCAAGTACGGTGTTGTAAGAGTTGCAAGCGCTCAGTTAAAGCTTGTGCCATAGTGGATTAACAGCGAGCAAGAGTACTCGCGACTGGACTAGTCCTCTCAGAGAAAAACCAGTATACATCGTGGTGTTCACTGAGTTTGAATTCTTGACTCTTACTTTACCGTATTTTATTTACCATCTTTTATCTGCCATAATATATAACTGCTTAATATTTTTAATTGGTGATTATTTTCCGCTGCACACGCACACACTCTATTCACCCCCCTCTAGAGGTGCTCAACGGTCCTATACTATTTTATTATTGTTCCAGTAAAGGAGCGAAGGTTCAACGTGACCACTCACTTGATGACGAATCACAATTCGTTCGATCACAAGAAACTCTACAGTAAGGCTCCAAACCCGCTAACTTGAACAACTCAAATCCCATCAGTTGAAACAACTAAGAAGCCAACACAATGCCTTTGCCCGAATCCCAAACCAAACGACCGACTCAAGCCAACAATCCATTCAACTGCAATATGCAGAGTAGGGCATTACAACGAGGACTTTTGCTAAGGCTCTGGGCTCACAAACGCTATGGCGGGCAAAGTGTAGCAGTAAGAGGCTCAAGTACTCAAGAATCGACATTTTCGATGCCTTTGAAGTACAAAAATCGAGGTATTTATAGCCAATTAGCACTATAACGGCTATTTCATGAATTTTTGAACAAAAAACAAACAAGTCTACATCGGTTTACTCATTTTTGCACAGAATAGCTCACATGGAAATTATTGGCATCACTGGTCATTTATTTCAAATATGAACGCACACATGGATTATTGTTTTCGTGCCACATGTCATCAGTTACGAGAAATGTAATTCATCCTCATGATTACGATGGTGTAATTATTGAAGATGATTTGAATTCTGTAACGAATCACATTAAAAACAGTGCTTGCTTCGGGATTTATAACATTAGGCATTAATTCCTTGTCTTTATTAGGGAATAGTAGCAGCATCTTCGCGTGGAGTCCTACTATACTTAAGCTTAGCAGCTAAGCATGGCAGATTCTCAGCACAGAGCATTGTAGTACAGAAAATGGTAACAATCTCGAGCATCTTTAACTTGACACGTTGGCATTGCTATATTGAATGTCTTCCACGTGGATATTCTTCTCAGTTTAAAGCATTGTAGCATAGACAACCATGAGCTAGTTGATGAGCTCCTTCACATGGGTAGCTGCTCAGATTTCCGCAAGGAGGCACCAACATAAAAATACTTAACATAGGCCAATTGGTACTCTTTTAAGAGTGGCACTCTTTTGCACTCAAGGGTGACTTTCAAATTTTCTTGTGGAGGCCTCCTACACAAAAATTATGCTTCATGTAAGGACTTATATTCTTTTCGCGTGGAGAAATTTTCTTTCTTGTCTTCAGTGGAAAAAATTTCTAACAAGGGCTTTACCCCTGCACCCCTACAAAGGGCGCTATCCCTCGACCCTCGTCTGCTGACCGGGCAGCGGAACCCCGTAGGGAGTGCACTTCGCACCATCCTTTAGGCAATTTACATCACATGTCAGGTGATATCTCATGAGAGCTTCAAAGACTATGGGACCGAAACTTGGTCATTTTTTAGTGCTAACACATGCACGCTAAGATAGAGCTCGAATTGCCTTGAGAGAGTGTTTTCTCAAAATTTTGTTAGTCAAATTCGGCGAACAATATTTCAACCAGAGACCAAAGGGTTTTGATGTCGAATTGTGACACAATCTTCTTATCGGTGGAGAAGGAAGTCCCCAACAGAGTCACCATTTATTTTTTTGTACAAAGTTGATGAAAATAAAATTTATATTGATGTGTAGACAAATTACAACAAATAACTCTTCAACAAGAGTTTACAAAAATCTCTACAATCAATTTTTTTTTTGGAAAAACGTGACGGTGGAAGTCTGATCGCTACGCGATAACTTTGTCATGTTAACCATCCAAACTCAAGACTCAACATTCTTCTACTTCACGATGACAACATGCTAGTTCCTCTCAAATTCTTTAGAACTACTAGGATTGCACGAACTCCTTATAAGAACTCTCCGTAAAGACTATCAAGATATTCAAACCATATTTTAGTATGTGGACTTTGTTCTCGTAAGAGAAACTAATAGCTTGTTGACAAGAGAAAAGGGGTTTCTAAAGCACTAAAGATGTAGAGGGAATACTCTCTCGTTTCTCTCTTAATAGCCAATATACTCAAACTTCCTTCATTCATCCACCTAACGACTATTTATAGAATTCTAGGGGCATATTGTCCCTTGTAAAACCGCCAATAAGATGAGGTTAAAGCCTACAACAAGGCTAGCAGTGATTCTAAAAAGTCTTCAAAGCCCGACGGGCTGACAAGGTTAGCTATCTAGTATACAAGGCTCAACGCTTGTAAAGTGTTTCCATTCCCTACAAAAAGTATATCCATAATGGCTAATTATTAGGGCAACAATAACCCACTAATAAGGTGGGTAGTTAATCCCTAAATTTCCACTGCAGAGAAAGGAATAGGTCAACAACCTGTAACTGCCATCCGCATAGCGGATTTAGCGTCTCACAACGTTGGATAGCCATATAGCAAGTCTAGCCTATAGCAAGACACCCTTGATAGCTAAGAGCTCGTCTAGCTCAAAGCTCGCTTGCAAAACTAATCGGCTTGATTCACAAGCTCGCTTGGACAACAGAGCTAGCCTTTTAGGCTTGTTTTATTTTCACATGGATAACAAAGTTAGCTTGCTTTGGGTGTGTTAGTCTGTGTTGGACTTGGGTAGGTCCACCAGAGTATGAATGACACTTTTTCCTAGTAGACTTCTAGAGTTTGTATTGTCCAGGGATCAACAATTTGAACTATCAATAACGACAATGAGCTACTCTCCGTTGTCTTGTACCCCCCCCCCCCCCCCCCTGTGGTTGCGTCGGTTGAGATTGCGAACCTTGCAGTTGTTGTGATGGTTATTGTTCACTATCCATGATCTTTATTGGGTAGTGCATAAGTAGCTAATTCGGAGAAGAGAACATAAGATCATTGAAAGTATTAGAAGAGAGGGAAGAAATTTTGTTATAATAAATCTGGATGAATTAATCCTAGATATAAGAATTTTTTGGGTGCCAAATGATTACAAATATCCTTGTAACATAGCTATTATAGGGATATTTTGATCATTTTTAGCAAATGATCAAAATATCCTTGATTAACGTTTATAAACAACCAAATTATATGGATATTTTGATAAAATAACCCCAAAAGACCAAACTACCCTTATACTATAATTGTTGGGCGGTATTTGACCAAATCGTCCCATAAGCGGCTAAATAACGATTATATGGAGGGGGTAAAATGGTAAAATCCCACAACCCCATCCTTTCAACAGTTATATTATACATGGGAGGGACCCAAGGACCCGTAATGGGGTACAAACCGAGTATGAATCGGTCCATTGACTGGGCTCTGACCGGACCAGCCTCTACGACTAGAGGAAGAAACCCGGACAGATCCAGTTGGCGAGTAGTCCGGACTAGGCTTGTTCTGCGTTATGGAAACTCATCCCGACTCGAATTTTGGTGGACCGGACCGGTCCTAAGCTTTGACCGGGTCTGGGCCGACCAAGTCCGAATTTGACCGGACTAGTCCCAAGCCGATTTACATATTGTTCGGCTGACGATACACCTGGACCAAATAATAATACTAATAATAATCATTAATAGTTCTTTACTAACCTGCATCATACATGCAATGGAGACTTCCATATTCAAACCCAGAGGATGATAGTGGGGCAGTTTTCTACCAACTATTCTCAACTTTATGAAGTGACTTATTTTTTAATTAACATACAAAAAACCCATCATGTAGACTATAAAAAAAGCCGCATGGCTCTAGACTGCTCAGTTGGAAACATAACTCATCCAAACTGGATGAGTTTGATTCCACGGACAGATTATTCCTTTCAATTAATGTTGTGCCAATTAATTCCTCCTACCAACAACTCTCTGTGCATTCCTGGAGAATAATTTACTGCTGAGATGCTAGGCAACATAATTTACTTGTTCAATTTATGTTGTAAGTGGTAGTGGTGGTGGTGGTGGTGTTTTGACTGAACAAATAGTTCGACAATTGGAACTCTTGATGCAATATTTGTTATACTAATTCTACCTTCTACAACAAATATTGAAAATGACATAAGTCCATTTACAACCGATCAACAATGGAATGTACCACAAAATAGACACGCACCGACATGTTGGAACGACACTAGCATTGATCCTAACTTTATGACATATGGTTAGTGGAAATTAACCTCTATTAATCCACAGGACATGTTTATCCACGCAGACCTGTGACAGGATTGCCAGGCTTGTCAAAGAAAATATGAGCTCATCCTCTTCGTCGTCCTGCAAAACTTGAAGCACCCTACTATAACACATCAGGTTTTTTTTTTAACGAAACGAGTCGGTGTATATATTGGACCTCTCGTGTAATTTAGACTTCTGTCCGGAAAATAGCACAATGCTCACTCTGCATTTTGTGCCACAACACATAAGCCAGAATCTTGAAGTTCCTTTAACAAGTTCACTTACCATTTAACCCCAAAAGAATTCTCTTCTGCTCATAAGTTGACACCAATGAATAATTGTGAAGATTTTAAATAAAAAGTAGCTGTAATTGATCATACAACAAATATATCAGCAAAATTAATAATTATGAACATTCGATATTTTGGATAGCTACAAAAACATTAGGTTTAGTTATACTGGGCAACGTTTGGATAGAAAATCACAACTTTTATAGACCTCCAGACCTGGACGATCAAGTTCCTCCTCTTTGAAACACGCACATCTCTGGCTCATCTTCCCAGTAAGCGCCATATCTATAGGTCTCTTCACTAACCTTGGGTATCCATTGTCACACCACACCTACCAACAAGATCAGGAACAATAAAACAGTAAACGAGTTATTCAGTCATAAAAAAGGTACAATTGACTTTTTTTGCATTGTGAAAGCATTGTTTGCTTACACGAACAAAATTAAGGTGATTTTGCAAATACAATAGTAGCAGCATTCTGTTCAAGGTAAAAAATTTCTAAATGATATCTTTATCTACTGCCTTCTAAAGATCACAGACTGGTAAGAACCATGGATGGGGCCAGGATTTTGTTTGTGTGTGTGTGTGTGTGTGTGTGTGTGTGTGTGTGTGTGTGGGGGGGGGGGGGGGGGGGGGGGGGGGGGGGGGGGGGGGGGGGGGGGGGGGTACAAGTTCAAAAATACAGAACAATGTATTCATAAATTTACTTGTAGATAAAAAAGAGACTGACATCAGACTTATTATTCCTAATTAATAACACATCACAAATTAAGAAAAAAAAAACCTTATAATCCATCAACATATTGGCTGCATAAGTAGAATTATGAAAAAAGAACATTCAGTAATAACTGTTGGTGTTTTTGCCTTTGGACTAGAAAAGATAGTCCCACATCGGCTACACCAAATGGTGAGTATCTCAATATAATGCATTGCTTGTGTTGAGGTGTGCACATGAGGTGTAGTGGGGCACAAGTTTGTGCCATGTGGAAGTATTTTCCTAGAAGGAAAAAGGATTAAATCCAACAAGGATGCAAGTTAATTTTTGTTGTGCGGACTCGGACTCGGACGCGGACTCCAAGATGTCTCGTGCATGCACGGAAGGGTTCGGGGGGGTAGGCGTGGACTGGCACACTTCTATGCTGATTGTGGGATGATCTAAAATATCAAACTCTATTTTTGAGTATTGGTATTTTAGTCCCACATCGGATAGGAGAAGAGGTGAAGTCTCAACTCCACTCTATAAATAGAGCCCCTTGGCCTCCTTTGAAAGATGCACCAAGAAGAGAGTTGAGGGAGTCTGTTAAGTCCAGGAAGCCCGTTCAAGTCTCAAATATTGACTTACGAGCGTTCCAGAAGTTCTCCTGAACTTGCTGGTTCCTGGGAGCTTATCCGTACTGCGGGTATAGCTTTGAGCGCCAGTGTTCAACACCCCAGCGAGATCCGCTCTTCTTCTTCCTTCCTCTTTCTGTTGCCTTCGAGAATCTGAGACTCAACTGTTGTTGATCATCTCTTGTTGCCTTCAAGAAACCGCTATTGCAAACGCGATTCGATTTTTTTTAATCGTTTAGGCTACGCAATCAGCATTATTTGCATCTCTTTTTTAGGGATTGCAACTGCATTATTTGCATCTCTTTTTTAGGGATTGCAACTGCATTCTTTGCATCTCTTCTTAGGGATTGCAACTGAGTTTTTCCATCGATTGTTTGCAAATAGACTAACAATCTCAAAGCTATACGATTCGATGGAAAACACTCGTGCTTCGCTTGTCGATACCGGCTTTAACAAGTTGGAGAAATTCGACGGCGAACACTTCCAGATCTGGAAGCGAAAGGTGACTCTGAACCTTCAACTCGTGGATGTGATCACGTGTTGGATGAGGAAGAACCAATCGTTCCAGCACAGGATCTGCTGCTGTTCTGGCCGCTGCTACGAGCAAGCAGACGAAGTGGAAAAAGGATAACAGCATATGCAGGCTGCTGATCCTGAATTCCATGGAAGACTCTCTGGCCGAGTCCTACACAAAGAGGACTTCTGCCAAAGAGATCTGGGAGTCCGTGGGGAAGCTGTATGACGACGACGAGGCCCGGTCGAAGATGTTCATGGTTGAAAAATACCACAAATGGGTCTTGAAGACGAGAAGACCATGCTGCCCCAAGTGAAGAGTTCCTGAAGCTGCGCCAGAAACTGGAGGACGATAGCATGCCCCTCGTCGACAAGTTCGTCGTTGGAGGGATCGTGGCAAAACTTCCTCCAGGATGGAGCAACATCTATGCAAGGATGCATAGGAAGAAGATGGAGATTAGCCTGGATAATCTCCTCAGCGAGATTCATGTTGAGGACGAGATGCGCTCTCAACAGAAGTTGGACACCCTGTCCAAGCAACTAGCAACGGCGAATCTGGTTCAAGCCACCAGAGAGAACAAAGGGAAGCAGGCGGCTTCTCACCACAAGAAGAAGGACTTCTCGAATCTGAAAGTGAAGGGTCCAGGATTCAAGCAACAGAAGTCCAAGTCCCATGTGACTTGCTTCAACTGTGGCAAGAAGGGTCACTATAAAGTGAATGCAAGTCCAAGCCCAAAGAGCAAGGTGAGCCTAACAAGGTTTCTTTGGTTACTAATCAGGTTGCCATGATAGCACAGGTTGCAACTGTGGGGGCAGACTTGGACTGGTGGATAGACACTGGCGCGACATGTCATGTCTGTTCAGACAAGGACTGGTTCGTCTCCTATGAGCCTACTTCCGAGAAAGTCATGATGGCGAACCAGGCACAAGCTGAAGTACTGGGGATCGGGACGGTGGAGCTGAAGCTTACATCGGAGAACATTCTGACGCTTCAAGGTGTGAAGCATGTTCCTGCAATCGCAAAGAACCTGATCTCTGGGAGCCTGCTCTGCAACGCAGGCTTGAGGATGGACATCAATGCTGGCCAAATGGTGATGTCCAAGAAGGGTACTTTCTTCGGAAAAGCTTTTCAGACTGAAGGAATGTACAAAATTCAGCTTGTTGTAACCCAGCATAATAATGTCAATGCTATCACTAGTTTGAATTACTCTCTTGAGTTGTGGCATAATAGACTAGGACATGTTCATTGTAAGCGAATAAACAAAATGTCTAGTCTAGGACTTATCTCCAAGTGTGGGGGTAAGGTAGAGAAATGTGAGATATGTGCTCAGACGAAGATCACTAGGAAACCCTTCCACAGGGTCCATCGAAGCACAGATCTTCTGGAGTTGGTTCACTCAGATATCTGTGACTTCAAACAATTCTCTACAAAGGCCGGAATGAAGTATTTTATTACTTTCATCGATGACTTCTCCAAGTATGCCTTCGTCTATTTACTCAAATCTAAAGACGAAGCATTCGAGAAGTTCAAGGAGTTCAGGGCCGAGGCTGAACGGCAAACTGGACAACAACTCAAGAGGCTGAGGAGTGATCGAGGTGGGGAATATAGGTCTCATGAATTCTCATCATTCTGCAAAGAACATGGAATCATCAACGAGACGACGGCTCCGTATTCTCCACAATCCAACGGAGTAGTAGCAGAAAGGAAGAACAGAACGTTGACAGAGATGATGAATTCTATGCTGTTGACTGCGGGTCTCCCAAAGTGCTATTGGGGAGAAGCTGCATTAACGGCCACTTTCATTCTGAACAGAGTGCCGTATGCAACTTCCGACATAACTCCTCATGAACTCTGGTTCAAAGTCAGACCCAACCTGAATGTCATTCGAGTGTGGGGGTGCCTGGCTTATGTGAAGCTCCCGGATCTAAAGATTCAGAAGCTGGGGACAAGGACTACTAAGGCAATCTTCCTGGGGTATGCCGAGAAGAGTGATGCTCGGAGATTCCTTGATATCGAGTCAAATCATATCATCGAATCTCGCGATGCTGAATATTTTGAAGAAAAGTTTGCAAGGCACAAGAACATTGTTCTCGCGGACATTCCGGAGAATAATGAGGGTGCGGAGCAGACAGAGATCTTTATCAAACCAGTAGTCCAAGATGGAGTTGTTGTCGAGGAGACACCAGCTGAACCAGAACTCGCTGAGCCGTCAACTAAGCGAGCGAGGAGGCCGAAAGACTTCGGAGATGACTTCGTCACCTATCATGTGGAAGCAGATCCGCTTACCTATGATGAGGCGATGAAGACCAGAGATGCTATATTCTGGAAGGAGGCGATTGACAACGAGATTGACTCAATCACCTCCAATAACACATGGGTATTGGTCGACCTACCAGAAGGAGCAAGACCCATCGGATGCAAATGGATCTTCAAGAAGAAGATGAAAGCAGATGGAACCATTGACAAGTTCAAGGCCAGGCTAGTGGCCAAGGGGTTTGCTCAGAAGCAGGGGGTCGACTACTTTGACACTTATGCTCCAGTAGCTCGGATGACAACTATCAGATTGTTAATTGCTTTAGCAGCAATACACAAGCTGGTGATACATCAGATGGATGTGAAAACGGCATTCCTTAATGGCGAGCTGACCGAAGAGATCTACATGCAACAACCAGAAGGTTTTGTCGTCAGAGGTCTGGAAGACAAAGTCTGCAAGTTGATGAAGTCTCTGTATGGTTTGAAGCAAGCTCCCAAATGTGGCATGAGAAGTTTGACAAGGTGATAAGGTCAAATGGCTACAGGGTCAGTGAAACAGACAAGTGTGTCTATACGAAGTTTGCTGACGGAAGAGGAGTAATCGTTTGTCTATACGTGGACGACATGCTAATCCTAGGTACGGATTTAAGCTGCGTCACAGAGACAAAGAAATTCCTCTCGACCAAGTTCAGTATGAAGGACTTGGGGGATGCCGACGTAATCTTGGGGCTCAAGATCATCCGGACAGGCACTGGAATAGCGCTGTCACAGTCTCATTACATTGAGAAGATGCTCTCTCGCTACGGGTATCAAGATCTTCCTATTATTGATACACCGTACAGGAGTGATCTGAAACTGGAGCCAAATTCGAAGGAGAGCGTCAGGCAGTTGGAGTACGCTAGCGTCATCGGAAGTTTGATGTACGCTACTACTGCCACAAGGCCTGACATAGCCTTTGCAGTGGGAATGTTGAGTCGATTTACGAGCAATCCAGGCGTAAAGCATTGGAAAGCTGTGAAGCGTGTTATGAGATATCTCAAGAAGACTCAGACATATGCACTATACTACAGCGGAGATCCGTCAGTAGTGGAAGGCTTCAGTGATGCTAGCTGGTGTTCAGAGGTGGAGAGCGAATATTTCACAGGTGGATATGTGTTCGCCATGGGTGGAGCTGCTATATCGTGGAAGTCGAAGAAGCAGACTATGTTATCTCGCTCCTCCATGGAATCTGAATTCTTTGCATTGGACGCTGCAGCAGATGAAGCAGAGTGGCTTCGGGAGCTCATGTATGACCTTCCAATGGTTGGGGCTCAGATACCGGCGATTCCGATATACTGTGACAACCAGGCGGCAGCAGCAGTGGCATCAAATGAACTCTTCAACGGGAAGAAGAGGACTGTGCGGTTGAAGCACAGAGCAGTGAACGATCTCATAAAAAGGGGCGTCATTGCAGTGATCGATGTTCGGAGTCAGGAAAACCTGGCGGATCCGTTCACGAAGGGTCTCAAGCGTCAGCTGGTCGAGGACACAGCAAGGAAGATGGGCTTGAAGGCATTCTAATATTGTGTCATTATAATCCTATCAATAAATTTTATGTTATTGGTTCAAAGAGAAATCTACCAGATATCTAATTTTTTGATTCAAGGGAGGACTATTGACTGGAAAAATATTAGTTAACAGTGGGCACTTGTTCTGCGGAACATGTAAGGGTTTCGGACCCAGAACCACTGTTGTCTACTATGAATTTTCTACGGAAAATTGATCCTGTGGGAAGGATGGCATAATGCCTTAATGAGTTCTCAGACTGAGTGAAGGTCTGTTATGCTTTACAGGAAGCATGGTGGCGCAACAACCACAAAGGAGTGTTACAACTCCATGCTACAGTGGGGTGACTCCACCATGAGGTTCCCAGGTAGGGGTAATGCCTCGGCTTTGTTAGCCAAGTTACAGGCGGCGTAGCACCGCATATAGGCAGGTAGCCTAATGTTGCATAATCGTAATAAAGAGATGTAGGCAGCACTACAAAGAGGCCGGTGTCCTCATGTTACAGTGGCATGATACCACGATGAGGTACCCAGGTAGGGGTAAAGCCTCGGCTTTGCAAGCCATGTCATAGTGGCGTAACACCACAAGGGAGCGCAAGGCTTCATGCTGGGTAGTTTGGCACTACAAAGAGGCTTGAGACCTCATGCTACAGTAGTATGACACTACGATGAGGTTCCCAGGTAGGGGTAATGCCTTGGCTTTGTCAGCCATGTCATAGCGGCGTAGCACCGCAAAGAAGCGCAATACTTCATGCCAATGACTCTTTATATAGAACTCACCTATAGTGTATGGACAGAGATATCAGGCCGTCTCTTGAGGGTAAACTTATAGACGCCCAAAAATTATACACTGAAACCAGGCTGGCACAAGGCCTTCAATGTGCAGCCAGAAGCACAGTTGATGTCACTATGTGAGTAGGAAGAATTGCAGTTATGGTGCAGAATTCAAGGCTTAGTCCATTCTTGTATCATGCTGTTATTTAACCTATGCGGGAAGATTCAAGTCGTAGCGACATCTCTCCTAATGCATGATGGACAATCACTGTGGGGAACGCTCAACCCATATATTGAGATATGTGGGGGATTGTTGGTGTTTTTGCCTTTGGACTAGAAAAGATAGTCCCACATCGGCTACACCAAATGGTGAGTATCTCAATATAATGCATTGTTTGTGTTGAGGTGTGCACATGAGGTGTAGTGGGGCACAAGTTTGTGCCATGTGGAAGTATTTTCCTAGAAGGAAAAAGGATTAAATCCAACAAGGATGCAAGTTAATTTTTGTTGTGCGGACTCGGACTCGGACGCGGACTCCAAGATGTCTCGTGCATGCACGGAAGGGTTCGGGGGGTAGGCGTGGACTGGCACACTTCTATGCTGATTGTGGGATGATCTAAAATATCAAACTCTATTTTTGAGTATTGGTATTTTAGTCCCACATCGGATAGGAGAAGAGGTGAAGTCTCAACTCCACTCTATAAATAGAGCCCCTTGGCCTCCTTTGAAAGATGCACCAAGAAGAGAGTTGAGGGAGTCTGTTAAGTCCAGGAAGCCCGTTCAAGTCTCAAATATTGACTTACGAGCGTTCCAGAAGTTCTCCTGAACTTGCTGGTTCCTGGGAGCTTATCCGTACTGCGGGTATAGCTTTGAGCGCCAGTGTTCAACACCCCAGCGAGATCCGCTCTTCTTCTTCCTTCCTCTTTCTGTTGCCTTCGAGAATCTGAGACTCAACTGTTGTTGATCATCTCTTGTTGCCTTCGAGAAACCGCTATTGCAAACGCGATTCGATTTTTTTTAATCGTTTAGGCTACGCAATCAGCATTATTTGCATCTCTTTTTTAGGGATTGCAACTGCATTATTTGCATCTCTTTTTTAGGGATTGCAACTGCATTCTTTGCATCTCTTCTTAGGGATTGCAACTGAGTTTTTCCATCGATTGTTTGCAAATAGACTAACAATAACTTGTGTTCATAAAAAGTCACATGATAATTAGAAGCAACTAAAAATATCAAGTAGTTGAATAAGAAAGCAGAGACTGGGTGAGTTATCGAACAGTTTACAGTATATAGCATTTGCAACTTGAGTCAGCAAGTCAAGCTAAATGTATTGTACATGCTGGACATACAATTATATTAGAAAAAACACTTAATAGGATGCAGGTCGAGCTTCTTTACAACCTCATGAGTCGAACTTCTTATGATCAATCAAGCTCCACTTGTTAGACCTCACGAGTCGAACTTCCTATGTTTAAGTTTGGCTCATTAAAGAAATCATGCTCATTTCACTGTCCAAGCCAATCTTTTTGGTTCATGATTTTTGGGTGAGCCAATAACTTTTGTATATATATATAGTAGGGTTATTTACACCAACCACCCCTATGTTTTTGGTTTATAACAAGGGGTACCCCTGATTTCAAAAAATTACACTGACCACCCCTCCCTTTAGAAAAATAAAATAAAAATAGGGGTAGTTAGTGTTATAATTTTTTATTTTTATCTTAAAGTAAGGGTACCCCGTGTAATAAACCAAAAAAGTAGGGGTGGTCAGTGTAAATAGTTTAAAAGTAGGGGTACCCCGTGTTATAAATCAAAAACATAGGGGTAGTTAGTGTAAATAACCCTATATAGTATTACGATCTGTGCCCCAGCTAAGTCCGGAGCTTTTTACATCAACCTCTCTCCTCGGCCTAGCCGAGTCTTGATCTTTTTACATAAAAAGTCACATGATAATTAGAAGCAACTAAAAATATCAAGTAGTTGAATAAGAAAGCAGAGACTGGGTGAGTTATCGAACAGTTTACAGTATATAGCATTTGCAATTTGAGTCAGCAAGTCAAGCTAAATGTATTGTACATGCTGGACATACAATTATATTAGAAAAAACACTTAATATGATGCAGGTCGAGCTTCTTTACAACCTCATGAGTCGAACTTCTTATGATCAATCAAGCTCCAGTTGTTAGACCTCACGAGCCGAACTTCCTATGTTTAAGTTTGGCTCATTAAAGAAATCATGCTCATTTCACTGTCCAAGCCAATCTTTTTGGTTCATGATTTTTGGGTGAGCCAATAACTTTTGTATATATATATATATAGTATTACGATCTGTGCCCCAGCTAAGTCCGGAGCTTTTTACATCAACCTCTCTCCTCGGCCTAGCCGAGTCTTGATCTTTGTACGTTAATACTCGACTTTTTGCATCTGATGCATCATTTCTCGATCCGACACTCGGACCGATCTCCATCGCACGCTCTACTCAAGATAATCGTCGGTACCACGATCCCCTGTTCGAATAGACCACTCCTCCATGCCCGACCTTCAATCAACAGCTACCTGAAATTCTTGATCCCCACCCCACCCCCTAACATTTAAGCACACACATATTGTACCCAGGGAGAATCTAACCTCCAATCTCATTTTTCGGGTTCTTATCTTTCCAAAACACACACTTCAAAGAAAAACAAAGGGAGGGGGCAGGAAGCACCATAGGACCCTTGGTCCACCTCCCTCCCTCCGATGATAAGAATCCAAAACTATTAGAGAAACAAGGGGATAAAGGTGGTATCTATCAAAGATACTAATGTATCATTATCCATCATAGGTGCGAAAACAAATACAGGCTTGCATTCAGCAAGCAAAGTAACTCTATTCTCTCTCATATTCAACACTTAACTCTCATTTAACATATTTTCACAACACATAATCGGACTCTTAAATACCAAAAATTGTGAAGGACCTCGAATCTATTGGAACAAAAGAATTCCTGAAAGCTCAAAAAATGTAATACATATCCAAGAATCCACATGTTTTTTTTGGTCTTTTTCGACTAGAACCTTTACATGATACCACAAACAGATAGCCTCGTAAAAGCTACACGACTGATAATGTTTTGACCTAAGTTGATCATATTATTTCTCGAGCATTAGATCTGGGTATGTACAATGCTAGTACCAACAGTGAATACTATTCACAAATTATGAGTAGTCGATCTCGATATCAAGATACAAAAAAACAAATAGTTGTGAGAAAATATTAACAGTTAGATGTAGATGGGAATATCCTGCACAGCAATTGGGATGAAGCGTACCTCTCCTCCCTCATCTTGGCTCCATCTCGAATTGCAACTCGGGATTTTGGCCTCTTCAATTTTCTGTTTCTCTAGTAGCTGAGCACCTCGTTTTCCTTTTGCTTCAACTCCCTTCAAATATTTTGTAGGCTTCCCTTCACTATTATAGTATCGACCAGCAAGTTTACCAACAAATCTGACAAGGGAAAAAAAATGAGGTTTAATATATTGGCTCTGCTTTTAGATAAATAACCGGCCTATCAATTTTAGTCAATGTTTATCTTTTGAGGAATAGAAAGTCAACTGATGATCAAGTTGACAAAAATAGCATCATTGTTACCATTTTCAAAACATTTACTCCATCAACATGGCACATAGAGAAAGACAATGGAAGAGAGAGAGAGAGAGAGAGAGAGAGAGAGAGAGAGAGAGAGAGAGAGAGAGGGGGAGTGGGGTGGGGGGGGGGGGGGGGGGGGGGGGGGGAGTGGTAAACTATTGGATGATAACAATCATGTAATTTCCAATTATAGTCCTTTTCATAACGACATTTGTATCCTCCAAAGGAAAAACTTCTTTTGCATGCACACCACCTGGACTTCTTGAACTTAAGTTGCTATAACTTTATTTCTTCAATCTTCTCATCTTCAATACTTTCACAATAATCACGTGTCTAACCTTTTTTGTCGACAAGTTTTCTTCTTCTGCTTCATAATGATCTGCTACTGGTATGGCAAGTGAACCCTCTTCAACACAACAGGTGAAATGAAACTCAGATTTTGCAGATTCCAACAAGCGATATCATGTTTCTGTAGTCATGATGGTGATTCTTTAGACTGCAATGATACTCGCACGCTATCCTCTTCAGTTGCTTCTCTACTTCAATTGTCATATTGATTGCATCCTCTACTGTAGGTATAAACTGCAATACAAGATAATCTTGGATAGGAGAAACCATTGATATATCATTACATTTCTTGTGCATAAGTCTCATTTAGATTGTTCCAAATACCGATGTGGTAAAACTCGGAGTTATGATCATGTTTGCTATCTTGTAACACTTTAATATACCTGTTGTAGCTGCATTGGAAAACTGATTGACAACGAATGGTTCAGGCCTCCTGAGTTAAGGAATTGTTTGAGGACTCATTTTTTGTCTATGCTCATCTTCGCCATTGTGATACTTCATTGTTGCTAAAGGTTGGGTCACATGCTTAGTAAAGGATGCAATCGATACTACAATTGAAGTAGACAAAAACTTCTTTTGCATGCACTCCACCTGGACTTCTTGAACTTAGGTTGCTATAACTTTATTTTTTCAATCTTCTCATCTTCAACTACTTTCACAATAATCACGTGTCCAACCTTTTTTGTCGATAACTTTTCTTCTGCTTCATAATGATCCGCTATTGGTATGGCAAGTGAACCCTCTTCAACACAACAGCTGAAACTCGGAGTTTGCAGATTCCAACAAGCGATGTCATGTTTCTGTAGTTATGATGGTGATTCTTTAGACTGCAATGATACACGCACGCTATCCTCTTCAATTGTCATATTGATTGCTTCCTCTACTGTAGGTACAAACTGCAATACAAGATAATCTTGGTAGGAGAATTCAAACCATTGATATATCATTACATTTCTTGTGCATAAGTCCCATTTAGATTGTTCCAAATACCGATGTGGTAAAACTCGGAGTTATGATCATGTTTGCTATCTTGTAACACTTTAATATACCTGTTGTATATACCTGTTGTAGCTGCACTGGAAAACTGATTGACAACGAATGGTTGAGGCATCATAAGTTAAGGAATTGTTTGAGGACTCATTTTTTGTCTATGCTCATCTTCACCATTGTGATCCTTCATTGTTGCTAAAGGTTGGGTCACATGCTCCAGTATGGTTTTGACCTCTTGCCACATATCGCTAAGCTATAGATAGTCAAACTTGGTACGGAGAACAACGTTGTTGTCGAACATTATAGTTTAGGAACATTTGCTCTGGTACCAACTGTAGTAGAGAGATTGGGTAGGATAATTTGAGATGCTGAAATATTTGCCGATGTGGGTTGCTAAAATCTACCAGCTCCTCAAATATACGAAGTTGTTCCAATCCATGCTCTGGAATCCACCAGATGCAGAGAGAAATTTTTTGATGATAGAATAACTTATGAAGACAATAACTCCATAATGGCTAGCCTTTCAATAATCATAATCCTATAGAGAAATGAAACATATAATCCTATCTAAAATAAGATACAAATAATCCCAAGCAAATCAATACCTAATTAAATCATCCTAATAAAACTTTCCTAAAATTGGCCAGAATTAAAAAATATAGTTCTTAATTTTTTTTATTTTTTATTGACTTAACAGTATACTGAACCGCTTAAACTATATAACAAGAAAATGACTAGTGCGAAAGAGGTAAATAACGAAGTTACTTATCAAATAGGGGTGGTTTTCCCAACTGGACATCGATGCTACGACAGACACAATACAAAATCCAAATCTGATTAGAATTGTGCAAATTGTCCTACATCAAACTCCACTCCCCACCTGGACAAAACTCGTTCTCGAATCTAGCTTTGAAAACTAAAATCTAACTTTCCATATAAATAGGTAATTTGTGTACATTTTCTTGGTCATTTTATCCCATCCAATCTTCATCTCCGTTGTCTCCTGGGCGATATTTGGAACTTCAATTTTCAACTGCTTCTTGAGTTCCTAGGAATACATATGAAAAACATACCTTAAAAAGGGTTTTGTCTTCTACTGTGTTCTTGATTATGATGGAATCTTCAATGGCACCTCCTGCTCAGTGATGTAGATGCCGGCTGACATGTCTGCTTTGAGGGAAAACGTCGCATATCGGACCAAAATGTCCTTGATGGCGTCGTGTAAAAATCGGCCGATATTTCAAGATTTTTCCAGCATGCCACCCAATATTGTTACTTACAGAAGTTGCCCAACATTTAAAGAACTGATTTTTTTCCAGACAAGTTTGATTGTCAAAACGAGTTAAATCCATTATAAATGACCAACTCCCAACGAAACCCTAACCTATCTTTCTCTTCTCTCATCTCTCGGTTTGTTGTTGTTGCTCAATGCTCAAACACATGCTAGCTAGGCTCCCCACTCTAGCCACTTCAAGATCGACTCCACTAAGCATACATCATATTAGAATCAATTACTTGTATATTTCTATTAGAAAGTTGAATTTAGATTAGATTTTTAGGTTATGTAACATTTTATTTATTGATATCCGACGTTTTAAAATGCCCCTGAAGTGTCGCCGAAATTTGACATACGGCATTCAAAAACTCAATCCAATATGAACACGACATACGAGATGTACAACCTTACTCTTTATGGTGACATAAATATTTTCCAAAGCAAAGATGTCTTTTGTGTGCTCTTGAATATCCTTCACTAGGACTTGGTCGATCTTCAAAAGTTGTTCCAACTCCGTCGTCCTTAAAATCTTCAACTTCTTCCCCAATAACTTTGTCCCCATGTTTTTGGTCTTTACCCTTCTCTTTCTTTCTTCATAACATCCACCATTCATTTGGCAAATGTATCCTCCTTATGAATACAATGGGTTGGAAATCTTGGCATGCGACATCACGATTTTTTAAGCACCTTTTCAATTGCTTCTGTACTTTAGTTGCCATACCAGTCACATCTTCCATAATACGTATAAATTGCGAGCAAGATGATTTTTGATACAATAATTCAAACCATTAATATTCCGGTCTTCTTTCGCACAGGTCTCGGTGTTGAACAGTACACCGGTAAAACTTTGACTTGTAATCAGTTAAGATTTACAATCCTGCTTGCAATCTTGTAATTGTTGACTATACATGTCCTAGCTGCTTTGAAGAACTTTTTGACAATGATTTGATTGAGGAATTGGTTGTCACCGGTATTACTTTGCACGATTGTGATTCCCCATTGTCGCCAGTAATTGATTCATTTGCTATGATAACGAACTCTTGTCACATATTTTTAATAATATCACTGTCAGCCATTGTGAGTCAAAACTTTTGCCATCATACCACTTGACATAGTGGGAGTTGGTGATGGGCTAAGACATCATTGAAATATTCACAGATAGGGTGACTCAAATCCATGAGCGAAGTTTTCCTACAATCCACAAGGACCTCGAACCCACGTGGTTGTTGAAATCCATGAACACTGGAGTCCACAAGCTATGTTGATAGTATCGTACGATACATGATATATAGCTTATAACACGATAGAATAAAGTACCATTCCATTATCTATCAATTGATCCGATACGATACATAAAGGCTAATAGGTAGTATCATAATAATGTTGTTTCTTATTAAATTATTTTATATGGAGATGCTAATGTATAACCAAGTAATTAGCAATGGATACCAAATTTATTAGCAAGAAACCCCTAAATTCTTTCCTTTCGAGCATAATTATTAACAATCACGCAACTTATTTAGCATATTCCAAATTTACTAGCAAGAAAGTTCTAATTTATTAAATGGCAAGTATTACCAATTGTAAAATAGCTTACATGTATCTTTCAAAGTAAAACTTACGCCAGTCAATAACGCTGTTCACCTGCAACAAAAGCACAATGAGAAAACACTAGGAACGACAAGTAAAAGCAGAAATGTGACTCCATTGTACGTAGGCTTCAGGAGAAGATGTCTAAACAAAAAAAAAATTCAACATTGTAGAAACAAACTAACTTTACTTTCAACAATTTGAGAAGTGATGGTGGAATCATAATCACACTCATAGTGTTAAAAAGATCTCAAAGGAGCACCCAATAAAACAAACCACTTAAGTATAACTCTCGAACAGTTGCTTATAGCTCGTATATTGCAGGGATTCTTCAAGTATCCAAACAAAACTAACTTTACTTTCAACAGCTTTTTCTAAGCGAGAAAATTGATTGCAACACATGATTCGCTACAATATGATCAGAAGCAGCAAACATTTCCTCACATCATACTGTTATCAAGGTTTAACACCATCTTTAAAATTCTGATCTTCACCAATCTCCATTTTTTCAAACAGAGTTTGTGCACCTTTTCATCCTACTACTTCCATCTATCCTCAGGTTTGTCAAGCAAATTGGTAGTGACTTCCATCCAGCCGAACAAACACACCACGGAGCGAACATTACAGCATAACACCATAGCATGTGTTACAGTTAGTGAGTGCATATAGTCTACATCAGTCCCAAACTGGATAGAGTTATATGAGTAAGGTTCTCCAAGGTACTCCAGTATACTCAAACTACATCAATGAAGGATCAGATCGTGTGTGTGTGTCTATATATATATATATATATATATATATATATATATATATATATATATAACAGACGTATTTTCGAAGGCCTGACTACCCCTACTATTGGAATTCTACATAACATAGAATTCGATGTATCAGTATTGGCTCCATAATATTATAATATGGGGCATTAGAAGATGTGATATTATGTATTGTAATACCTTTACCGCTATGTGCGAGTAATAAAATTCACCCTTATTCCAATATATATATATATAGATATAATTATTTTTATTTTTTTTGAAACAGGTAATTGTGTTACAGACTCCTGGCCCGAAGGCCCGCACTCATACTTGTATCTCACCGCATCAGGCTCGACCCAATGGCCCGCACCAGCACTTGTATCTCACTGCATCCGGCCCGCACTCACATTTATTCCTCCACGTGGAATTAAATGTGCTTCTCTCATTGCTCGAACCTGCAACCTCTTGGGAGGATGTGCCTCACTCTAACCACTTGAGCTAGAGGTCATTGGCATATATATATATATATATATATATATATAAGGATCAGATCGTGTATATATATGTATACTAAAACCACATCAACAAGGATCCCGATGTAGTGTTCTACATGGTATCAGTTTACCAGAGCATGGTTAACTAGACCCAAACCTAGCTCTCTACTCTCCACCAAAATAAAACCCATCACAATTGT
Organism: Iris pallida; assembly: GCA_029216955.1. Lineage (NCBI taxonomy): Eukaryota > Viridiplantae > Streptophyta > Magnoliopsida > Asparagales > Iridaceae > Iris > Iris pallida. The sequence continues at coordinate 266,335 of JANAVB010017200.1, read as the reverse complement.
GGATATATGCATGCAACCCTTCAATAAAACTAGGAAACTACGCTAAAACAAGGAGGGAAGCTTTAAAAATGAGTACCTCACCACTTGATAGACCATGCAATGAATCAGTTAGTCCGTCACCTGAAAGAGAAAGACAATGATCAGAGTCTGCATTCGAAAAACAAGAGATCATGTTGTTTTAGTATTTCATAGCACAGTATGATGTGCACGCCCTCATGATAATTTATTGAGATTTGATAGAAGAATCTTGTTAAAAAAACAGCTGATACCAGTACAAATCCAGCTAGAAAGACAAATTAACATATCTACTGGTTTTACAATCCATAACAAGACGACAATAAGCAGGTAACTGCAAGTGCCATTTGCATATATCAACCTTGTTCAAAGAGAATGTTTCAAAATATTTTTTTTAAACCATTGATATCCACAAACTAGATTGGAATCACAAACTGAGTTGCACTAATGTCCATGGGCATAGACAATTATGTAATATGCCCTAAGCACATCTTACAAGAATCTGTGTCAATATAAATATGTAGTATTCCACTAGGTAGTAAAGGCACAAAAAATATAAAATTTACCTGTAAAATTTCCTGAGACAAAAGCACGTGATGCATCTCTGAGTCCATGCAAGTATTCTAATTAGTATAAGTAGAAAACAGGAAGTTATTGATAAGTACTTCAAACAACAAAAGAAAACGTAAGAAACTAGCTATAACAAAACAAGAGAAGTTAATGATGAAGTACTTCAAAAGATGCAAAGTTATTCATTTACTAACAGGTGGCATGAATTGAGTTTTTAAAAATATTTCAAAGATCATTCCGTAGAATCATACATAGACTATAGTACCTTGTGAAGCTGGACCGAGCTTGCATTAGCAAAGAAACCAGTTGTGGGTATTTATTTGTTCAACTTCGACCCTTATCTTTCATTCCATCTTAGGGTCTGCTAGGATTGAGGGGAATAAAAATAGGCAGAGTTAAGTGGGGTCAAGTGAGGGAGAGGGGAGTCAATACATATAATCTTGTTTGGATTAGGAGAAGAGTTATGTGGAGTGTGTTTAATAACTCTTGCTTGGATTGGAGGTTTTGAGTGGGGGAGGATTAATAAAAAATACAATAGTACCATAATACCCTTATTACATATGGCATAAAATTAGATTTAATTGCATCATGTGTCGGACCGTTGAGCGGGCCAACATCATGGACCAATCAGATGCATCATAGGATTGCAATCCTATAATTTAAAAGAGAATAATGCATTGCATTTGGATCTCAAATTCTTATCAATAGATGCATCATGATCAATTATAATTCATAGGATGTTGTCGGTTTTTCTTTTCTTTTCTTATAATTTGTTTGTCAACGATTTTCCTTATGAACAGATGCACCAATGATTTTTCTTATCAGCAGATGCATCAACATTTTTTTTTGATTTTTTATAAACCTTAGAAAAAAAAATTATCAACTCAACGGATGCATCATGGAAGGTTTTTCTTATCAACAATGAGCAATAAAGTATGAGAAAGTGAGAAGAGACATGACACACCTGGACAAAGTCAGTAAGCTACGGAGCAACAAGTTGAAAGCAAAAAAAAAAAAAAATGAAGAAAAAAGTCATAATATTTTATAGGACAAATAAGGAGTATTTATAACTTTTTAAACAAAACCCCTCACTTTTTTCTCGTTAACCCCCGATTTGGAGGGTTGAAAAAATGGACAAAAGAAGGCAAAATAAACTCTCACTTAACCCTCTATGACTCCCCACCCTCAAACCAAGCAGAAATTTTTTCCCCTCACTTAACTCTCTTAACCCTCAATCAAAGCATACCCTTAAGATCGTTCACCATATAAACCAAAACCATAGAGTTCCTTGCATTTCACATCAATCTTTTAGATTTTATAGTTTTGGAATCATTCTCTTAGTGTTGGAACCCCTAATTGCTTGCTGAAATTATCATTATTTCTACATAACTACATTGTTGGCTAGAAGCCCATAAGATGCTTTTTGACTGAAAATTTTGAAATGAAAATTATTTTAAGGATTCTAACTTGAGGGAGTCTAGGGGCATAACAAATCCAGCACAAATCTTGTAATTTCCCCTAGATTTTTTGAATTTCATTAATATAATATTTCAAAAATTATACATCACCTCATCCAAATTAAACCATAATAAAACTATGACGAGTTGACAACCAAAATTTTGAGTTTAGCCAGTCGCATAACTCAATGAGAACTTGAATGAAGAAAAATTAATACATTTTTGCTAAATCCTAAGTTGATCCACACTACCTATTACTGACGTTTAGTTCCTAGGAAATCAAGTTTCATCACATAGACAACTAGGTATCATATTCAACAAAGGCACGCCGTGGATTCGACAACTCGTCAAAACCAAGGTATCATATTCAACATAGGCACACTGTGGACAGACTCGCCAACTCTTCGAAACCAAGTTAAGAGGACATGAATATGTGTGTTTGTTGGTGAAAATACATTAATTGAAAATAGACATGATATATATTTTTGAGCATACTTAACCACAAAATATCTTCTTTCAGAGAATGAAGGTGGAAATGTAGTTGGGGATGCAACCAACTGTCCTGCATTCAATGTTCTTGTTCATGGTGGCAACAATGGTGCACATCATGGCAGATTCACCATGTAGCCGCCACAACGTGTTAAAATGTCGCATTTATAGCATTTTGGTAAATGTTGGACAACATATTGGATTTGGGTTGTTATGTCAGCCCAACATATATAGGTCACATGGCCCCAGCTATGAACCCTTTTGGAATTATGGGTAGTTTCTGGTATAAAATTAGATCTGGGTTCAATAATATAATGAACCCAGTAAGATTGATGTGTTTTTATTCAACCAGCATAACACCAATAAACCCAATAAATATGAGTTCTTGACTCCTTATCTCACACTTTTGCCAATTCAGCGACCTAATCCTAACTAGTAACTACCAATTTCTCCTTATCTTTTTCCCCTTTACTCTCTGTCATTGTCTCCTCCAGTTTTGTGTTGTTTTTCCTCTTCTCAATGTAATACTTTGTTGATTAGAATGGTTTCTTTGTTATACGTGTCTAATAAAGTTCGATATATTGCTAATTTATTATGTTGTTATGTATAGTATCTACCTTGGTTTTTTATCGATATAGTGATTTTGTATATGATTTGACACACAAATGCGGAAAATTTAAATTGATACAATAAAATGAGTCATACAAATTTTGGAAAGCAGCGTACTCTCCAAAATACACCAGAACACGCTAAAATATGTGCCGTGTCGGTGTCATCGTGTCCTTGCACTGAACAAAACTTGCATAAAATCGAAGAAAGAAGCTAACCTGCCAGCAAAGTGGTGGTAACCACCGCCCGGACCATAATGCGATCTCCCTTTCGTCACGTCGAACACGGAACTGCTCAATACCGAAAAAAAAAAACACCACTAACCATTCAATCATAGCACCACCAAATATAAAAATCTCGAAAACTCAAATTTAGATCCCAGAAAGTACCCGAGAATTCCCAACAGTATAGGCAATCCCTCATTGGTCCCGTTGTAACCAGCAAGTTCTTCGACACTCCACAGCCTCTGAATCATTACAAAAGCAACAAATTGAGAAATTCTTCATCAAATTTGAGAAAAACGAGAAGAAGAGGAAATTACTGCTTGTATATAGTTCTTGTTGTTGTAGAAGCGGAAGAAGAAAGCGGCGATGGCGACGAGAAACCCTAACCCTAGAATTAAGCGAGACGGAGCCATTTCACCTACTGCTCTGCTCCTTCCTGCTTTCTGTTAGAAGCGATCTCTTGGTCAAGAACTGGTAAGAGTAGCTGAGCTGTTCCGCAACTTGCCCAATAAATAAAGGTTACTTATAAAGGCACTTCATTTTTTTATCAGGGCTAGTCCGAATTGGGGTAGCCCAGATTTTTTTGGGTTTTACTCAGGACATCCTATTTTTTTGATTTAGGGCTGTCCCAAAGTGAAATTCTCCCAAATCCAAATGTTTTCTCTCATTTACAAAAATTTTTCTCTCTCTTCCTAAACCCTAACTCCTCTCTTCTTCTTCTTCTTCCTCTTCTCCTCCACCATTTCTCCATCCCCCAAGCAAGAAGTTAATTTAAAAATTCCTAGAAATTTTTTCCCCCTAGAAATTTTCTCTTCTGCCTCTTCTCTTCCAAATTTCCTTCTCAAGAAGATCGATGGCACCCAAATTCTTTCTCTATTTGTTTCCAAAATCCTAGAAATTAAATTGAAAAATTTAAGCATCCATTACATTGTTTATTTCAATTGTCTGTAGTGTCACGACCCGCGCCCTAGAGAGGGGCACGAGCACGTGGTTACGTCCAGTCTACGCCGCAGAATCGGCGGTAGAACGCTGTATATAGTGTCTGTAAATACTACGACTAAAACAGATAAATGTACCTGTACAGTATATACACTCCGAATGGAGGTGACATAGCAATACAGTCTCAATCACATAATCAAAACTAAGGTAGATAGCATGAAAAGAGATATGATAGATAAAACAGGAAACGAGTCCAAAATCCACAAGTCAGAGCTAACACAACATCCAGAGTCTCAGATAATATAAGTATAAAGATACTACAAACTGAAATGTACTAGCTGGCTCGCAGGCCAGGCAAACATAACTAAACTATGCTACTCAGGGTGAGCAAAGTCCAGTGGCTCTACCAATAAGCCACGGTCTAAATCTAGTCCATTAGACTCAACCCCATAGTAGATCGGGCAATCAGCCTCAGAGTCATCTGTAAAATTTGTCAACGGTATCCTGTCAGGAAAATGAGCAAGTACAAACACCAACAGCAGTTCCATATGAATTGAGAAATACTATAAGAGACAGCAATAATGAAATACAAGACAAAAGATATATGCGACTTGGAAACCATTTGAAAGTCGAGTTACAACCCTTGAACCAAACAAGGACCGGAGTTGTAACCCTTCTTTCAAACAGAACTTGGTCTCAAAATATGATACAGTATAAAGACAGATAGAGCATATGAGAAATGAATCATAGCATGGTGAAAGTACAGTAAGTAAAGGTGAACTGGAATATAAGATATACAATAAATGTAAAAAGGTGATTTGAACTATTAGAGCGATATGTGATCGGCTAGGGAAGCAAGAGATGGTTATCCACTTGGCCCGGCAATCCGCGGTGTACTCAACGGAGAGTCATGCCGTCCAACCTGGATAACTGGTAATGGGGTGTCTGCTACACCCTACGTGAGGTGAGGGTGGCGCTAGCAAAATATAGTTACAGGAAGGCTTGATCACATAACCCCTAATAATTCTCCCATCCCCGAATAGTATCACGGATCCGGACATGGCACGTCATGACACGGGGTTCAAGAGCAGGGGGCCAGCCTACTCCCAAATCAGTGTCTATATAAGTACAGGAACACAGGAATATCACATACTCATATACCAAGGGAGTCTAGGAATAACATCTCATGACAGGATCCGACGTATACTAGTCCGTGAAACGTCGTGTCAGGAATCATGTAAAACACTACGACTGAATCGGATATAGTAGATATCAAGACAATAAAAACTATCAGTGAATGTACTCGCCTGTGGTCCTGAGCTGATAAGGTGAACAGACGCTCAGAGTGATCACAGACCTAAAATAAGATACTATGAGTCAAACGGGACTTAATACTGAAAAAGAAAACTAATATAATCCATAAATGCAAGTCTAAGTCAAAACTAGGTCAATCTAGGTCAAACTGAGTCATACTAGGTCATACTGGTTCATACTAGGTCACTGGGAGTCATTCCAAGTCAAACTAGGTCAATCGGGGTCAAAGGTTGACTTACAGTTGACTTTTGGTCAAAAAGTCAACTCTGGTCAACTCTAGGTCAACCCTAGGTCAAACTAATCTAATGTTGACCAACTGTTGACTTTCAGTCAACTGGTCAACTCTGGGTTGGTTTCGGTCAAATCGGGTCGCTTAAAGGCTAAGTTTGACTCTCGGTTGACTTTTGTTGACTTTTGGTCAAAAAGGTCAACCGACGTCAAAACTAGTCTATGAGCACCATATTTGATCATTACCAACCAAAGGAATCAAGTTCTAACCCTATCTTAGACTTCTAACACAAATACCCTATTCCTAGGCAAAACTAGTATTTACCCTACCAAGGTAAATCCCGATACCTTGCACAATCCCAAGGAAACCCCGCAAATATCCATGGTACTAGCCTAGACTTCTTAGGGTAGCTAGGTATCAACCTATCTAAGGTTTACCTACCAAGGAAAATGGGTATCCTAGGTATCTAGGCTATGTTAGGACACATAGGTATTGGTTTACCCTATTCCTAATCCCATATCATGGATTTACCCTCACAACCTATCACACTCATCTACACACAACCCTCTCACCAAATACACTCACATAAACCACACTCATAGGCTCTCCTATAGGCTTTCCTACTAGTTTAGATATAGGCTATACTATAGGCTACTAGCTTCACTCATAGGCTTCCTACACACACACACACACAACCTCATAAACACACACACACACAACTATACATGGACTGAAATGTGGGTATAGGGGGACTGAAATGGGGGGGTTATATGCTGTTTTGGGACATCAATAACATGGGTTTTTGGACAGGTACTAGAGCTATATAGGGACAGCCATAGGGTCTCTTTTCTGGACTGATTTGAGGCATGCACCAAGGCTGATATGTGGGTTGTGCAGGACAGCCATGTAGGGCAAGTTTGGGACAGCAAGTAGGGGGTTTGTATGGGCCGTTCTGTGGTGGTTTAGATGGCAATTTGGATAGCACATTGGTGGGGAAATGGGGGCTGAACAGCAGGTTTTTGGGGGACATGTTGGGGCTGTCCTTGGACAGTCCAATGGGAGTTTTCTGGACAGCAAAGTGGCAAATGTAAGGGCTGTCATTGGGAAGTTGTGTGGACTGTTTTGGGGTTAGGAAGGACTGAAATGTGGCTCTGAAATGGACAGTATATAGGGGACTAAATGACAGCAATGTGGGGGGTGTTGTGGGCTGTTCTTGACAGCAAGGTAGGACTGAATTGTTTGGGGAAATGACAGCAATGTGGTTCCCCCCTCTTCCATCCACACTCCACTCTAAATCTCTCTATCTCCTCTTCACAAACTCTCACAACTCCTCTCTCAACCAAATCCTCAAACACCTACACTACACTAACATACACACACACTCACTCAAGCTTGGCCGAACCTGTCATGCTCCCTTTCCATACCAACACAAACACCACACCAAAAAAAAAAACAAAAAAAATATATATAACCATATATATATACATATAGATTATAGGAAAAGATACATTATGATACATAGGAGAAATCATTCCTAAACAAAGCAAAATCTGGAATAATAAATTAGAACAACAATAAAACAATACACAAAAGATTTTATAAGTGTCCAAAGAGGGTTTTCCTATTAGGACACGATCCTACATATTGGACACCTCTACAAATGTCCAAATGGACACAAAATAGACTCTAATGGAGACACAACCATGGAAAACATTTCTATGGGTTCCTAACCATTCTACATGCAAAGGAAAACTATTTTAGGGAAGAGATTTACCTATTTTGGAGATGGAAACTATGGTGGAGCTCTCAAGAAATGGAAAGAACCCTTGGAGAAGAAGAAGAAGAAAGTGGATGAGAACAAGTGATGTTGTCTTTCTCCCTCCTACCCACCTAAATGTGGCCGGCCAACAAAGGCTCCAAAACCCCTTTTCACTAATTACAAGTTTGCCCCTCTGTTGTTTTATTAGCTCAATACAAGTTTGCTTAGGGTTTGGGGGTTAAAAATGTAAATCTAAAGTTCTAATTAGGTCTAACCTAATCCTTGGGGTCATGACTAATCCTTCTAACTTTTGATGGTAATATTATGGATCATGGCTAACTAGTGTGTGGGCCCGCTAAGGTCAAAACTACCCCAGGTCCCCGAAACAAGTCGAAACAAGTCAGAATGAGTTGAAATTCGAATCCGACTCAAACAACCCCAAAATAATACAATAAATAAATAAATAATTTCAAAAAAAATTTAAAGTAGAAAATTACCAAAATACCCCTGTTCATGAAAACTGGGGTTGACATGTAGCCCATTTGAATTAAACTACATTCGGAGTGAAAAATTACCCATTTAAATTAAACACAAGTATGCACGAACGAGAAAACTCTACGTCGACAAGGACTGCCCAATTTTCTGGCAGTCCTACAAACCGAATGGACTGCCATAAAACTGGACAGTCCTAAGTTACAGCATGTGAAATAAAGGACTGTCCATTTTTCTGGCAGTCCTTACTGTATTCAGGACAGCCAGAAAACTGGACAGTCCTACATACAGTAAGGACTACCAGAAAAATGGACAGTCCTTTGTTTCACATGCTGTGACTTAGGACTGTCCAGTTTTCTGGCAGTCCATTCGGTTTGTAGGACTGCCAAAAAATTGGGCAGTCCTTGAGGAAGAAGAAGAGGGAAAAAAATAGAAAAAAGTGACTTTTATACCAAAGAGTGGGATAGCCCTGATCAATTTTTTCAATGACAAACTTGTAAATAATACAAAGTTTAAAATGGGCTAGCCCTGATCAAAAAGTGAAGTGCCTTTATAACAAACCTAAATAAATGGGCCTGGCAGAGTGGCCGCCCGGTCTCAAATCTCAAATTTTTCAATATCATATATCTATACTACTGTCCCCCCGTGGCCGTAGCCCGTTGGGAACGGTGGAGCACCCCGACGCAGTGGCACGGGTTTAAAAAAAATAATATATATATATATACATAATTCAAATAGTAGGAATATCATCAATTATTTTGATGATAATTTCCTTATCTAAAATAATAATAATGTTATTTACACACCCACAGTCTAAGATCGTGCAATTTCTTCCTCTACGTGCACTTACCTTCTCTTTCTCTAAACAAAAAATTGAGGATAACAGAGAAAATCAAAATTATCCATACCAATAAATAAGAAGGGTTTCGAGATTGGAAAGGTATATTGTGTCAATGCTTATTCAAATTTGATTTCTTTTTCAGAATTTCTACTTACATACTTTTTAACCAGAATTTTATGCTTTTTATTGGGATATTTGTTGTTGTTTTTTTGGGGTTTTTTTTTAGCAAAAGAACAAAATTTGTAAAAAAAAAAGTTGTATTTTTAAGGAATCTTTGTTCTTTGTATGAATTTGAGAACATGTATTATACGAGGAAAAAAATTGTAATTAGGGTTAGTATAAGTTGATAATATTATGGTAAGTAAACTGGTTATATATTATACCATATACCTTGTTTGGATAAGATTAGAATTTTGTATTTGAGAACATGTATGTATACCAAAAGAGATTGGTTCTTTTTGGTGTCTGCAGCGTTCCTGACATAATTCTTATTTTAGTAGAATTAGGATAACTTAATTAGTCACAAGTAGAAAACCGTAAGGCATGTCTAGTCGTAATATGTTGTTAGTTTGTTTCCTTTAATGTATCTTTTAGCTGGCTTATTTTTTTACTAGGATATGGAATATGTGTATCAGTAACACACTTCCTCCTAGTGTTCCGTCGTATATTTCCATATTGTATATGTTATATTGCTTCTCCTATGCCATGTGCAGGTAATTTTGCATTATGTTTTCTTGTTTCTGCTTTCAACCTCTTATCTAGACTTCTTTCTTATACTTGCTACTTGGGGTTGATCCTAGTGGTTTTGTATGGCTAGATATCATAGCCAAGCCAGAGGATCCACTTATCTTCTACTCTGATGTATTGCACGAGGAGTAGCAGCTCTTGAGGCTGAGTGGATTTTCTTCCCTCGCCCACTTTATTATCTTTTGTAGTGCTCTATTATTTTGGGCATTTAGCCACCAAGTATGTGTTAGCTCGTACTCTAGGAGCATGTTCTTGTCGTTCAGACATCATGATTGTATATTACATATAGACTGCAACTATGTTATGATAATGTATTTATTGCTACTCTTGCTAGTTTCTTGTTTTGATTATCAGCTTCATGATCATATATGTTATAGTATTTTTGGACGTCTTATTATTGTTCATATTTGTCATATTTGTTATTCGTTGTGGATTGAGATATATAACCGCTAGTAGGCCATAGGACTTGATTGGATTGTAGAGTTACCCCATTGTCTTGATAATCGTAACCGTATTACGGGGAACAAGTGTACTCTATAGTGCGTAGCTGGTCATTTCATACCCTCATCCCTCCCTCTCCAGTATTATGGTTCTGGAACGTGACACAATTAATGGCTACTGAAAAGACAGAAATTCTTATCAAACATTCCTATTTGTTAAAGTCTTTTTATTTCTTGGTAAAGTCAAACCCTTTATGTGATGGTTCTATAAAAATTTGGATAGTGGTTGTATAAAAATAAACATGGAAAACCAGTTTATATGTTTCACAGTTTATGGACAAATTATGTCATAAGAAAAATGGTATTTACTAACGTGATTTCTTGGAGTCAACTGCTTTGATATAAACCTAACATTCTAATTTGTTCACATTATAGTGTCCCACTCCTCGCGGTGGTACTATACGAATTGAGATATCTGTTTGCTGGCTCAAGAGGAAGCCTTCAAAAAGAGCTCCCTTGTTGGGACATAAGACGATTGATCGTATGAGTGGACAAATACTTCACTTTTTGATTCTTTCATGCCCAATAAAGAATCTATAAGATTGAATGCATGCTTATTGCTAAGAATTAGTTCGTAATCACTGAGAATGTTTGTACAACATATATGCTTTAATAAGAGAATTTGCATGCTTGTGTAGTGACAGAACCATTGACATGCTTAATAAGAAGATAAAGAGAATGCTTGTGGGGGGGGGGGGGGGGGGGGGGGGGGCAAAAAGAAACATAGTGAAATTATTCCAAGCACAAAAATCCCCATTCTTGAATTATATCACAATTTGAAAGAAAAGGAAATAAATTAAAAAAACCATTAATTTACACTACAAGCAAATACCCTAGTGCTTACCATTTTCATTTAATTGAGCAAGTTGAACTTGTCTTGGGAAGAAAGCCCTAAGCAAATCCTAGCTTAACCAAGCTCCACCAATTCCTCCTCCTAGGTTGGGTTGAACAATTCTAAACCAAGATCTTAGCACCTTCTTGTTCAAGCCCTAAGCCAGGAAGGAAGGGGAGAATAAGAGAGTTTAAGTTTGAGAAATTATGAAGAGTGGTAGGGATATAGCTGAATTGGGGAGCTCTTCGATGGCAACCAAGTATCATGATCCATGCCCCAACTCATCTCTATCCTCAGTGTTCCTAAAAGTAGGACATTGGCCCATTAGGTAAAATTAATGATAAACCCAATTTATTATTTATGCCAAAAGCAGTACAACAAAAACATTCCACTATATACTAATTGTACTGTTTTGGCTGAAAGTTAGGAGTTTTGGACTATGGTTCTAATGTGCGCATGTCCTAGCTCAGGTCCCTAGCATTGCCAGTGGTTTGTAGGGCTATATTGAGTAACAGTTAGTTCATCATAGAAAACATGATTAGTTGTATAAGTCGATTAATAGTTTAAGTTATTGTCATTTTATCAATGAGTGATACATAAGTTATTGTCATTTTATCAATGAGTGATACGCTCGTGCGATACTATGCACATGATCCGAGAAAACTACGAGATCATCGAATATGAAATACGAGCTAGCTATGTCGAACATATTGAACACGAACACATGAGCCACACAAGTACATGATATAATACCGATACCAAAACACAATTTAGAATACAAGATAAACCCTTGAACATGGATATAGGGAGATAAGATTTACACGCGAGGTTACCAACACAGCGACCCTACTAGGCAACCTATCATGATGCCCCTTTAAGGCTGATCGAATAGCTTTCCGTTGGCTAGTCTGAAAGCTACGACGAGGTTAACAAAGGCACAAACTTTGTGCCCAATGCGAACATGCAAAGTGAGCCACTATGTGCCCTTCAGACGAGTTCGAGAGCCTAGCCTTGAAGGGAATGATCCCAAGAAATGGTTATAAAAAGTAATATCGATTGTAGGATCCACTTGAAGAACCACCACCACACTTTTTCCATGGGCTAACACTCTATATATATGTGTACAATTCAATAAATGATGAACCAAATATTGACTCACACATGACTTTGTCTCAAAATGGAATAATTTGACCGTTCACTAAATGACTAACCCCAACAATTTTATAAGTTTCGATGGTAGAGAACCGAAGGACGGTCCGATTCAAGATTGGCCTAAAACCAAACCAAACCAAATCTAACCATGCTCACCCCTATACAAAATTCTTCCCAACTCCATATGTGACATTCAATATTTTAACTGAGACTCTTAGGTCCATGTTAATATTAATTAGCATCACAATTTAGAAAAAATTTCTCCTTAGTTATGCCATTTGAAATCTATTTTTGTTTAACTATGTCTTTATATATTTCCATATTTGTAGTTTATGTTCCGATTAAGTCAATAAATAACATAGAGATCTTTGGGAATTGCACAAATAATGAGCATCAGTAATATGCTATGTTAGAACTTTTATCATCATTTTTTATTCTATAATTTTAAATAGCAATGTTAATCTAGAACTTTATTTGTAATGGTTGTTTTGTAAATTTTATTTCTAGATGTTAAAAAAGAAGGTAGAGTTTAATATAAATCAATTAAGTGTTAAACTTTTACTACAAATCTAAATATTTTTCTAGTTAATTATCTTTTAACATTATTAACTATTGTTCTCTTTTTTAGATAAAAAAGAAAAAAAAATTGGGTTGGGAGTGGGTAGGTAGGGGCAAGTCTAGGTTTTTTCTTCTCATTTTATGTTTTTTTAAAATTAGTCATATTAACAAGTTTGTTTTTTTACTGCAAATTACTAATTTTCTGATAGTTCAATAAAAAAGTTCAAAATATTTAGTTGTAAAAAATTGTATATTCAATCGTGTGAGTACTATAATATTTTTATGTCTTCCAATCTAAAATTCTTGCCACTTTGATAAGATTCTGGCTCCATATTTGTATACCTTCCTATGTGCACATTTTGCCCCCTCCAAATCTTGTAGGCTAAAGGAATCCAACGTTCCTCTTTTTAAAGACCGACAAGCATTTCCATTAGACTAAGCATGCAGAAGCATATAGGTTATAAGAAACTAATATGGGTTTGACTGTTGATACAAATGCAAGGGACATACAAATTAAGGTTTCTATGATAATTAAAGGCATTAGGCATATGCTTTAATTAACAAAAGAAAATTGGAAACTCTCTATTAACTCCGAATAGAGATCATTATAACAGTACCACAAAGTTCACAATTCATGCTTTAGTCAATGGCTTGTAATGCCTAACTGAGATATGACAAAAAATATAGAATCCACTCTTGAGATAAAAGGTTGAGAATGCAACTGAAAGTTCCAATCTCCAGAAGATACATAATTGAAGAGATTAGGAATGGTTTTTGTTGCTCTTTACTGTCACAATTGCGTAAAGTACTTTTGGACACAAATGCTTCTCCGACTCAAAGTCGGCACTGGAATTGTAGCCATAATACTGTGCAAGTCAGACAATACAATTGACATTGCGGTACGAACCAGAAGTCAACCCACAAAGTTCACAATTCTTGCGATTCCAAGGAAGAAAGAGAAGTCTGTTCTGTCCGGTTGCAACTACATTTGCAAGGAAGAACATTTTGTTTGTCAGTGTGTGATTTTATAAGTTGTAATATTGATCGAGCAATATGATATAGTTCTTCGTTGGAATCGAGAACATTCAGAGAGGAATTATGTGTAAACCTCTAATCTCGACTACAAATTCAAAATTAAATAGAGAATACTCTGAAAGGACTACGTGAACTTTTGTCCCTATTCTTTGTTCTTCCATCTTGATCTGTTTCAAAAATAACATAGTCAATGACTTGTAATGCCTAATAAAGAGATGACAACAATGTAGAAGCCAGTCATGAGATAAAAGGCTGAGAATGCAAACTGAAAGTTCCAATCTCTAGAAGATACATAATTGAAGAGATTAGGAATGGTCTTTGTTGCTCTTCACTATCATGAATTTCAATCAGTTTGATTAGGAGAAGCAAAATAGTAAAACTATGCACGAACATTCACTATTGGGTAAAGTACTCCTAGACACAAATGCTTCTCTGACTCAAAGTCGACACTGGAATTATAGATGTAAGACTGTGTAAGTCAGAAGATACAATTGACATAGCGGTATGTGTGAAACATCTATCACTCATCCTAGCTGACAGATCCAGTATTCCAACCCTGTCCCCCCTCTATGACACGTGGGACTTTTATTAATTTTTATCGGTAGGGCCTACATGTCATAGAAGGGGAACGCGATTGGAAGATCAGGGACATTTCATACTGTAATGCTCCACTCCGCACGGTGCATTATGCAAAGAGTACGTTGACCCAAGAAATGTATCGAGTCGGATCGATGCAAAGAGTTACTGTCACTACCACTTTTCTATCTTGAGGGTATTTTGGTCATTTTTAAAATTTTGGAATTATTTTGGAATTATTAGTATTAATTATATTTATTAGAATTTTTAAGTAATTTTTAGTATATTTGATTTGGTGCCATTTTAGACTTTGACTAGTGTTGACTTGGAGACTGTCCTAGAGGCTAACCTAGGTCATGACTACTTGGTTAGGTTAAGTAACCCTAGCTTGACCTAAGTTAGTGACATCAAATCCATTACAATTATTTTGGGGAATTTAGGAATTTATTGGAATAGGAAATGGCTTGTGATTTCACAAGTCATGATTAGTGATTTTGGCCCATGGAAGCCCATAGATCACTATTGGAACCCAAACCCTAGCCCATTCCAGCCCATGGCCGGCCACCATAGGTCCTCCCTCCTCTATTTAATCCCTCCTAGAAATTAGGGCTAGCCTCCATTAGGAATTATTTGCAAGTTTGGAAAGCGGTGAGTCTCCATCTTCCCTAATCCATAGAAAATCTATTTCAACTCCTTTTCCACCCAAATCAATTGCAATAGGACCTAAATTTATTGTTCTTGCTGTTGGTATTGAGTAATTTCAGGGAGAAGACAATTTGAAGGAGTTTTGGTGGTTTGAGGATCCTCTCATTTGGGGCTTTTGTTGTATTTCAAATCCCTAGGTAATATTCTAATCTACACCTTGTAATTGCTGTTTATTTGCATATCTAGGATGCCATAGGCCTACCCTAGTTGTAGATGTAGCTAACCCTAAAATTCGAGTCCATTACGTGTCCGTATCGGACACGTATCAACCCATGTTTATAGGTGTTTGACGAAATGCCCCAAAGGGTATTTCGACCTGATTTTAGGAATGTAATTGAATAGAAAAATAGGGTTTGACCTCGCTTATGTGATTCTAGTGTTCTGAGTCATGTTTGGTGTTGCGTCGTGTCACCACAGACACGTGGACACGCGGTCGCACACGCGTGCGCGCTGGCAGGATCCATGCCCTGCTACTCGGGGCTGTTTGCTCAGTGCACACGCCACTTCGACTCACGAAACTCGATACACGTGTCGTACTCATGACTGACACAGGGTTCCCCAAGTGGCACGACCCCTCGTATCGTGTCGGACACGATATCACGTGTGCACGAGTAATGCACTGTGCGTGCACAGTATGTGTTTTGGTTTCCTGTGTTTAATTCAGTTTTAATTAGTTTAATTCATGATTTTAATTATTGTTTAGATCCTAAATATCATGTATAATCTATATTAGATTAGGTTTACATAATAGAATAAGTTGTTGATGTGGATTTATTCGAATTGGGTTAATTATAGGTTCGACTGATACTCATTCTGATACTTGGTTTTTCCAGATTTTTTCTAACTTTTAATTTCCTGTTTAATGATGTTTTGCACTGCTAATTACCCCCATATATTATAATTCATGTTTAGCTTGGTATATTGCATTCGAATTAGACTTTTGGGTTGTAAATGAGAATTTGGCATTTGTGTTGGTTTCTATTGAAATAGAACCGGTTTCCTTTAGAACTGAGATTTAATTCTCCTTACTGTAAACTGTTTTGATGAATGCACTGATTCATTTTACTTAACTGAGAATCCTTTCCTGTTTTTCCTTAAGCATAAATGTATACAGATTTTACTTCAGTCCTTAACTGAAATGTTGATTCATGTTCACTCTCAAACTGGAATTGATTTCCATTCTTTTTCACTGTATCAATCCTAAAAACCTGAGGTTTATAAGCTAAAATTAGCTTTAGATCTATGGACTGATACCATTTCATAACCTGTCAACTGTTATATTCCAGTTCACCATTGTTTGTATTGGATTGAAACTGAGAAACTGGGGGTTTGTTTGGACTGAACTGATTTCTTTCCCTTTTTGCAACTGTGCTGAAATGTTCCTATACCTGAGAATGAAATCTCTAAACTTTTCACTGATTTCCATTTCAATTGCACTGTTTTCATCCCTTAAACCTGAACTTTATTTTTCCTCATGCCATGCCACATTGTTGTGTTAGCTCACTGTTCTTTTAATATTTTACATTGTAAATAGCTCACTGATTTGCCTAATATTGTTCACTATTTTTGTAATATATGATTCCTATAATTAGCCACTGTCCTTTCCTTGACAATTTACTATGTTTCCAGGTTACCTCATGCCATATCTAACACACTTTCCTATACACACACACATGCCTTAGCTCACACACTTGAACTGATTTCCCTGTTCTTTCCTATTGGACTGTCACCCTCTAGCCTCACACCTACACACACTCTTGCACCCTGTTTGCAAAAACAAAAGTATAGAACTTTATTGATACAAACTGTAATAAAGATTACAAGAATTCTGGGAAAATTACAACTGTAGGAATCCAATCTCGATGATGATTGCTTTATCCCTTGGACGATGTGAACTTTGAAGACGAAGCCTTTGAAGTTGAAAACAACTCAAGAAAACTGAAGGCGAAAGCCTCGGAAGTTGAAGACAAAAGTCTCGGAAGAATGCAGCAGCACTTTGGCAAGAACTCCTGAACTCTCTAATTTCTGATCTCCGATCTTGATCCCCCTGAATGAAGACTTGAAACTCTATTTATAGAGTTCTGGAAATAACTAACTTTCAGTTATTTTGGACTGCGCATGATGATTTGCGCAGCATTGGTTTGCGCAACATTGATTTGCGCAGATAGTTACTGGATCGTGGGCCGACTATCGTGGACACATGGCATGATTTGATAGAAATGCGCATGATCGTGCATAAACAGTTGCCACGTAATGAACAATTGATGGCATGAATGCCACGTGTAACTTAACAGTTACATTTGATAGAGTGCGCAGAGTTGAATTGCGCATACATGATTTGCGCAGACTCAAACTGCGCAGCATTGGTTTGCGCTGCCAGCTGTCAGTCGCCCTCGAGCACTGTGCGGCGCAAGAAACGAACAGACTCCTTGTTATTCGTGCTGTCAGTTGTCAGAAAAGATTTGATTTGATTTAGTAATGATGACTTCTGCCACGTCAGCTTGCGCAATCGGTTGTTTGCGCAAAGCAGTGTGCGCAATCGGATTGCTGCGCAATCTGTTGTCTGCGCAATTCATCAAAATGATGGGTTTCTTGATTTCTTGACTTTGTTGATTGATGCAACTTGATTTTTTAGGACCTACAAGACCCCCTTCAAAGTTTTCGAAAGTTGATTTGATTCAAAGTTTCGAAATACTTTGAATTTTTGCATTTTTGAATCAAGTTGCGCATGATGATGAGCTGTCTGCGCAAAGCGAAGTGCCCCCAATTTCAGGCGCAATCCATGGCAGCCGTTTCGTATTTCGAAAGCTATAAATAGCCTCTTTTCACTTTCATTTTTACTTTGCATCCGTTGATCTTTTGAGAGAAATTCCCCCGAACCCTTGCTGTCCTCCTTCTTCGACAAACAATGGCCCCCCGACGATCCTCCACCGCCGCCGCCGCCGCGAAAGGCAAAGCTCCGGCCGAGTCTTCATCCAGGACTGCGCGACGAGCCTCTCGTCACGAAGCTGCGCTGCCCGCTCTGAGAGGTTGTTTAACCGATCGAAAACCCTTTTTAGGGTGTTTTGACTTCCTTTGATCTTCGAAACTCATTTCTTTTTAGAGATGAGTTCATCTTGCGCCATCCTTTTTAGGATTTTTGGTTGCATAAATAGTCAGTCTTCATTTTTATGAAAACTGTAATCCTGCGCAATCTATCGAATTGCGCTGACAGAAAGTCAGCGCAATCAATTGATTTGCGCTGAATGTCAGCGCAATCGATTGGTTTGCGCACCCTATTATGATGCGCAAACTAATCTTGCGCAATCCATGTTAGCGCAATCTGAGGATTGTGTACTCTTCTGTTTTGCTTGTCTGAAAAAATAGAGTTTTTTGATTTGTACTGATCTTTATCTGTCTTTGATGCAGTTGAAACCAATGAAGATCCAAACTATGAACATTTTGTGGGAACTTTGTCTGAATCTGAATATAAAGAAGATTTGTCTCACGTCCATTATCCTCAATACGATCTGCCGACTTCTCGTCAGGCAATATTGATTTCTCAGGACAACGAAACTTTAATGTGTCTGATGAATGGACAGCCTCTGGAATCAGCAGATGCTGTTATCCACAAGAAACCCTTATTCTTGTTTGGTGATGCCTTTGAAAAAGTCTCCCAGCCTAGGCCAATGATGGAGGAGATGGTAGTCCACCGGGAAGACAGATCATTCTTCATTCCTAAAATTGCTCGATGCCTTCCTTTGTCACGGTACGCTCATGCGAGCTACCCAAGGAAAATGGATTGGAACATCACCCTTCTCCAGGATGCTCGTGCAGGGAAGATCTTTGTAAAGAAGGTTAACGGGAAAGATATGTTTTACAGCTCTTCTGACAGATACAGTGTTATGTTGAGAGGTTTAAGACCCAGCTGCATCCCACCGGAAAACTCATCTATGCTGATGCCCGTCAGAACCCCTATATTCGCAAATGAATTTGCGAAGGAAGAAGGAAGATACCCTGAACAGGATATCAGGATGACTGGATTAGTGAATCCAGATTACAAACGATGGAATTGCATTGCAAATTGGGTTCTGACAACCTTCCAAGATAAACTTCAACAAATTAACCTGTTTCAAGCAGTACATGCCACTGTATACGGGTTTGCTCCTAACCCTCAAATGTTTTTGGCCTTGGCTGAGCGATACAATTACAGAACAGGAACCTTCATGACCCCGGGTGGAGAGATGGGGTTTGCACTCCACGAGATGAAATACATCTCATACTTGCCCATGGCGGATGCTCCATATGAGGAGTTTGTTCCCACAAATGACGAGTTAGAGAAACTCAGAAAAGAAAATGCAGAAATGGTAGCAGTGTTTGAAGAACTGCTATGCCATTACAAAATTTGCTCTTTGTACTATAAGAGTGCTACGGCCAACACTTGCTATTCTTCGAAGTGGTTGCCATATTTATTCCTAAATCATATTGAAGAGAAGAAAACCAAGGAAAATGACAAATGTTACCCTCATTTTTTCAAACCCCTGATTAACACGGAAGTCATGAAGATGATGGAAGAAAATAAACATTATGATAAGGAAATGAAGGATGATTATCAATGTCCACCTTTAAAGAAAGGTGACATTTTGGAAAGTTTTTTGAGAATGGGTTACAGACCCATGTCCAAAGAAGCCCAGTTAGCAGGGTTTCTGACACACTGGCTCAGACGATTCGTGGTCCCGGGATCTAGTGCAGTGGACCGTTTTCATCGTGGTGTACTTTTTGCTGCCGTCAAGCTAGTCTTCGGTTATAAGGTTGACTTGTTATCGGCAATGACCTGCAGATTGAATGCGAGTCTTCGCTTGTATGTTGACTCGATGCTAAAGGCAAAGGGAGAGAAAGAATTCCCCCGTCTCGAAATGCCGTACACTTATCTCTTTGGATGGTTACTCCTCCACTATCCAACTTTAATGGACCCTGGTATGGGACCAGTAGATGGCAGCTTCTTGCGCAGATATTCTCAGGGTAAATGGAAGTACACCTCTCTGAGTGAGTGCAGATTTGTTTTAAATTTGAACAGAGGATGGAACTTCTGTTGCGCCCCTCTCCCGGCCGGTCATGACCAAATGCCACCCAACATGGTAGATTCAAAACTGCAGCCCTTAAACCGTGTGGCCTTTGAATGGTTGAAGACAATTCGACCATCTCATTTAGTATACCGCTTTGAAGAAGAATGCTTTTTGGAACCATACCTCCCTAGCCGTTTTGCTAGACAATTTGGGTATGATCAGTTCCACGTAGGGAACGCAATCACCTGCCTTCAGGGCAAGGGCTTCTTGATTGACGGGGCCCGAGCTTGGGCCTACTACAATGCCCGTGACACAAAGGCTACCTTCTCTATGCCACCAAAGAGCACTCCTCAAGGGCCTCGGATGCTCTTTACATACTCGGTATTCTACACATCTGCAAATACTTTTGCCGAGAACTTTAACCTCGCCGATAGTTTTGCTTCTGCGATAAGATTGAGGAAAGGGAGGATAGCTTTATCAATCCCTGCCAATGATGAGGCAAACGAACCGGCGGATGAACCCTTAGAAACTTCAAGAGAAATGATGTTCCAACAAGAGATAAACGCAGCAATGCGGATCTCTCTAAGAGTGGGAAAGTCTCCTGCCAAGAAAAGAAGAAGAGAGGAGCCTCCTGCTCCTACAGCAAAGAAGAAATTGGTCTTGGAGCATTCTTCTGATAAAGTGACTACAAGATCCCAATCTCGGCAGCTAGCCGAGACAACTCAGGAAGTTGCTACAACACCAACTTCTGTACAGAAGCAAATAGCACCAATAAATGTAGAGAGTCCCGATAGACCTCTACACAGAAAGAAAAAGAAGTTGGTTACCAGAAGAAATTTAGAAGCCTCTTCTTCCAAACAACTCCTGACTTCAGTAGATGCTGCAGCAGGATTTATAATGCCATCTCCCACCCCTGTTTCTGAATCAGGGAGTAAAACCCTTGAAGAAACTGAACAGAGGGGAGATCTTGACCCCAGAACTGAAGTTGAAACATTCAGAGAAAACATCATTGAAGATGAGCAAAATATTACACAACCTCTTTCACCCGTCGCGGAAACAACTCAGCTTCCTCCTACTCCTAAGACTCTTCGTGAAGAAGAAGAGCATGAAATGATAGCAGCTTTGGCCGATTGTTATAGCCTGCAGGAGGATCTAACCGCAACTGACAGTGGGAATGCAGCCCAAGAAGAAGAAGAAGATAAGGAAGAAGAAAGCTCTTCATCTGGAAATGTTGATGAGTATATACAGAATCCTGAAGGGGACAACGAAGAACACATATCTCTTGATACCGCCGATGATGCTTCTGATCCTAAAAAGGATATTGAAGTAGAGGCGTCCGTAGAAAAGGTTGTTAACCCAGATGAAGACATCGAGATAGAACTATCTCCTGAAGAAGCGGCTGGTGAAGATGTTCAGCAAGAAAATCCCGCCACCGAACCCCAAGGTATATAAAACGAGATTTAACAATCTTCTTTCTTTAAAATAGATTGATATCTAATATCTTCATTTGTAGTTCTTGCAGATCTTGATACTCTACCAACACCTCCGATGGACCTGGCAATGGTGCCTATTCCGACGGTGGTTGTTAGTAGTAGCCATCACTTATCTTGCGGCTCTGAAGCGGGCAGCAGCCAAGCTGTCGCAATTGAAGCTACTTCCTTTCAACGGGAGTCTATTCCAGCAGGAGATGCAGTTGTTGATAGATCAAATCAAGGTAAGACTGTTTTTATTTGATCTTTTTATTTATTGGCAAATTAGTAAAATAATAATTTTACTTTTTGCAGAAGAACAAGCAGGAGGAGCAACCAGCTCTACTTTGGCTCCTTTATTTAAAGAGCCCATCATTCAACAGCAAAGGTTTGAGCAACCGAATACTCCATCCTCAACAGGGGTAGCTTCGACTCCTGGAACCATAGCCATCAATCAGCAAGTTGTCCAATCTTTTACCAGATGTTTCTTTGAGTCATTGGGATCTCTTGTCCGTAAAATGATAGAGAAGGAAGGAGCTAACTTCATTATGGTTAGGGACCCCACTTCTTTCCTGATAAAAGCCATAAGAGGCCAAGGAGACGAAGCCCAAGCCGTTCTTCTTGAACATATATTAGATGAGTTGGAAGTATCCATAAGGAAATATAAAGAGCTCAAGAAGAAGAATATAGACTCTCTGGTGCAAGCTGAATATGAACGACTAGCCCAAGAAGCTGATATGGAAAGGATAAACCTTCAGAACCTTTTAGAAGCTCATTCTGCAAAGTCAGCTGAATTCAACTCAAAGATAGAATCAGTTACTTTGGCAGCTGAGAACAAAGGACAGAGGCTTGCTGAATTGAAAGCGGAAATTATTCGCCTTCAGAAGGAATTTGAAGAAGAAACTGCCAATCAACAATTTATGATTGAACAACTCAATACCCTAATTCAGGAGAAAAATGAGTATGATGAGACTCATAGTGCTGAAATTACCCGCAGGACAGTAGATATGCCTATCTTTGATGAAGAAAATGGGATGGAGGAAGCAAGAAAAATAGTAGAATCAACACATGAAGAAGAGCTGCGGACATTGAAGCAGCAAATCGACAATTTAATTATTCCTCCTTCTTGATTAGAACTTTTTTTTTTATCTTTGTTTTTGCTGCTATGGAAGCATTTTTGTAATGTCTCATATTTCCATAAATAAAAGACATTGTTTTTGTTGTGGCTCCATTATTTATTGCATATCTTATTAGATAAAAATAATAGAGATAGAAAATATATTCAGAGGTGCAAGACATGATATATTTTTTTGATAATTTTGTAGAAAATAATTATATTCATTATATCTGCTCAGAAGTAATATGGACATGGCAGAATATATTGAATATTATTACTTCGATTTGACAACTTAGTCGAAAACAACCAGTTGCTGATATAGATAATGAACGATGATGAACCGTCAATGTTTGTGAAATGAATGAACGGGAAGACCGTCAAATGATGAATGACAATGAACGGGTGAACCGTCAAGTGGTGATGAATGGGTAAGCCATTAAATGGAAATGAATGGATAAACCATCAGGTGAAATGAACGGGTGAACCGTCAGGTGATAGTAATGAAAAAAATGAACCGTCGGTTGAATATGATAAATGAACGGATGAACCCGTCAAATGAATATGATAAATGAACGGATGAACCGTCGGGTATTAATGAACGGATGAACCGTCTGATGAATGTGATAAATGAACGGATGAACCGTCAGGCATTAATGAACGGATGAACCGTCTGATGAATGTGATAAATGAACGGATGAACCGTCACTTCGTTATTTGAAGAACTTCTGTCTATAAATATAGCAGAAATCTAACAGGAATGAACACTTCTGCTTTTCAACATAAAAATGTCGTCCGGAGAAGCATCTAAGAAGGCCGAGATCGCCCCGAAGGTTGAGAAGAGCACTGAAGAGCGCCCTGCCGATCCAATCCAGCCGAAGGAGGCAGAAGCGGGTGAAGGTCCGTCTGCGCCCCAGCCGCCACGGGATATCTTGGACTTCCTGCTCGAACCAGGAAGGACTGAAGAAGAAGAAGCCATGAGGATGGCCGCCTGCAAATTCCTCGTGGGTTCCAGCAAGGAGGTTTTTAGCTCTTTTGCTGATCATGTCTTCGAAAAGGACGGCAGTGGCCCTCGTCCCAATGTAAAGAAAGATGATAATGACCTTTAATATTATGTACTATCATTTAATGAAATAAAATTTGCATTTTATTTATGAACTTGATCCTGTTTGACGATTTTACAAGCATTTATATTTATACAAAATACTTCTTAAGAAATTTGCCATTGATAGGCATCATGGCAATTCGACCATCAAGCTCTGAAAGTTGATAAGCTCCATTTGAGAAGACTTTGCTTACAACATAGGGACCTTCCCATTTCGCATCGAATTTCCCTTTGCTCATATGAGTCATAGTCATAGGACGTCTGACTGCTAGAACAAGTTCTCCTTGTTGAAATGCTCTGACTTTAACTTTGCGATTGAAAGTCTTTGAGATGCGGGCTTGATATAGCTCAATATGCTGTTGAGCCATTAATCGCTTCTCATCCAATGCTTCTAACTCTTGAAGCCGAAGAAGATCATTATTTTCTGTGGTAAGCTCATTGGCAATAGCGATCCTTAAAGAAGGAATTTGCAGCTCTAAAGGAAAAACAGCTTCACAACCATACACCAAAGAGAAAGGTGTAAAGCCTGTGGGATTGCGGACTGTAGTTCTATAAGCCCAAAGACATTCGCCAAGTTTCTCGCTCCAGTTCCGTTTGTTAGTAGATACAAACTTCTTGAGGAGTTTAATGATGGTTTTGTTAAAAGCTTCAGCTAAACCATTAGCGGCAGGATTGTATGCTGTCGAAGCGATATTATTAATCCGGTGATCATCACAGAATCTAGTGAACTTCTGACTGATGAACTGAGGTCCATTGTCATGGATGATTCTTCGGGGTACACCAAATCTATATATGACGTGGTGTTTAACGAAGTTGATGACATTGCTAGTCTTAACCTCAGTCAGTGGTATAGCTTCAGCCCACTTGGAGAAGTAATCAGTTATTGCCAATATGAACCGATGTCCTCTAGAAGAAGGAGGGTTAATAGGCCCTATGATGTCCATACCCCAAGCTTCAAAAGGCCAGGAAGCAGCCGTCGGGTGTAAGAATTCTGATGGTTGATGAATGAAGTCTGCATGGATTTGACAAGCTCGACATTTCCTTGCATACTCTATGGCATCCGATACCATAGAGGGCCAGTAGTAACCCATACGTCTAATGCGATCTTGTAGCTTAGGACCAGGCTGATGTGCTCCACATACACCGTCATGAGCTTCACGCAGTACTTGCTTAGCTTCATCACCAGCGAGACAGCGTAAAAGAAGACCGTCATAAGTTCGCCGATAGAGAGTTTTAGTAGTTTGATTATAATAGAATCGGAGAGATCGTCGACGAACGCTTGTAGCCTCCTTAGGATCTTCGGGGAGTATGTCATGTACCACGAAGTCGATAAAAGGAG
Source organism: Iris pallida (assembly GCA_029216955.1). Classification (NCBI taxonomy): domain Eukaryota; kingdom Viridiplantae; phylum Streptophyta; class Magnoliopsida; order Asparagales; family Iridaceae; genus Iris; species Iris pallida. The sequence goes on along the minus strand of JANAVB010017200.1, from coordinate 241,220 downwards.
TTCTCCAGTCATTATCGATAACATTAACTTCAGCAAAATTGCTGAATTCAATATTACGATTATTTTCAATACAGAACAGTTCTCGGTTGGAGATAACTACCACCTGCCGTCTTTTAATAGGGATAGCTAAGACAGCTGCAAGATTGGCTAAAGCGTCTGCTTCAGTATTGCAAGCTCGCCGCACATAGTCAATGAAGAAATTTTTGAATGATATAGCTAAATTGATTGCCGCTTCATGATAAGACACTAAGTCTTGATGACGAACTTCATAGGTTCCTCTAACCTGATTAACAACCAGTTTAGAATCACCGTATACTTCAAGATATTCAACATTCAGTTGTTTAGCTAACTGAAGGCCAATAAGTAGAGCATTATACTCTGCTACATTGTTAGAACAAGGTTCATCTAGAGAGTAGGCTCTTTGGATAGTTGATCCATCTGGAGAAACGAGGACCACTCCAACACCTGCCACAACAGCACCATTTGGTCCGATCCTTGATGCACCGTCGAAGAATAAACGCCAGGTTGGAAATTCTTCAGAAATCATATTAACTTCCAATGTTTCATCTGGAATTTCGTCATAGAGCTTAGATGTCTCAGGTACAGGATGAGCCGCTAAAAAGTCCGCCAGCGCTTGACCTTTGACAGACTTCTGTGGAACATACACCATGTCATATTGAGCTAGCAGGATTGCCCATGTAGCCAACCGAGAATTAAGTGTACTTGGTTTCTTCATAAGTACCCGAAGAGGATTAACTCGAGATATAACATGAATAGTTTGACCAATGATATAATGCCTCGTCTTTTGTACAGCAAACATGAGAGCCAAGCATTCTTTTTCAACTGGACTATAACGGTGTTCAGCACCAATCATAGTACGGCTAAGATAATAAATGGCCTGTTCGTGACCTTCTTTGTTCTTTTGGGCAAGTAAAGCACCCAATGAATGATCCATAGCACGGACATACATTAAGAACGGAATACCAGAAATAGGTGGCACCAAGACTGGTGGGTTCATGAGATATCGCTTGATATCATCGAATGCTTGTTGACATTCTTCAGTCCAAATGAAAGATACACCTTTCTTCATTAGTTGAGTGAATGGTCTGCAACGTCCAGACAAGTTCGAAATGAATCGCCTGATGTATGCAAGTCGACCTTGGAATCCTCGTAGCTCTTTTAAGTTGCGTGGAGGACACATCTCTTGAATGGCTTTGATCTTCTCGGGATCTACGTGTATACCCTTAGAGGTAATGACGAAGCCGAGAAATTTGCCACTAGAGACACCCAAGAACGACTTGGTGGGATTCATTTTGAGTTGATGTTGGCGCATGAGATTGAAGATAGTTCTCAGGTCTAGGAGGTGATCTTCCTTTAGACGACTTTTGACAGCAATATCGTCAACATAGCATTCAACAGTTTTGCGAAGATGATCTTTAAAAATAGTACTCATAGCACGTTGGTAAGTTGCACCAGCATTCTTAAGACCAAATGGCATCACCGTATAGCAATAAACACCACGAGGAGTGCGGAAAGAAGTATGCTTTTCATCTTCAGGATGCATCTTGATTTGATTGTATCCAGAGAATCCATCCATAAAAGATATTCGTTCAAACCCACAGGTATTGTCGATCATGACGTCCGTAATAGGAAGAGGAAATTCATCTTTTGGACATGCTTCATTAAGATCCCGGAAGTCAATACAGACTCGAACTTTGCCAGTTTTCTTAAGAATTGGGACGACATTGGCTACCCAATCAGGATGTTGTTCTTCTCGAATGAAGCCACAAGCAATGAGCTTTTTGACTTCATCATCGATCGCATCCATCATTTCTGGTTTGAAGCGTCGCTGTTGCTGCTTAACAGGTTTTGCGTTAGGCAAAATGTTCAGTTTATGTGTAGCAATCTTGGGATCTAAACCCGGCATGTCTTCATAACTCCAGGCAAAGACATCAATATATTCTTTAATAAGAAGAATCAACTCTTCCTTGTCTGTCTCTGGAAGATTTTTGCTGATAAAGATTGGACGAGGCGAACTGCTTTCTCCTACATCAACTTGAACTAATTGATCTTCAGTAGGTGGTTCACGTTGTTCAAAGCGAAGTACCCACTGATTGTCCATATGCTGAGCCCAAGGATCTGTTTCAGGATTTTCTTCCACCTCTTCGTCATAGCCTTCTGGAAGTTCAACGGAGACCATGTTAGATGATACAACCAACCTATGGACTTCACCAATGCTAGTATCAGAATCCCAAGATCTGGAATCAGATGAGTTAGAGCGTTCTTCACTGTCGGAGTCGGAAACTGCTGGGGATAATAATGGAGGAGAAGCATATCCGAGACCTCTCTTAGTCCTGCTATAGTACATGTCTGACTTTCCTTTCGGAACAGTTGTACGGATAGGAGTTCGTCTACCCTTACCGTAATTGAAGCCACTTTTGAAATCATAACCCATTTTCCGAATGATGTCTTTTGATTGTTGACTATAACGATGAAGTTGGATACGCCCCGTGTCGTTAAGTTTACTGTCATCCGTATAACTGAATTTTTGTTCTGGTCCTTTAATAAAAATTATTGGACTTTCACCTCTCTTTCGAGAAGAGACAACAAAATATGAATCATCTGAGTGTTCGAGTAAGACTTCTGTATGAAGAGATTGCACAACTCCCATTGTAATTGATTGGAAGCTATCTAACATATCTAAATAGTAGTTAGTATGATAAATAACATCAGTATACTGGAAAATAGGTGCTTTTTCATTGATTTGTACATTAGTATTTACAACAGGACCTTTGGCCTTAACAGGCTTGGTCAGGTTAATTACAAGAGGTGGAGAAGAAGAACGTGAGGGAGGCTTGTTACGACGGAGATCGATAACAAGTGGCTCAGAGGAAATGAGCTCCTTTTTTTCTTTGTTGTGAGTGAGATCAACAACAATTGACTCAGAAGAAGTGAGCTGCTTTTTGTCCTTGTTACGACGTAAATCGATAACAAGTGGCTCAGAAGAGGTGAGCTCCCTTTGATCTTGATCAGCATCAACTGACTTCTTTTGTACTGGCAAGTGAATAGCCAATGGTTTAGAAGACTGAGGATGTGAAACTCGCCCTTTGACAGGTATGATAAGAGTGTCTTTAGGCGTCGCTTCTTGTTCTTCTTCAGTGTCTAATGCTAACACGATTTTCATGAATTCATCCTTATACATCCGAGCGTCGTTGCAGTATGCTTCAACACCTTTGAAGGGATAAAGATCTGCAACCTCTTTACGAACAACGCCTTTGTCATCAACATATTTGAAACATTGATGAAGGGTTGATGGAACAACATTGTGCTCGTGTAAGAATGGTCTCCCCAATAGAGCGTTGTAAGAACAACCAAAATTGTCAATAATGTAGAATGTAACTTTTGTGCGAAGATTGCCAATTTGAAGTTTTAGGCGAATTTTGCCCAAAGGTTCACTCCTTCCTTGATTAAATCCAAGGATGGTAGTGATTGTAGTGGAGAGACTATGCACAGGAATTTTCAAAGCATCGAGCATTGTCTTCGGCATGATACTAAGAGCAGACCCTGGATCTATCAGAATACGATCGACTTTCATCGAATCGACATATCCTGTATAGTAAAGAGGACGGTCATGCCTGTTATCTTCCATTAACATGTCATCTTGCGTAAAAGTTATGTTCGGAATGAATTCCTGAACACTATTACAAGAGACTGATTCTGCTTCGGGCTTTTTGAGGAAGGTTAGACAAGCTTCTGCTTGCATAAGAGCTTCGCTGAGGGTTTCTCGAGTCTCTTTGGAAAGACGCAAGAGTTCAAAGATAGACAACTTTGCTGGGGTATTGGCTAGTTGAGCCAATATATCGAAGTTGTAAGGCTTCTCAAGTCCTGTAGGAGACGATTTCTTCAAAGGTTTATCAAAGCAGATTTGTTGTTTGCCTTTATCAGCAGTCACTGGCTTGGGAGGAATAGGAATCACAACTGGTGAAGGTGTAGCAGGATTCTCTTCAACTAGAGCAGGTTGTGCTGAGGTAGGTTCAGGAGAAGAAGTAGGATTCTCTTGAGTTTCAGGGTAATCCTTCAAATAGGGCTTTCCTGATCTGGTGCCTAATAGAATTTCTTCGTCAACTATGGGATCAAAAGATACCATGTTGCAAATCTTCGTCTTGCCTTTGGAGCGACTTTTCTTCTTGGAAGAAGAAGAATCCTCGAACTCTGAAGTAAGATCGGGGTGAATCCACATAACCTCACCATTGTTTAGAGACAAAGGAACGAGACCTTCATTTGGTGGAGAAGGAATATTTTCAATCTCAAGAGTAGTTTTCGGAATAGGAATGACACCATGCTGTATCATCTGCGGGGGAAAGTTACCGAACTGAACTGAAACCATATTGGCGGTGACAGTCTTTTCATCTTGTTGCAGAGTAACAACTCCAGCATTAACAAGCTCTTGAATCTTGCCCTTGAGCACATAACATGCTCTAGTAGGATGTCCAATGAATCGGTGGTAAACACAATACTTAGGATGATCGGTCTTACCGACTTCATCAGGTTTTTTCGGGTCTGGGAGCTGGATCTTATTGCTTTTGAGTAAACAATCGAAGATACTTGCCGTGTCATTCTCGTCAAAAGAATACTCTACCTTAGGACGAGGTTCCCTCGGTTGTGGTGCAGAAGGAGTGGAAGTGGACGTAGGCTGAGCTACGTTGACAGCCAAAGACTCTTTGCTTTTCAGATTAATGTTCAGAGTCTCTTTGTTCTTGCGGTTGTTTTGGCGATTTCCACCGCTTGACGCTTGATGTTCATCCCGATCGGGGTTAGACATTTGTACCCCCAACTGTTTGAATTTATCAGCACTTACTTCAGCTGCTTTGGCATTAACAATGAAGGATGGCCAGTCTTGAAACTGAATTGAGCCTGTCCACATACTGATAATAGGCAAGAGATTTGCCTTACAAGTATCTATAGTAACAGCAGCAGGAGTCCCTGGAGGCATTTTCAGGGCTTCTCGGCGAAAACGTTCAATGAAACTCTCTGCAGTCTCGTTATGTTTCTGTTTGATTTTATTTAGGGCTGACATAGTCATGTCATTGAATCCCTCATAGAATCGTTCTAGAAAGATTTGCTTGAGACCTGAGAAAGAAGTGATACAACCATCGGGCAAACTTCTGTACCAGTCATATGCTACGCCGGCTAAACAACCGACGAACACTCTGGTAAGAAGAGCGTCGCTTGGTTGAAGTTGAACAGTCATTATCTCGAAGTGATTGATGAATTGACTTGGTGAGGTACTACCATCAAAGAGAGCGATTGTTGGAATCTTGTATTTGGGAGGAAATGGAACTTCTTTCCATTCGACGGGATATGGCTGTTTGATTCCCAACCTTTGCAGGTTGTCTTTCTCTTTGAAAGCTTCAAACTGAGTTCGTAAAAGCTTGACTGCTTCATTAGCATCTTCAGATGAAGAGGAAGGAGCCGTGGTAGGAGGAGGGACAGCATTATAAGCACTACCCCCAGCACCTGATTGACTGGGTGTATTTTGAACTTGTACTTGCACAGGAGGCATCTGAGGAAGTACTACCCCCAGCCCAGTATTGACAGGCACCGATGAAGCTATGATTTCAGGGTTTATAGCAGCCGGTACAGTTGGTGGAGTAGCATGTTGTGCCATAATGATAGAATGCATACTGGCGACCATTTCAGCCATGGTTTTCAATTTGTCCTCCAATGCAACAATCCGCTGTTCTTGGTTTACAGAAGTTGAAGCATCTGGATCATCAGTAACAACATATGCCGTCACTTCTCTAGGCACAGTAGACGAAACTGTTTGTTCAGAGCTTTCACTATATGCATCATAATCAGAGAAAGATTCGTCTCCTGACTGAAAAGTAGGAAGATAAGCTGAAGGACCTTGGGGAAGATTCCTTTGACCGATTGTGTCTCGGCTGTGGGAACGAGTATGTTGAAATACTCCTTCAGAGGATTCTTGGAGTAAATCCAAATATCGTTGGCTTGGTCTGCGAGGCTTACCATGTTTGGAGCACTTTCTACCCCCGGTGTCTCGGGAAGCCATATTGACAGAAGCGTACAACACTTCGTCTTCTTCTGACATTGGTTCTGTTTTAGCAAAAATTAGACGATCGAAGACAGATCGCTTTGTTGTTTGACAACAACATTGGATGATGACTTTATGATTGCAATGATGATCAGATGGTTGATTTGAAGGAGTTGAGACATTATCCCGTTTTTGTCTGAGATGTTCTCGAAGATCAGAAACCATGCCGGAACGGGGAAAAGTTCGAGGAATATGTTCTTTAACAATATTTGGAACATGATTCCGATTCTTCAAATGTTTTGTCCCCTGTGTATACAAGGACGTACTCATCTCATTGGCATAAGTATCAGAATTTATGTTCTTGGAGATTTGTCTTTGAGGCTTAACCTTCAGCATTGGCTGTTTACGTTTTGCTGAAGTTGGCCTGTTAAGATATGTTCGTAGGTCTGCAAATTCACCCCCAGGGGTTTCTGTTTGAGACACCAACAGTTTTCCTTGTTTGGAACGGGATATTTTGAAAGTTGGGAGGTCTTGGAATTCTGCTACTGGAGTAGGCAGAATACCTCTTTGATCAGTGCAAGTTCTTTTGTTATGAAGGTAAAAAGAATCTTTGTTCGTAGGAGATCTTGTACTGACGGGTGTTGAAACACGTGCAATTTGATCTGCTTCAGTAAAGACCGAAGAAGACTGAGAAAAGACCAAAGGGCCTTTTCCTTTGTTCTGAGAAGAAGGGATAACTAAAGAGCATTTCCCTCTATTGTCTTCCAAATCATGAGACAAGGAAGTTTGAGAAAAGACCAACAGGCCTTTTCCTTTGATCTGAGAAGGAGGAGGAATAGCCAAAGGACTACCCCCAGTAGATTGTGCTAGAACAGCATGATGTTTAAGAGGAGAATCAGATATTTTCTCTTGATTATGAGAAGGAGAGAATTTAGCAAAAGGGCTGTTTCCCTTGGTTTGCGCAGAAGTGATTTGCGCATGAGTGGAGAGTGCATTGGTTCTGGTCACAGAAGTAGGAGTCCTTGCTTTAGAGTGCTTAGGATGCACTTTAGTTGCTGGAACGTTGTTTTGCGCAGGAAAAGCCACTGCCAATTGCGCCAGAGTCATAGGAGTCTTCTGTTTTGACAAGGCAGCATATGAAGTAGCTTGCGCAACATTTGCAACGGATTGCGCAGTCTTGACTGCAACAGATTGTGCAGCAGTTGCTGAGACAGACTGTGCAGCAATTGACACAGCAGTTTGCGCAGCAGACTGGCCCGCAGATTGTGCAACAGAGTGTGCAGCACCTTTGGTGGCAAAACTGCCAGATTGTGCAGCAGTCTTGGAGACCCAAACTGAGCGCACTTTGCTCTTGGCAGAAGTGGCTGCAGTACGGGGAATGGTCTTGGAGTTGAGCATTGCCTCGTAGGCTGTCTGATTGACCTTGACAACCAGGGTCTTCTGCGTCTTCCCGATAGACGCTACGTCACATTGAGTTGCTACTTCCTCGTCGGAGGAGAAAGTTGTCCCCAGCAGAGTCGCCATTTTGTTTGCAAAAACAAAAGTATAGAACTTTATTGATACAAACTGTAATAAAGATTACAAGAATTCTGGGAAAATTACAACTGTAGGAATCCAATCTCGATGATGATTGCTTTATCCCTTGGACGATGTGAACTTTGAAGACGAAGCCTTTGAAGTTGAAAACAACTCAAGAAAACTGAAGGCGAAAGCCTCGGAAGTTGAAGACAAAAGTCTCGGAAGAATGCAGCAGCACTTTGGCAAGAACTCCTGAACTCTCTAATTTCTGATCTCCGATCTTGATCCCCCTGAATGAAGACTTGAAACTCTATTTATAGAGTTCTGGAAATAACTAACTTTCAGTTATTTTGGACTGCGCATGATGATTTGCGCAGCATTGGTTTACGCAACATTGATTTGCGCAGATAGTTACTGGATCGTGGGCCGACTATCGTGGACACATGGCATGATTTGATAGAAATGCGCATGATCGTGCATAAACAGTTGCCACGTAATGAACAATTGATGGCATGAATGCCACGTGTAACTTAACAGTTACATTTGATAGAGTGCGCAGAGTTGAATTGCGCATACATGATTTGCGCAGACTCAAACTGCGCAGCATTGGTTTGCGCTGCCAGCTGTCAGCCGCCCTCGAGCACTGTGCGGCGCAAGAAACGAACAGACTCCTTGTTATTCGTGCTGTCAGTTGTCAGAAAAGATTTGATTTGATTTAGTAATGATGACTTCTGCCACGTCAGCTTGCGCAATCGGTTGTTTGCGCAAAGCAGTGTGCGCAATCGAATTGCTGCGCAATCTGTTGTCTGCGCAATTCATCAAAATGATGGGTTTCTTGATTTCTTGACTTTGTTGATTGATGCAACTTGATTTTTTAGGACCTACACACCCTCTTGACACTTCACACACACCCTCTACTCCATGCCTTCTCTGTCACACTGTTTTCATGTTTCACTAACACACACACACACAAGTACACCCCAACATTCCCCTTTCTATCCCTATATATGTGTACATACATATATATATGTATATATATATGTGAGATGTAATATATATCCTATATATTATATTATGTGTGTGTACTATCATATATTATATATAAATATGGTTGTATGGTATACATATAGTAGCCTATAGGTTATGTATATTCTAAGTTAGATTATAAGATATCAATTTGTGTATTATTTTAGGTATAGATAATGTCATGTAGTCATGTGTTATGGGTTGGCTTATAGGCATGATATAGCCTATGGCCTATGTGTTTGTCTGTTTGCCTAGTAAGTCTAGATTGGTCTTGTGTAGCCTTGTTAGACCTAGAATAGACTTGCTAGACTAGTGTAGACTTGTTTGACTTAGGTTTAACCTAGTTGACCTAGTTTGACTTCTAGGGTTGACCAGAGTTGACCAAGAGTTGACTTTGGTCTAGATTGACCTAGATTCATGTAGAATGCATTGACTTGCATCTTATTATCATTGTAGACTCATAGTGACTTGTACTGTTCTATAGGAGACAGACACCACTCCTCGGACAGTATATATTCTCCAGATTCTCAGGATACAGGCGAGTACATTCTCTGATCATTTCATATCCTGCATTAGGAGTATATTCCTACTTTAGATTACTTTGCATGATGCTGACACGTTGAAAACACGGATTAGTACTATATGGATCTTGTTGTGCGATGTTATCCCCTTTAGCGGATACATTGGGTATTCGTGTTCGTGTACTTTATCGTGAACATAGTGTACTCCTTGTATTTGTGACATTCGTGTACGAAACGTGTGAAATCGTATATAATCATGTATTCACATGACCTTCGTGTACAATAACATAACTTAACTAGATCCTTGTGTATTGATTGGGACGGGAGAGTAGAAGTGGTTATGTATTCAATCTAGTAGATTACTCGTGTACAACCTCTGTAGATTACTCGTGTACAACATCGTGCCGTCTACATAACCATCTTGTGCTCTGAATCACTAGCACTGTTAGTTCTCTATATACTATAGCTATTTATTTACAGTCTCTCTCTTTTTATCATGTTTTTCTTTCAGTTTCTTGTATCTTACTCTATAGCATGATTATATATCCTTACCTACTATGATTTGTTGAGATGTACTGTGCTCGCTCTTGTCCTGACTGGACCTGTTGAAAATTTTACAGAGGACGAGGCTGAGGCGTTCTGTCCTACCTACTACGGTGCTACATTAGATGAGTGCCTGGACTTGGACCAGCAGCAGGATCCACTAGCAGTAGATGACACTTCCTTAGATTAGGATTGTCTTTACTTTACTTGGATTACTGTATATAGATTCTGAGATTTTGGAATATGTATTTATTTAGACACTTAGAATTCTGGATTTGTATCTCTGTGGTTTATTCTGTTCAGGATATTATCTATCTTTCTATCTATCTTTATCCTGTTCTATCTTAGTTGTGATTGAGATATATTCTGTTATGTCACCTCCATTCGGGGAGTATAACTGCTTATTACCTTTAACTGTTAGATGTTGAGACCTAGGACAGCGTTCTACCGCCGACACTGCGGCATAGGCTGGACGTACCCACGTCTCGTGCCCTTACTCTAGGGTACGGGTCATGACACATTTTTAGTGGTGGCCCATGCAGGTCTAGGTTGGAAATGTAGTGGTATTCGAACTAGAATATCGCTACAGCCTGCTGTAGGAATTAGTATATTTTTGAAGGTACTCAATCACACTAGGAAATTCCTTATCAGATTCCGTATATCTATTTTGCTGCTTATTGTCTTCCTTAGAAATTTAAACTGTCCTCCCTTGATATTTTGATTCATTCTCAGTAATTGTTTCTTGTTTGATCTGTGTCTCCAGGATGGTTGAGACGCGATCGCATCGCCCTGTACTAGAAGACACATGAGAGGGGTCTAGCACCTCTCGACCTCAGTAGCAGCCAGCTCCCGGTGCCACAGGGCCAGTGCAGCCCTCAGGAGTCGGTGTTTCTGCCACTTTTGGAGGAGCACCTCTACCATTCAGGAGGCCGAGTGTTGTGATTCCTGAGATCCTTCCACCGCAGTAGCCTCCGCCTGCGGGGATGGTAGATGCTGCACATCTCTTCTCCTTCGTGGAGAGGATTCTTGAGTCCCATCAGCAGCAGCCGAGAGGGCAGCAGGCATCCCGTCAGCAGCAGGTAGTCGTTTGTGCCTTCTGCAAGAAGCCGGGGCACATGATCCATGAGTACAGGAAGAAGCTAGGCAAGTGCCTTCTTTGTGGTACGGAAGATCACCAGTTGAGGGATTGCCCTGGGGCTTTTGGGCGAGAAGCTCAGGGAGGTGGAGCCAAGGCTCCAGCAGGCCAGCAGAGGGGGCCACTGCAGACCCAGCAGCAGAGGTTCCAGCAGTACCAGCAGCAGGCACGAGGTGGACAGCAGGACGAGCTTTCGCCATGGCAGCTGAGGATGCAGAGGCCATCGGAGAGCTGATAGCAGGTTCGGTTCTTCTCGACACCCTTCCAGCATTTGTACTCTTTGATTCCGGGGCTTCCTACAGCTTTGTGTCAGTATCGTATGCTATTAGACACAGTCTGATTTCTGAACCATTGCCTAGGACCTGCAAGATCACGATCGGGGGTGGGGTCATCCTCGTGAGTGATGTTTGTAGAGGGCGGAGCGTCTTATTGGGAGGCCGAGAGTTGGGAGTGAGTTTACTCGTCATGCCACTACCGAACTACGATATTGTATTATGTATGGACTGGCTGAGTAGACACCACGCCCGCATTGATTGCCGAAGGGGTAGAGTTGTGTTTGGGGCGCCAGGAGAGCCAGAGTTTGAGTACACCCGGCAGCAGGCAGAGCAGGACGGCGGAGTCTTCTGTGGAGCATCAGTTGAGGAGCAGGTGGCTCCGCATCCCTTGATCGCAGAGTTTATGGACGTATTTCTAGAGGAGTTGCCAGGGCTTCCACCGGACAGGGATGTAGATTTCTCGATAGACTTGGTTCCCGGCACAGAACCGATATCTCAGCACGTCTATCGAGTGAACAACAGTGAATTAGTAGAGCTGAAAAAGTAGGTGGATGAGCTGTAGGACAAGGGCTTCATCCGATCGAGTTCTTCACCTTGGGGTACACCGGTACTCTTCGTACCCAAGAAGGATGGGTCGGTACGGATGTGTATCGACTACATGGCACTTAACAACCTAACGATCAAGAACAGATACCCACTGCCGCGGATCGATCATCTTTTTGATCAGTTGAGCGGAGCTCGGGTGTTCTCCAAGATTGATTTGAGGTCAGGTTATCACCAGGTGAAGGTGAAGAGGGAGGATATTCCCAAGACCGCTTTCAGGATGCGGTACGGGCAGTTTAAGTTTTTGGTTATGCCGTTTGGGCTGACCAATGCACCAGCAGTGTTTATGAACCTTATGAACAAGGTGTTCCACCAGTACTTGGACAAGTTCATGGTGGTATTCATTGATAATATCCTGGTGTATTCCAAGACAGAGGAAGAGCACGAGGAGCACTTGAGAGTGGTGCTGGAGACACTCAGGAGGGAGAGGTTGTATGGCAAGCTCTCGAAGTGCGAGTTCTTCCTAGACAGGGTTGACTTCTTGGGTCATGTGGTGACTGGAGATGGTATCTCAGTGGACCCGAAGAAGATCACAGTAGTTGAGGCTTGGACAGCGCCGACTTCAGTGGCAGAGATCAGGAGTCTCCTGGGGCTGGCAGGATATTACAGGAGATTTGTACAGGATTTCTTCCGGGTTGCAGAGCCGTTGACTCGGTTGACCCGAAAGGATACTGAGTTTGTTTGGTCAGAGGAGTGTCAGGCAGCTTTTGATGAGTTGAAGAAGCGGCTTACGACATCTCCGATTCTGACATTGCCTTCAGGATCAGGTGGATTCACTATTTATAGTGATGCTTCAGGGAAGGGGCTGGGTTGTGTCTTGCAGCAGCATGGGAAGGTGATTGCCTATGCTTCCAAGCAATTACGTCCCCATGAGAAGAACTACCCTACCCATGACCTGGAGCTGGCAGCGGTGATTTTTGCTTTGAATATGTGAAAGCACTATCTGTATGGCGAGAGGGTAGAGATTTTCACAGATCACAAGAGCTTGAAGTATGTGTTTACACAGAAAGAGCTCAACATGAGGCAGCGCAGATAGCTAGAGTTGATGAAGGACTTTGACATCTCACTTCAGTATCACCCGAGGAAGGCCAACGTGGTTGCCGATGCCTTGAGTAGGTATCCGACAGCTATGTGTTTGACTATGGATCGGCACTTGCTTGCAGACTTGGAGAGCCTTGGGATTGAGGTAATTGTGCCAGGGGTGCAGATGCAGTTATGGGGCCTTCAGATACAGTCGGACTTGATGGAGAGGGTCAAGGCGACGCAGTTCGAAGATGTGGATCTGCGGTGTATCCGAGAGCAGGTTCATGCAGGGTTGGTGGATGGCGAGTTTTCACTTGCAGAGGATGGTGCCTTGAGGCACGGTTCCAGGTTATGTGTGTCTAGCGGGGAGCTCAGAGTACAAATCATGCAGGAGGCTCATAGATCACAGTACTCTATACATCCTGGTGCCAACAAGATGTATAGGGATCTGCGAGAGCATGTCTGGTGGTACGGGATGAAGCAGGAGGTGTCCCACTTCATAGCTAGATGCTTGGTCTGTCAGCAGGTCAAGGCAGAGAGGCAGAGGCCCGGAGGATTATTGTAGCCGTTGCCCATTCCAGAGTGGAAGTGGGAACATATCACCATGGATTTCGTATCTGGGTTGTCGCATACACCAGGAGGGAAAGACGCGATTTGGGTCATCGTTGACAGGTTGACCAAATCGGCCCACTTCTTGCCATTCAAGGTGGGTACGTCTACAGAGAGGCTTGCGGAGTTGTATATGAGGCAGATAGTCAGGATTCACGGAGTTCCCGTCAGCATAGTCTCAGATCGGGATAGTCCTCTCTGACTGTCCGTCCGTCTGGGGGTGGTAAGCTGTACTAAACTTGAGCTGAGTGCCCAAACTAGTCTGCAGACTCCTCCAGAAATGGAAAGTAAAGCGACTATCCTATTTCTGCTGCGGACGTGCGTCCTGGATTTTGGAGGTTCCTGGGAGGATCATCTACATTTGGTGGAGTTTGCTTACAACAACAGTTATCAGGCCAGCATTGAGATGTCACCGTTTGAGGCTCTATACGGGCGTAGGTGTCGTACACCCTTATCTTGGAATGATATTGGAGAGCGAGCTTTACTGGGACCAGAGATGGTTGTTGACGCAGCCGAGAAGGTGAAGCTCATCAGGGACAAACTTCGTGTGGTACAGGACAGACATCGGAACTGGGCCGATAGCCACCGGAGGCCGTTGGAGTTTGAGGTACAGATTTAGAGATATGATTAGAAGTAGGTTGTATTTTGTTTTGTTTGATTAATTATGTTTGATTTTTAGTAACTTGAGACCTTGCTTGTGAATTGGTTGGAGACATGGTTTTTTTACGGATATCTCCGACTCGTGGTACGATACGTTTTGGTGGAGGTGGGAAGCTTAGCCCGCGCTTCATCGGCCCTTTCGTTATCAGCGGAAGAGTCGGTGACGTAGCATACAGGCTAGACTTGCCACCTGCACTAGTGGGAGTTCACAACGTATTCCACATATCATAGTTGAGACGGTACGTGGCTGACCCTAGCCATGTGCTCGATCATTCTGAGATTGAGGTTGGACCTACTCTCAGTTATCCAGAGCAGCCTGTGGAGATTTTGGATCGTCGGGAGAAGGTTCTGAGGAACCAGGTGATACCCTTGGTACGTATCGCATGGAGGCATCATTCTCCAGGGGAGTCTACCTGGGAGCGAGAGGATGAGATGCGCGAGCGGTACCCCTATCTTTTTGGACCTTGAGGTATACTTTTCTATCCTTCTCAGCAGTTAGTTTCGCCTTTAATTTCGAGGACAAAATTATTTTAAGGGGGTAGATTTGTCACTACCACTTTTCTAGCTTGAGGGTATTTTGGTCATTTTTAAAATTTTGGAATTATTTTGGAATTAGTAGTATTAATTATATTTATTAGAATTTTTAAGTGATTTTTAGTATATTTGATTTGGTGCCATTTTAGACTTTGACTAGTGTTGACTTGGAGACTGTCCTAGAGGCTAACCTAGGTCATGACTACTTGGTTAGGTTAAGTAACCCTAGCTTGACCTAAGTTAGTGACATCAAATTCATTAGAATTATTTTGGGGAATTTAGGAATTTATTGGAATAGAAAATGGCTTGTGATTTCACAAGTCATGATTAGTGATTTTGGCCCATGGAAGCCCATAGATCACTTTTGGAACCCAAACCCTAGCCCATTCCAGCCCATGGTCGGCCACCATAGGTATCCCTCCTCTATTTAATCCCTCCTAGAAATTAGGGCTAGCCTCCATTAGGAATTATTTGCAAGTTTGGAAAGAGGTGAGTCTCCATCTTCCCTAATCCATAGAAAATCCATTTCAACTCCTTTTCCACCCAAATCAATTGCAATAGGACCTAAATTTATTGTTCTTGCTGTTGGTATTGAGTAATTTCAGGGAGGAGACAATTTGAAGGAGTTTTAGTGGTTTGAGGATCCTCTCATTTGGGGCTTTTGTTGCATTTTAAATCCCTAGGTAATATTCTAATCTACACCTTGTAATTGTTGTTTATTTGCATATCTAGGATTCCCTAGGCCTACCCTAGCTGTAGGTGTAGCTAACCCTAAAATTCGAGTCCATTACGTGTCCGTATCGGACACGTATCAACCCATGTTTATAGGTGTTTGATGAAAAGTCCCAAAGGGCATTTCGACCTGATTTTAGGAATGTAATTGAATAAAAAAATAGGGTTTGACCTCGCTTATGTGATTCTAGTGTTCTGAGTCGTGTTTGGTGTCGCGTCGTGTCGCCACAGACACGTGGACATGCGGTCGTACACGCGCGCGCGCTGGCAGGATCCATGCCCTGCTACTCGGGGCTGTTTGCTCAGTGCACACGCCACTTTGACTCACAAAACTCGACACACGTGTCGTACTCGTGACTGACACGGGGTTCCCCAAGTGGCACGACCCCTCGTGTCGTGTCGGACACGATATCACGTGTGCACGAGTAATGCACTGTGCGTGCACAGTATGTGTTTTGGTTCCCTGTATTTAATTCAGTTTTAATTAGTTTAATTCATGATTTTAATTGTTGTTTAGATCCTAAATATCATGTATAATCTATATTAGATTAGGTTTACATAATAGAATAAGTTGTTGATGTAGATTGATTCGAATTGGGTTAATTATAGGTTCGACTGATACTCATTCTGATACTTGGTTTTTCTAGATTTTTTCTAACTTTTAATTTCCTGTTTAATGATGTTTTGCACTGCTAATTACCCCCACATATTATAATTCATGTTTAGCTAGGTATATTGCATTCGAATTAGACTTTTGGGTTGTAAATGAGAATTTGGCATTTGTGTTGGTTTCTATTGAAATAGAACCGGTTTCCTTTAGAACTGAGATTTAATTCTCCTTACTGTAAACTGTTTTAATGAATGTATTGATTCATTTTACTTAACTGAGAATCCTTTCCTGTTTTTCCTTAAGCACAAATGTACACAGATTTTACTTCAATCCTTAACTGAAATGTTGATTCACGTTCACTGTCAAACTGGAAATGATTTCCATTCTTTTTCACTGTATCAATCCTAAAAACCTGAGGTTTATAAACTGAAATTAGCTTTAGATGTATGGACTGATACCATTTCATAACCTATCAACTGTTATATTCCAGTTCACCATTGTTTGTATTGGATTGAAACTGAGGAACTGGGGGTTTGTTTGGACTGAACTGATTTCTTTCCCTTTTTGCAACTGTGCTGAAATGTTCCTATACCTGAGAATAAAATCTCTAAACTTTTCACTGATTTCCATTTCAATTGCACTGTTTTCATCCCTTAAACCTGAACTCTATTTTCCCTCATGCCATGCCACATTGTTGTGTTAGCTCACTGTTCTTTTAATATTTCACATTGTAAATAGCTCACTGATTTGCCTAATATTGTTCACTATTTTTGTAATATATGATTCCTATAATTAGCCACTGTCCTTTCCTTGACATTTCTCTGTTTTCCCAGGTTACCTCAAGCCATGTCTAACACACTTTACTATACACACACACACACACATGCCTTAGCTCACACACTTGAACTGATTTCCCAGTTCTTTCCTATTGGACTGTCACCCTCTAGCCTCACACCTACACACACTCTTGCACCCTCTTGACACTTCACACACACCCTCTACTCCATGCCTTCTCTGTCACACTGTTTTCATGTTTCACTAACACACACACACACACACACACACACACACACACACACACAAGTACACCCCAACATTCCCCTTCCTATCCCTATATATGTGTACATACATATATACATGTATATATATATATATATATATATATATATATATATATATATATATATATATATATATATATATATATATATATATATATGTATATATATGTGAGATGTAATATATATCCTATACATTATATTATGTGTGTGTACTATCATATATTATATATAAATATGGTTGTATGGTATACATATAGTAGCCTATAGGTTATGTATATTCTAAGTTAGATTATAAGATATCAATTTGTGTATTATTTTAGGTATAGATAATGTCATGTAGTCATGTGTTATGGGTTGGCTTATAGGCATGATATAGCATATGGCCTATGTGTATGTCTGTTTGCCTAGTAAGTCTAGATTGGTCTTGTGTAGCCTTGTTAGACCTAGAATAGACTTGCTAGACTAGTGTAGACTTGTTTGACTTAGGTTTGACCTAGTTGACCTAGTTTGACTTTTAGGGTTGACCAGAGTTGACCAAGAGTTGACTTTGGTCTAGATTGACCTAGATTCATGTAGAATGCATTGACTTGCATCTTATTATTATTGTAGACTCATAGTGACTTGTACTGTTCTATAGGAGACAGACACCACTCCTCGGACAGTATATATTCTCCAGATTCTCAGGATACAGGCGAGTACATTCTCTGATCATTTCATATCCTGTATTAGGAGTATATTCCTGCTTTAGATTACTTTACATGATGCTGACATGTTGGAAACACGGATTAGTACTATATGGATCTTGTTGTGCGATGTTATCTCCCTTAGCGGATACATCGGGTATTCGTGTTCATGTACTTTATCGTGAACATCGTTTACTCCTTGTATTTATGACATTCGTGTACGAAACGTGTGAAATCGTGTATAATCATGTATTCACATGACCTTCGTGTACAATAACATAACTTAACTAGATCCTTGTGTATTGATTGGGGCGGGAGAGTAGAAGTGGTTATGTATTCAATCCAGTAGATTACTCGTGTACAACCTCTGTAGATTACTCGTGTACAATATCGTGCCGTCTACATAACCATCTTGTGCTCTGAATCACTAGCACTGTTAGTTCTCTATATACTATAGCTATTTATTTACAGTCTCTCTCTTTTTATCATGTTTTTCTTTCAGTTTCTTGTATCTTACTCTATAGCATGATTATATATCCTTACCTGCTATGATTTGTTGAGATGTACTGTGCTCGCTCCTGTCCTGACTGGACCTGTTGAAAATTTTACAGAGGATGAGGCTGAGGCGTTCTGCCCTACCTACTACGGTGCTACATTAGATGAGTGCCTGGACTTGGACCAGCAGCAGGATCCACTAGCAGTAGATGACACTCCCTTAGATTAGGATTGTCTTTACTTTATTTGGATTACTGTATATAGATTCTGAGATTTTAGGATATGTATTTATTTAGACACTTAAAATTCTGGATTTGTATCTCTGTGGTTTATTCTGTTCAGGATATTATTTATCTTTCTATCTATCTTTATCCTGTTCTACCTTAGTTGTGATTGAGATATATTCTGTTATGTCATCCCCATTCAGGGAGTATAACTGCTTATTACTTTTAACTGTTAGATGTTGAGACCTAGGACAGCGTTCTACCGCTGACACTACGGCGTAGGCTGGACGTACCCACTTCTCGTGCCCTTACTCGAGGGTACGGGTCGTGACAGTTACGTTGACCCGACGAATGCATCGAGTAAGATCGATGCAAGTGTTAAGTTGGCCCGAGAGAAAGCATTGAGTCGGTTCGAAGATTCTAAGAAATCAAATCGACGCAAGGCATTAGTCCGATTCGAACAATTATTGATTTTAGTTGGTTTCGTGTGCAGGCTATACGTTTACGCTGAAATATAAGAGGTCAGCATTTTACCTTATTTACAACGGGGTCCGTAAAACCAAATCACCGCCTCGTAATGGACTGAGGCATAGACATGGTAAGCCAAATCGGTCGTATAATTCAACGTAGTACGTAGTGCTCGAATGACTAAGTCAGAAGAGTTGGTCGTGCAACAAGTTATGAAATCAAGCCGCATCGGCTCGGAAAAACGATAAAGCGTATCGGATTAAGGTGGGGGGACTTTGACTCTTCTTTTCTAGTCCGTCATGCTTAAATAAAATGTACCATTGTATTCTAAGTTAACCTATCGAGACCACGGGTGTGGCTCAATTGAGAGATGAACATAGTGCGTGTCGAACACTAGATAGAACAATTGAAATGAAACGTACATTAAATGTACGAGTCGCTATTGAACATTGAATATCGCAAAGGCGAGCGCCTCGGTGCGTAAGCCATAAGAACATGGGATAACTGTATCAACGAAATGTTTATGGCCTTCGGTGCGTAAGCCATAAGAACATGGTGCGTTCGAAATGTTTATGGCCTTCGGGGTTCGTTGATGAACATTGAGTTGGGACATTGTGCCAATTGAAATAGAGATAGGCGAATTGCTTGGTTGTATGAAAGATAAGATGTATTGCATGGTCAAATGGACTTAAAGATATATAGCCCATGCACGGGTATTTTCTTCCCTCGAACGTGGTACGCCAGGGCACTGGGACCGTTCGGCCTAGGAGGGACTGCGAGATAATCGGTATTGATGGTACACTTCACTAAGACGATTTAAGACCTGCTATTGATTTGATAAGCCACTTACTCGAGTAATTCGGGGGTCCTATGTAGTAACCCGTCCCGCTCAGTCAATCGGAGGAATCGAAACGCCAACGGCGTTCGGACTTGGCCTTACAACGACAACTCGAAGACATCGCTCAGGTGGGGTAGTTTCGGTGAACTTGCCTCATCTTAGCCTTCACATAATAAATTGCATGTTTTCAACTTGCACAATAGGCTTGATAATAAAAGTGACGAATCCACATAGCTAAGGGAATAATCCCGACGGGTCGAAATGAGTTAGAACATGGAAAAAGATCCAACGGTCGGCTTAGAGTTGGTGCACGGCGTGCTTTGAAAATGACACTCGGTCCTTCGTCCCGTGGCTTGGGAGAAGGAAAGTTGGTCTTCGACACAAAAACTATGAACTTGTCTAAGTCATAGGCGTCGCCCGCGTAAATGCTCGATAAAGCATGCACGTTTCCACTGTGCAAGGCTTGGCATAGCCTTTGCTCGTCCCTCGGGTTAAGTCGTAGGCTTGAGTAAGTTAGGCAAAGTTATGCCGGTCGACCTAAGTCATTCCAAGTGCGTCGTCCGCATAAATGCTTCATAAAGTATGCATGGTCTCTTCGCCCAAGGCGTGGCATAGCCTCTGCTCACCGACGGGTTAAGTTGTATTTTACGGCTTGTGGCATAAGTCTAGGCACCCCAGATAACTTGTTTGTTCAAAGTCGAACGCGTGCACGGCACATTCCCACGACGCAAAGCTTGATGCAGCCTTTGCTCGTCAAGTTGTTGCAAAGTAAGTTAGACAAGTTACGTTAAGCTATCAGGAGTAGTAGCAGGCACGGCCCTATGAGTTCTACAGCTGGATATAACCACATAGTCTCACGATCGTAAGGCCTGTCATATAGAGTATGACTTGGGCGGTGGTGTCACATAGAGTTTCAAGTTGGTTTAAGGCACGAGCCACAGTTGGTTCAGTGGAAAGTTAGCCACGGTCTGTCGATGCTTAAGGAATACGTTATGTTCAAGTTAAGTGGGAAGGCTATGCAGTATCCGTTCCCGGAGTTCAAAGAATGTTAAGTCTAAGCGATGGTTAGTCGCCGAGAGGAAATATGTCGGGACTATGGTTCATTCGCCGAGGCAACCCTGGTTTGGGACTCTGCAAAAGAAGTGTGAAAAATGAAAAGAGTAAAGCAAAGGAACTAATTGATGATGATGAGACCATGCAATTACGTTAAGTCTAGAAGTTAGCGTAGGTGCGTGGTCATGGACAACTTGTCGACAAGGGCGATGGTTTCTTCGAGCGACAACCCAGGGCCACGGGACCGACTCGGCCTAGGAAGAAACAGGTTATAGCCGAGCTGGGTAATAGGCAACCGGTAGTTCGGGGACTTGCATCGAGGATCGCTACCTGCGGTATAAGGGTCCCGAATGCCAGGCTATGTCCATGATGGCTAGTCATTGCCAGTGACCATTCATATAGATGTGTCAGCACGGGCGGCAATTCGCGTGCGTGCCTTTGGACTGAGTTGAGATGAATGTGTATGCAGTTAGAGAACACAATGTCTGGGCCTAAGATTTGGCTACAACGAAGGCGGCGTGCTTCGGTACGAGATGTGGCGTCGAGTGTTAAGTCGTTGGCATAGAGTTGCATGAGTTAGACTTGAGTTGTTGCAAATTAAGTCGAGAAGGGCCGTAGGGCAAGTTGGGTGAAGTTATATTGATTTGTTGGGCACGACCTCGAAATGTGAGGCATGACCGTGTTGTCAAAACTAAAGTATAGGCAAGACTAAGCGAGGAGGCACTACCTCAGAGATATTGAAGCACGAATCGAGTTCATGGCACGACCGAGTCGTTACATCACAGAGTATGGCACGAAAGACAAGTATGAGTCGGTGCATTGACAATGCAAGCACGGGAAAGGTCTAGAGGCAAGGAAATGGAGTCTATCGTGTAGTTGCGTCTCTGATTATGGCCGTAAGGCAATCACGACTTGATAGGTTAACGTTGTTGAGTGGACGTTACTGTTACAAGCACGGGATGGTCCTCAGACACAAGTATGCTAAGGCGTTTGTCATAAAACTGATCCTAAGACAAGACTAGAAATACAATTGATAAGAATGGACTATGTTGCACAAAGTAAATCAAACGTGTTGGTTTCGTATGGGTGGGCGACGAGCTCACTCCACCAGTACAGTTGAGTACTGACACCCACATAGTTTTCATGTGCAGGCGCAGGTAGAAGCTCGTGGTGCGGAGCTCGTTTGGATGCGTCGAGGCATGGAGTTCCTTAGCGATTCGAAGCGTGCGGTCACGTAGATTCAAGACTTATACAGGACATAATGTATGGACGTCGCCTCTCCGAAGCATCCGCTGGCTCGAGATATGTATTGAGAGATGAGAGAAAGCAGAGTGAACTTGTAATGTGAGGAAAGTGAACTCGAGAGACTTGTAATCTTGGCCTTGCGCCCTTTGTAGTCTTTGTTTCAATATCAATAAAGAGCTTCTTTGAATAACTTGTGTTTTGCCTTTAAAATTTCTGCTGCTATTATTCAATGTCTCTGCATGGGACTTCTGTGCGACGACCCCGTCGTAGCCGCTAAAATCGGGCATTATGGAACCCGCCTTGCACGAGCGCAATCTAGGCTCGTGCGGCATCACGCCTTAGCGAGGACGATCGCTCCTACGGAAGCGGAGCGTTACATAATGGTATCAGATCCCGGCTTTACGTCCTTGGACTATCGATTGAATTCTTTAACTCTGATGTTTCCGCGAACTCTGAATGTTGCTTCCGTATATTGATATTGTTGGTGCGCTCTCTCTCAAATCTCCCACGGGATGTCCATACAATAAGTCTATTTATTTTGCAAAACGTAGGAGAACAGTTTTTGATAAAACAAAAAGATGGTTTGCGTAAGCACGGTTGGCTAAGTCGGGCTGGGCATATACACCAAAGTTGCTTCGACCTTAGAAAAGTCGAGTACAGAAATTGAATAGTATCGAACAATAATGAGTTGAACTCGATAGAGTAAAGTGAGATGACTATCGATAAGGGTGCTATCGAGCGACGATAACATCGGTACGATATAGATGAGCGTGCTTGGAAGTAGAGGAATGGTTCGAACGGGATTCGAAGAAGTTGATTTTGATTCGAATGATAGTTTTGAGGATTTGTTGAATGACTTCATTCCTGAGTGGTATATGCGATAGTCTCAGGAATGTCGATCGATCGATTGAGGATGTGGGATGTCGATGAGTCTATCAGCAAGCGTCGCATGGATGTAAAGCCTTAGATTGAATATGATTGAGCAAAATATAGTCTTGAAGATTTTGATGAGTCGATTCGAACAACTTAGAAATTGACGCGCACGGAACGTGCACGGGATTGAGGATTGTGCGAAGTATGAAACGCGAGAATGATTGAGTAGGTAAAATCAAATCGAGGGAAAGTTAGGGTGTAGCGAACGGATGACTTGATAAAGGAAATCGATAGGTGGATCGTATAGAAAAAGTTAGCACGATGGAAAGATAGCGTGCATGAAAAGTTGAATTTTGAAGTTACGCAATGCCTCTGAGGATTGGATTGAACGTTGCTCGATGATTGAGTTAACAAAGGGACGATACAAATTAATGAAATACATTGGTGGATGACTTAAGATAGACGGATGAACAATACGTGAACTCGGGTTTGAGGAAATTAATGTGTGAATGATTCGAGGGATAATAATTGAACTTGAATTTGAATGTCGAGGAGATTATCCAGTTGGACGATAGCATCATTCGCACGACTCAAAATTGGTTGCAAAGGAAGATCGTCAGGTTACGCATATCGTCGATGATATTGAGGTGTATCAAAGATCGATATGCGATAACTCGAGGGTACTCTAACTCAGCGAATGACGATCGTGCAAGTGTTATTTTTCGGTTGGATTCTATACTTAGGACTTTGATTGAGATGAATGTTGGATAAAAATAGAAGTGTCTTGAGGGTTACGCGGATAACCACAACGTCAAAATTCTTGTCTTGCACGAGCGCAACTCCAGCCTCGCACATGCGTTGCGTCATATTTGGGGCGATCGTTCCGCATGAGCGCTGACATGGTAATTCATGTCGCAGGAATGATCAGACTCGAAAAATTAGGATGCGATAATTTTGATTATCTCGACTTGTCGGTTTGATGCGAAGAAAAATTTGAGGATGTTAGGACTTACGATTAATAAATGAAATAAACTTGAGGATTGAGTTGGCCAATCCGTGCATCGAAAATGAATTAGTCTAGACACAAAATAAGAGTTACGTCCCGATGAGAATGATTATCTCGCGGGAGCATGCATGGTGATTCGTGCCCACCGTGGATAATCTGACTCGTGTGAGATCGGGGTACAACGTATTGTTAAGTCAGATGACCTTGTGATCGATTTCGTGAATTGGGATAAATGACTTAGGGAGTATGGAATGTGAATTATGGTTTAGCAATGAATTGTGTCGTAGCGTGCTTGACTTGGAAGGATTGATAGACGTATTATGTCGAACGTGTTCGAAGAAATAGACTATGCGAAATGGCTTGATGAACGAAGTGATATTGATATGTCAAGAAATTGGTTGAAACGTGAGTTATCGTAGGATGGCTTTGCTGAACGACTCAGACCCCGTACGACGATTATTGGGATGTGTGTAGAAAATCGATGCTCGATGTTTAGAAATCGGAGTGATGCGAGCTTGGGTAGAAAACCCCGTACCATCAAATTGGTTTGACCTTAGGATGGGGTTAGTGTTGATATCGTTGTTTGGGAACTATGATTCCAGTACTGACGAAAAGACATAGCCTAGCGGTTAGGCAGACGTTCCGGCGCGAAGCGATAGGAATTGTGGAGGCACCGCTCACGAGGCTCGGTTGACATGCATGTAGATCAAGGACGCTTGAATATGTGCACGATCCGACTCGAGTGGGAATGGCGGATTCTCTATCACGAGGCTTGGCTGAAATACATGTATTTTAGGGGCACATGGAATATGTGCACGATCCAACTAAGTGATACGTTGAATCAAGTGAGACTTGAGGAATGGAAAAGTGTCGAAGATTTTGAGATTGTGAGTTTCGATGGAATGTTGATGGTAATACGATCATTGAATTGAGACGAGTTAGAGTGTTGGTTGATCGGTTGGTGTGCCTTACGACTAAGTTAGCGATAGCACGAGCGTGGCTCGGACTTTGAGGAAACGTATAGGAATAGTGTGTGCGAGGAACGCAGGATGTTGAATCAAGTTATAAGCCGATAAGTATACTCAGTAAGTTTCGAGGACGAAACTTTTTCTGAGTGGTATATGATGTAGTGCCCCGTCCCGCTCAGTCAATCGGAGGATCGAAATGCCAACGGCGTTCGGACTTGGCCTTACAACGGCGAGTCGAAGACATCGCTCAGGTAGGGTAGTTTCGATAAACTTGCCTCATCTTAGCTTTCACATAAGAAATTGCAAGTTTTCAACTTGCACAATAGGCTTGATAATAAAATAAACGAATCCACATAGCTAAGGGAATAATCCCGACGGGTCAAAATGAGTTAGAACATGGAAAAAGGTCCAACGGTCGGCTTAGAGTTGATGCACGACGTGCTTTGAAAATGACACTCGATCCTTCGTCCCGTGGCTTGGGAGAAGGAAAGTTGGTCTTTGACACAAAAACTATGAACTTGCCTAAGTCATAGGCGTCGCCCGCGTAAATGCTCGATAAAGCATGCACGTTTCTACTGCGCAAGACTTGGCATAGCCTTTGCTCGTCCCTCGGGTTAAGTTGTAGGCTTGAGTAAGTTAGGAAAAGTTATGCCGGTTGACCTAAGTCATTCCAAGTGCGTCGCCCGCATAAATGCTTCATAAAGCATGCACGGTCTCTTCGCCCAAGGCGTGGCATAGCCTCTGCTCGCCGACGGGTTAAGTTGTATTGCACGGCTTGTGGCATAAGTCTAGGCACCCCAGATAACTTGGTTGTTCAAAGTCGAACGCGTGCACGGCACGTTCCCACGACGCAAAGCTTGATGCAGCCTTTGCTCGTCAAGTTGTTGCAAAGTAAGTTAGGCAAGTTACGTTAAGCTATCAGGAGTAGTAGCAGGCACGGCCCTATGAGTTCTACGGCTGGATATAACCACGTAGTCTCACGATCATAAGGCCCGTCATATAGAGTATGACTTGGGCAGTGGTGTCACATAGAGTTTCAAGTTGGTTTAAGGCACGAGCCACAGTTGGTTCAGTAGAAAGTTAGCCACGGACTGTCGATGCTTAAGAAATACGTTATGTTCAAGTTAAGTGGAAAGGCTATACAGTAGCCGTTCCCAGAGTTCAAAGAATGTTAAGTCTAAGCGATGGTTAGTCGCCGAGAGAAAATATGTCGGGACTGTGGTTCAGTCGCCGAGACAACCCTGGTTTGGAGCTCTGCAAAAGAAGTGTGAAAAGTGAAAAAAGTAAAGCAAAGGAACTAATTGATGATGATGAGACCATGCAATTACGTTAAGTCTAGAAGTTAGCATAGGCGCGTGGTCATGGACAACTTGTCGACAAGGGCGATGGTTTCTTCGAGCGACAACCCGGGCCACGGGACCGACTCAGCCTAGGAAGAAACAGGTTATAGCCGAGCTGGGTAATAGGCAACCGGTAGTTCGGGGACTTGTATCGGGGATCGCTACCTGCGGTGCAAGGGTCCCAAATGCCAGTCTATGTCCACGATGGCTAGTCAATGCCAGTGACCATTCTTATAGATGTGTCGGCAAGGGCGGCAATCCGCATGTGTGCCTTTGGACTGAGTTGAGATGAATGTGTATGCAGTTAGAGAACACAATGTCTGGGCCTAAGATTTGGCTACAACGAAGACGGCGTGCTTCGACACGAGATGTGGCATCGAGTGTTAAGTCGTTGGCATAGAGTTGCATGAGTTAGACTTGAGCTGTTGCGAATTAAGTCGAGAAGGGCCGTAGGGCTAGTTGGGTGAAGTTACGTTGAGTTGTTGGGCACGACCTCGAAATGTGAGGCATGATCGTATTGTCAAAACTAAAGTATAGGCAAGACTAAGCGAGGAGGCACTACCTCAGATATATTGAAGCACGAATCGAGTTCATGGCACGACCGAGTCGTTACATCACAGAGTATGGCACGAAAGACAAGTATGAGTCGATGCGTTGACAATACAAGCATGGAAAAGATCTAGAGGCTAGGAAATGGAGTCTATCATGTAGTTGCATCTCTGATTATGGTCGTAAGGCAAGCACGACTTGATAGGTTAACGTTGTTGAGTGGACGTTACTGTTGCAAGCACGCGATAGTCCTCAGACACAAGTATGCTAAGGCATTTGTCATAAAACTGATCCTAAGACAAGACTAGAAAGATAATTGATAAGAATGGACTATGTTGCACAATGTAAATCAAATGTGTTGGTTTCGTATGGGTGAGCGAGGAGCTCACTCCACCAGTACAGTTGAGTACTGACATCCACATAGTTTTCATGTGCAGGCGTAGATAGAAGCTCGTGGTACGGAGCTCGCTTAGATGCGTCGAGGCATGGAGTTCCTTGGCAATTCGAAGCGTGCGGCCATATGGAATCAAGACTTATACGGGATATAATGTATGGACGTCGCCTCTCCGAAGCATCCGCTGGCTCGAGATATGTATTGAGAGATGAGAGAGAGCAGAGTGAACTTGTAATGTGAGGAAAGTGAGCTCGAGAGACTTGTAATCTTGGCCTTGCGCCCTTTGTAATTTTTGTTTCAATATCAATAAAGAGCTTCTTTGAATAACTTGTGTTTTGCTTTTAAAATTTCTGCTGCTATTATTCAATATCTCTGCATGGGACTTCTGTGCGACGACCCCGTCGCAGCTGCTGAAATCGGCTGTTATGGAACCCGCCTTGTACGAGCGCAATCTAGGCTCGTGCGGCATCATGCCTTAGTAAGGACGATCGCTTCTACGGGAGCGGGGCGTGACATCCTATGATGTTTAGGTTAGCAACCGCACGAAGTGATTACCGTCTTACATATTCGATATGAGAAATATAAGTCCATTCTGGCTCGAAAAGCTAGTGACATTTATATAGTTTAAAGAACAGTGGACTGAAAGTACAGGCACACAGAGATCCTACACGGAGCACTTATAATATGACAGGTAAGGAATGAGGCGTATTCATCTTGCGTCAGTACAAGGGCGAGTGCGTCAGTGTTGGTAAGAAGTCATGAAACAATACGAGATTGCTATTGGTTGCCTGCTTGCTTATGCCAATCGAATATAACGTGCTTGCCATGATAACATGTTTTACTACTTTCGAATTTGCCATGAATCTGATCCTAAGAAGAATATAGAAAGATAACTAAATTGTAAGCTTCATGAATCAATACATTACTTAAATGTCGATTTAGTTAAATGAGTCTTTGATCAGTACAGTGAGGATGAAAGTACTAATCCCCTACTAGTTTGCTCGTAGGTTCGTGAAATGGTCTGCTCGTGGCGGAGCTTCGCTTGAACGTGCTGAGACATAGAATGTCGTACTGTATTGAGGCGTGCGATCGGATTGACGCTCGGACTTACAACGGGATGATGCGGTCGAGATATATAAGACATGATGTATGGAATGGTAAAATCTTGTGTAGACAAGAGGGAACCTGAGTGTTGTAAGCTAATCTTGCAAAATCAGTTGGGCTATTGAAAGCCTTGTAACCTCTGTTCATTTATCAATAAAGAGAATCGTTTCGTATACTCTATTTTTTCTGTTGCTAATATCAAATCCAAGATAACCATTTGAGAGCTTGTCATCTTGTCTTGTACGAGTGCAACTCCAGACTCGTACGGCATCACGTCCCAGCGAGGATGATGATTCGGATAAATCGATGTGAGGATGAATGATTTTTTGGGTCGAGGCATGACAAATTGGTATCGGAGCTCTAGGTTCAATTTTCTCAGGACGCTTGCTTCGTTTTAATTCCAAAGAGTTGCCCACCACCAATCAAATCACTCTTGACTCTACTCAATGTCGCACTGGATGTTCCATACAATAAGTCTAATACAAGTCGTGTAATTTTTTCGTATGTGTTTTGGAAATTATATGATATTTGCTAAGGAAGTCGTAAAATATTTGTTGTATCGAGTGCAACAAGCTATGAAATAATTGTTGCTGCAGTGCAACAAGTTATGAGATATGAATTGATATGTTTGTTGCTGCAAGTACAACAAGTTGAAAAATATAAATTGAAATGTTTGTTGTTTCAATGCAATAGTCGATATGAGAAATATTGGTTACATCGATATAATAAAAATCGTGGAATATTGCTGTATCAATTGCAACGAGTTGAATTATGAATGATGCGTTGCAATAAAAAAAAGTTAATATCAAATATGTTGAACGGATTCGAGCATTTTCTTTGGATGTCCGAAATAAATCGTTGCACGAGGTACAACGGATGTCAGAAATGAATGTCGAAAATAAATTGTTGTACGATGTGCAACGGATACAGAAATAAATCGTTGCACGAGGTGCAACGCATGGAAGAAGCATCATAATCGATAAAAATAAATTGGTTCGGTTGCTCACCGAACTTGTGTTAGCAAATAAATACATTGGCCGAATTGTGTCTAATTTTTATTAATCAAAAGTTACGGTTGTGATCGGCATGATCTCTGCAGAAATCGTGAGTCAAAATAGATTGTTGGTTCATACTGAGTATGATGCGAAAAAAATAGCTTGATTTTTGAGTAGTATATACCATACCACATACGTAATAAATGACTCGATTTTGAGTGGTATATGTATACCACTTGTGCAATTGGTTGCATCATCGAATTATGAGAATTGCTGAAGGTTTGTCCGCAACGAACGGAAGAGTACCGAGACTCGATTGGAAATTTGTGTGACCATATGTTGATGCAAGTGTTCTTCGATAATCGGTTAGAACGATAGGACGGGGGATTCGTATCGTTGAATGATGCGTCGGACAAAAATTTGTAAGTCGGTCGAACGACCGAGACTAACGAAATGATTATGCCTTGAAGCAATAATTGGATCGAGGGGATAGGAAACTTGAACTTATAAACGAGTCGCACGACTTGCGATCTCAATAGAAAATATTGGGCGAGGCAAATTGTAATCGAATCACACGACTTGCGAACTCGATAAAATGTTAGTCTATGTGAATTAAAATCGAATCGAACAACTTACGAATTCGATAAAAATGTTGGGCGATACAAATTGTAATCGGATCGTACGATGTGCGACTTTGGTAAAGAGTTGGTTGATGCAGGTAAATAGTGCCTAAGAGATAGTTGGTTACGTTACGATAAAACTCATTTGAGTACGACTGAAACACACAAAACTTTGAGGGCATGATCGTATAACTCGAGGGCTCGATGTTGGATAATCGGTAACTCGATTACGAGCTCAAAGTATAGCAGGATGCGACAAAACAAAAAATGACTTGATGCGTATGGAAAAGTTTGTAGTAAACTTAGATGTATGCAATACGAACTAAAGTCGACATTGATGCAGATTCAAAGTTGACCCTCGTGTTATCGAAATTGATATGACCTATCGAAATTGATACACAAGGAAACGTAAGCACAATATGAGAACACAAAACAGAGCAGGCCTACGATATCAAGATTTTGGAATAGTAATACGGAAGTATTGAACTGGTTGATCGTAAACTTTGTGATTGATCAGGACGAGACAATAAATTCATCGACGATGGTTTCGATGTGTATAGCATCTCGGGTGTCAACCGTGGGTAGAAAGACTCGAACTCAATACGAGTAGATGTTTTTTGAATTTTGAAATCATCGACGGTGGTGCATGAATTACTTGGAGGATAGTTGCGCATCAGTTGTGCCGATAGAAATGATTTTGTTCGAATTTGGGTAGTATCACTTCCCGTTCCCAGAATGCGTATTTTATACATGTACTGCTTAAATGTATTTATTTAATATTTATCATGTATTATCCTGTATTTAAATTTTCTTTAATTCATGTTAATTAATTTCCTGTAATTTTATTTTCGTATTTTATTTCTGCTGTTATTTTATTCTCTGCTTTAGTTAGCCTATTGTGGTTCGGCCTAGGTTGGGTTCTCGGGTTGGCTTTGTTGGATCCCCCTGCAACCCGGCCCAATACCCCCACCTACCACCACCCCTTCCATTTAAAGCCACCCTCTCCATTCTCTCTCCTCATTACTCATTCTCACCATTACTCCTCTTCTTCTTCTTCATTACTCTCTCCACCTATCAAACCGTAGGCAAGTACAACTTGCTCCCCATGAGAACCCATGTTTTTGTAGTTCATTTATCTTCCTCGCGAGATCCTAAGAGAGTTTAGAACTTGGCATTTTTTTATTTCGAAGTCTTAATTTTTGTAGATCTAGAAATGAGTTATTTTTGGAGTTTGGTGGTTTTGATCTATCAAACTTCTTTGTTTTCAAGTTTTGATGGTTCCATGTTGTAGAGAAGTTTATTCTACCCAATTTTGACCTTTGGAAAGTTGGATTTGGACTTGTTTTGACCAAGTTATGGACTTTTGAAACTTTGGGGTGCAACCATGGAGTTCTTGCTGTTTGGAGAAGACAGTGAGCAGTGTATGCTAGCTTTTTAGCTTGCGTCACTGAGCTGTGTGCGCTCTTTAGCGCAGCGCAGTAAGGAGTCGTACTGAGTTCATACGCTGCCTTTTGGAAGCGTATGACTTGCGTACGCTGGCTTGGATAGTAAGGAGTCGTATGGAGTTCATACGCTGCCGTTTGGAAGCGTATGACTTGCGTACGCTGGCTTGGATAGTGAGGAGTCGTATGGAGTCCATACGCTGCCTTGAAGAGGAGTCGTATGGAGTCCATACGCTAGCTTGACCTGAGCGTACGCTGGCTTGAGCGTAGCTTGACTTGAGCGTAGCCTGACTTGAGCGTACGCTGACCCTACTTACCCTGGATCTTCTATAGCCCTGTATATTGATATTTTATTAGATATTTAACGACCATTTTATATCCTTACGCCTTTTTGCATAAACTTGATATAATCATGATATGTTGATATTTCTGTTAAATATAGATTGTTACGTGGGATGTACCATACGTCGTGAATTGAGTTATAGATACCCCGATTGACTGGAATTAAATCCTGAGAGTTGTAGACTCGACCCCACTGAATACTAGTTGACTTTCATGCCTTGTCACCATTGATAATGATTGTGACCTTGACTAATAATTGATCATGCGTTCCTAGTTGGAACTAAGAGACTGGCTAGTCGTCTTATTGAATTGAATGAATGAGACACGTTCATATTATTTATGAACTATTGAATTCGATTGGCTAATCCCGAATATTGGCATACAGGCACATGCAGGCTTCAATTCATTTATTATTTATTTATCTTACCAAAGAAGCATGTGTACTTTATGGTCAAGGCATGATTACTCCGTGGTTAGTTTTGATTGTTGTATTACGCTATGTAAGACCTACAACCTGACTGCACTGGTATCATTGTAGAGTTGTGCATATCGTACCTCGTACGAAAGTACTCATTCTGAATGACCATGATCCACGGCATGGTACTTCACTCAACGTAGAGACTATTAAGTTAAATAAAATAATGATTGCATGGAGAGAATGGATTCCCGAGTTCTTACATGGCAGCCCCCTTGGGACAAGTAGTACCCGACGGGCCGGCTGGTTTCCACAGATACTGTAAATCTGCCACACGGGCAGGGAACAGTATCTGCTTATATTATTATTGTATATTGTATATTGATGACGGGCGTCCCGCTGGGACTCGTCTAATTCATGATTGGCGCAATTGATTGACTGGATAAACTAGCCTTGCTTGCACATAGTGAGAACTGAGGAATCCCTATTGCATAAATTCCAGGATAACTTGGGACTCAAAATAGCAAGCCGTAGGATTTGATTGGCCATTCAAGATGATTTGTTTGTGCACTGTACCTACTCTGTTACCTAACTGGGATGATCAGAATGTCAGGACATGACGGGCCAACTTCTGTCCTTGTTTGGTTGGGGGTTGGTTCGAAGTGTCGTGATGTGATGTGAATCCTAGTGGAAAGCAGAGATCTATTATTATATTTCATATTACTGGTTTTAGTTCTCATGTCGTGCTTCCTTGTGGTACTTGCTATTAGAGGTCTAACCTCTCTGGTTTTGCATGGCCAGATTTAGAGCCGGTCCCCGAGGATCCAGCTAACTTCTACCTCCAAGATGGTCAATACTAGAGGGATGATCGCAGGAGGACTCGAGTGGGTTTCTTACTTCCCCGCTCGTTTTGTTATCTACTTTATACTTTATCGTTTGGCACCGACATGTTAGTCGGATTGTCTGGTATTTACTTTTTACATGATTGTAACTAAGTCAGGCTGTAGCTAATAACAATTGTGTATACTTTTGCTACATCAATCTGGCTATGTTTTGTAAAGCCAGATATCAAGAACATTTTGACAGAGCATTTGGGACGCCTTACTGCTTTATCTTACATGTTCTCTATTACTGTTTCTTGTTCGAATGATTGAAACAATAGATGTGAAGTGACCATAGTGAGACTTTCATGTAGTATGCACCCCCTCGTCTTTAGACAGCATTGATCGTATTATACGGTATTCATCTACCCGTAATACGTAGCTGGCTGAGTCATTCCCCCGCTCTCCAGTATTCTGGTTCTAGGGCGTGACAAGATTTTAGTGGTGGCCCATGCAGGTCTGATTTCAGACTTGTGGGGTGTTTTGATTTGTAGGATGTCTCAATCACACACGTTCCCCCTTGATCTCATGATTCGTTGTTCTCAATTCTAGCTTGATATTCCAGTATCCCTTGACTTCATTGATCTTTCCTGTCCGGTCGTTTGATTGTTCTCTTGTCCCTTTTCTTAGGGGCACCTCGTCCGTATCTGTCAGGATTGGGCAACAAAAACAAGGGCAGCATGGACAACCTGGCCAGGTTGGTCAGCAACAAGGGTCAGAACCACTTCATAAGGCTACCCAAGAAGAAGTGATAGTGGAAGCAGCAGCTGGACCGCAGTATCCGGAGGTTCCAACACCACCAATAGTTCCACCTACCCCTGTGGAATTGGACACACCAGCCCTTCTGGAGATCATGAGAGGGATGATGGCTACTCAGCAACACCAGATGTTAGCTCAGCAGCGTATGCACGCTCAGTTGTAATAGCAGAATGTACTACTCAACCATGGATTACAGACGGCATTGGAAAGAGGAACAAGGACAGATTTAGGAGCGTCAGCCCGGTTTTGCAAGTACAACCCCCGCCGTTTCGAGGGCACGGAGGATGCCATCTCAGCAGATGCATGGCTTAAGGATATTGAGGCTATTCTGACAGCCGCTAAGGTGCCGGCAGAAGAACGTGTGGATCTAGTAAAGTTGTTACTTCAGGATCTCGCACGTGATTGGTGGGAATTAGAGGAAGTAGGCATCAGACGTCCCGTTGTTTGGGACGATTTCACATCAAGATTCAAGATGAAGTACTATGGAGTTATGGCGCAGTTTGAGCTACAACAGAAGTTTATCAACCTCAAGCAGGCCGACAAGACTGTAGATGCTTATACAGCGGAGTTCTGCAGATTGAGTAGGTTCGCCCCAGAGATGGTAGCAACGGAGCGCCAGAGGGCGATGAGGTTCTAGCAAGGGTTTCATCTTGAGCTCTTGCAATTGATAGAGGGGCACAATTACCAGACTTTTGATGAAGTATTGACGGCAACCCGAAGGCATGAGATCACCATTCAGAGGATCACAGTAAGGACTGGAGGTCAGAAGAGATCTCACAGTCAGATTGAAGGAGGAGGGGGAGCAGCGCCCCGAACAACAGTACCATCCCTTGGCATTCGCATTCACGATGTGGCAATGCGAGGGCCAGTACCACCCAGGCAGCAGCAACAGAAGAAGAACCAGCAACCCCCAGCGGGCTGTACTTATTGTAGGAAGATGGGGCACACTAGAGATGTGTGTCGGGCATTGAACGGACTGTGTTTGATATGTGAAAATCCAGACCATCGGGTTACCACATGTCCTATGAATTCGAGGGCAGAAGGACCAGTGTAGCAGTTTTCTGCTCTGCCAGTACCAGGGGCAGGGCAGTATCGAGGACCAGCAGTGGCAGTGAGACCATTGGCCCAGCGTTCGTTAATGCCACAGGCTCAGATGTTTCGGCAGCAGGGACCGCCGATGCAGCAATACCAGCATAGACCACCCCAGCATCATCAAGGCAGGGGCCAGCAGCAGCACCAGGCTAGGCCACAGCATGGGGACCAGCAAGGAGGTCGAGGGCAGGCATTCACACTGTCCTTGGAGGAGGCATTAGCATCGGAAGATGTTGTGGCAGGTAACATTCTCGTCGCCTCATATCCCGCAGTAGCATTGTTTGATTCGGGAGCATCACACTCATTTATATCTGCACAATTTACGACACGGTTAGGAATGGAGTTCGAGGCATTGCCAGGAAGGTTGAATATACTCACTGGCAATGGGCTCGTAGGAGTTAGTAGAGTTATTCTAGCGTGTAGTGTTGTAGTTTGCGGGCATTCCTTACCCGCCCAGTTGATAGAATTTTCTGTTGGAAATTTTGACGTTATCTTAGGCATGGACTGGCTGAAAGACAGTCATACGACAATAGATTGTCGTAGTGGGAGTGTATCTTTTGATATTCCAGGCATGAAGAGATTCACCTTAGTCAGATCAGAGGCAACTCAGCAAGAGCAGGGAGTAATAACAGCAATGGAAGAAGTTCCAGTTCCGAAGGTAGTTGAAGAATTTCTAGACGTGTTTTCCGAAGAACTTCCAGGTCTACCACCGGTTAGAGATATTGAGTTCAGCATAGAATTGGCACCAGGAACTAAACCGATATCAGATCGGGTTTACAGAATGGCAGATTCGGAGCAGGCCAAGGTATATCAGCATATAGAGGAATTGAAAGAGAAGAAGTTTATCCAAGCTAGCATATCGCCATGGACAGCACCAGTGGTACTTGTGGGGAAGAAGGATGGATCATCCAGATTGTGTATCGACTACAGGAAGCTTAACGCGGCAACAGTAAAAAATAAGTACCCACTACCCAGGATCGACGACTTGTTTGATCAGTTGAGCAGAGCTAGAGTTTTCTCCAAGATAGATCTTCGTTCAGGGTACCATCAAGTGAGGGTTCGGAAGGAGGATATTCCCAAGACAGCATTCAGGTCGAAGTATGGACATTATGAATTCTTAGTAATGCCGTTTGGTTTGACCAATGCTCCAGCTATATTCATGGATTTGATGAACCGCATCTTTATGCCATATTTAGATCAGTTTGTCGTGGTGTTTCTCGATGACATTCTTGTATACTCTGCTAGTGAAGAGGAGCATGAAGACCACCTCAGGAAAGTGTTGCAGGTTCTGAGAGAGAACCAGTTGTATGCCAAGCTCAGCAAGTGTGAGTTCTGGACGGATCACATTTCATTTTTGGGTCATATTGTATCAGGAGCTGGAGTAGCAGTGGATCCCAAGAAGGTAGAAGCAGTAGAGAGTTGGCCAGTACCCAAGACCGTAGCTGATGTACGGAGTTTCTTGGGATTGGCAGGATATTACCGAAGGTTTGTGTCAGATTTTGCAAGACTTTCAGCACCCATGACCCGCTTGACACGGAAGGATGTGCCATTCGTTTGGTCGGCAGAATGTCAGGCATCATTTGAGAAGTTGAAGCAAAAGTTGAAATCAGCACCCATTCTTACATTGCCAGTTGGACTCGAAGGTTTTACTGTATATTGTGATGCGTCAGGTAAAGGACTTGGATGTGTCCTCATGCAGCACGGGAAGGTGATAGCATATGCATCTAGGCAGCTTCGGGACCACGAGAAGAATTACCCAACTCATGATTTGGAGTTGGCGGCAGTAGTATTTGCTTTGAAGCTATGGAGACATTATTTATATGGTGACCGAGTGGACATGTACACAGACCATAAAAGTCTGAAGTACATCTTTACTCAGAAGGAGCTGAACATGAGGCAGAGAAGATGGTTAGAGCTGATCAAGGATTATGACGTGGAGCTTCAGTATCATCCAGGCAAGACTAATGTGGTAGTAGACGCTCTTAGCAGAAGAGACGACGCATTTATGTTGACAACACAGAGGCATATCTTAGAAGACCTTCAGGAGATGGGCATCGAGGTTATACTTCCTAGTGATATAGGAGTTCTGGTGAGTCTACAAGTTCAATCCGACTTGGTAGGCAGGATCAAGGCAGCTCAGGCACAGGACCCAAGAATTCAGAAGCTTAGGACAGAATGTGAGTCAGGACTCAGGAAGGAGATGAGAATTCATGAAGATGGTACACTTAGGTTTGGATCACGTCTATGTGTGCCTAGTGGAGATATTAGACAGGAAGTTATGACAGAAGCTCACAGTTTCCTGTATTCTGTACATCCTGGAGGGACCAAGATGTACCAAGATATCAAGCAGCACTTCTGGTGGAACGGGATGAAGAGGGAGATAGCTAGATTTGTCTCCCATTGCTTGGTTTGTCAGCAAGTGAAGGCAGAACAGAAGAGGCCAGCTGGGTTATTGCAACCGCTTCCCATCCCGGAATGGAAGTGGGAACACATCACAATGGACTTTGTGACCGGTTTACCGAGATCACCAAGTGGTGGGTGATAGTAGATCGGCTTACAAAGGTAGCACACTTTCTTCCTTTCAGAGTGGGACAATCTACAGAAAAGTTGGCAGAGTTATATATACAACAGATAGTCAGGCAGCATGGAGTTCCTGTCAGTATTGTGTCGGATCGAGATACCCGCTTTATATCACATTTTTGGAGGAGCTTGCATCATAGTCTGGGTACCAAGTTAAGATTTAGCACGGCTTACCATCCGCAGACGGACGGGCAATCAGAAAGGACAGTTCAGACTTTGGAAGATATGTTGCGAGCTTGTACCCTAGATTTTGGAGGATCTTGGGAGAGCCACTTGCACTTAGTCGATTTTTCATACAACAACAGTTATCAAGCCAGTATCCAGATGGCGCCATTTGAAGCACTATATGGTAAGAAGTGTAGATCGCCACTAGCATGGGATGATATCGGAGAAAGGAAGATGCTAGGCCCAAAAATGATTATCCAGACGGTTGAAGTGATTAAGGGAATTAGAGAGCGACTTCGTGTTGCGCAGGATCGGCATCGTCATTGGGCGGACCAGCATCGTAGGCCGCTAGAGTTTTCTGTTGGGGACCATGTGTTCTTGCGGATCTCACCTACCCGTGGGGTCATTAGATTTGGCGTTCGCGGGAAGTTGAGCCCACGATACGTAGGACCATTCGTTATCCTTGATAGGGTAGGCGATGTTGCTTATCGTTTGTACCTTCCACCTTCGTTACGAGAGGTGCATGACGTGTTTCATGTATCTCAATTGTGAAGGTATGTATCGGACTCCAGCCATATCCTCGATCATTCAGAACTGGTTGTTGGTACCAACCTGTCTTACGAGGAGCAGCCTGTGTCCATCTTGGACCGAAAAGAGAAGATACTCAAGAACCGAACAATTAACCTTGTCCGGGTTGCTTGGGGTCATCACTCTTTGGGAGAGTCAACGTGGGAACGTGAGGATAATATCCGATCACGGTATCCACACCTGTTTGACTCACAAGGTATATCTTTTTCTGTGTACCTTGATTGTCTTGATTCCTCATGCTTATCATCGTTTGGGTAGAATTGCTTGATATCGTAGATTGTTAAGTATAGATTTGTTACTTGTTAAGGACATTGTAAAATGATTGCTTGATTGAATTGCTTGTACTTAGATTAGTTTAGCCCCGATGTTTCTATCCTGCTTGGATTTGAAATTCCGAGGACGGAATTTTTCTAAGGAGGGTAGAGATGTCACTTTCCGTTCCCAGAATGCATATTTTATACATGTACTGCTTAAATGTATTTATTTAATATTTATCATGTATTATCCTGTATTTAAATTTTCTTTAATTCATGTTAATTAATTTCCTGTAATTTTATTTTCGTATTTTATTTCTGCTGTTATTTTATTCTCTGCTTTAGTTAGCCTATTGTGGTTCGGCCTAGGTTGGGTTCTCGGGTTGGCTTTGTTGGATCCCCTGCAACCCGGCCCAATACCCCCATCTACCACCACCCCTTCCATTTAAAGCCACCCTCTCCATTCTCTCTCCTCATTACTCATTCTCACCATTACTCCTCTTCTTCTTCTTCTTCATTACTCTCTCCACCTACCAAACCGTAGGCAAGTACAACTTGCTCCCCATGAGAACCCATATTTTTGTAGTTCATTTATCTTCCTCGCGAGATCCTAATAGAGTTTAGAACTTGGCATTTTTTTTATTTCGAAGTCTTAATTTTTGTAGATCTAGAAATGAGTTATTTTTGAAGTTTGGTGGTTTTGATCTATCAAACTTCTTTGTTTTCAAGTTTTGATGATTCTATGTTGTAGAGAAGTTTATTCTACCCGATTTTGACCTTTGGAAAGTTGGATTTGGACTTGTTTTGACCAAGTTATGAACTTTTGAAACTTTGTCGTGCAACCATGGAGTTCTTGCTGTTTGGAGAAGACAGTGAGCAGTGTATGCTAGCTTTTTAGCTTGCGTCACTGAGCTGTGCGTGCTCTTTAGCGCAGCGCAGTAAGGAGTCGTATTGAGTTCATACGCTGCCTTTTGGAAGCGTATGACTTGCGTACGCTGGCTTGGATAGTAAGGAGTCGTATGGAGTTCATACGCTGCCGTTTGGAAGCGTATGACTTGCGTACGCTGGCTTGGATAGTGAGGAGTCGTATGGAGTCCATACGCTGCCTTGAAGAGGAGTCGTATGGAGTCCATACGCTAGCTTGACCTGAGCGTACGCTGGCTTGAGCGTAGCTTGACTTGAGCGTAGCCTGACTTGAGCGTACGCTGACCCTACTTACCCTGGATCTTCTATAGCCCTGTATATTGATATTTTATTAGATATTTAACGACCATTTTATATCCTTACGCCTTTTTGCATAAACTTGATATAATCATGATATGTTGATATTTCTGTTAAATATAGATTGTTACGTGGGATGTACCATGCGTCGTGAATTGAGTTATAGATACCCCGATTGACTGGAATTAAACCCTGAGAGTTGTAGACTCGACCCTACTGAATACTAGTTGACTTTCATGCCTTGTCACCATTGATAATGATTGTGATCTTGACTAATAATTGATCATGCGTTCCTAGTTGGAACTAAGAGACTGGCTAGTCGTCTTATTGAATTGAATGAATGAGACACGTTCATATTATTTATGAACTATTGAATTCGACTGGCTAATCCCGAATATTGGCATACAGGCACATGCAGGCTTCAATTCATTTATTATTTATTTATCTTACCAAAGAAGCATGTGTACTTTATGGTCAAGGCATGATTACTCCGTGGTTAGTTTTGATTGTTGTATTACGCTATGTAAGACCTACAACCTGACCGCACTGGTATCATTGTAGAGTTGTGCAAATCGTACCTCGTACGAAAGTACTCATTCTGAATGACCATGATCCATGGCATGGTACTTCACTCAATGTAGAGACTATTAAGTTAAATAAAATAATGATTGCATGGAGAGAATGGATTCCCGAGTTCTTACATGGCAGCCCCCTTGGGACAAGTAGTACCCGACGGGCCGGCTGGTTTCCACAGATACTGTAAATCTGCCACACGGGCAGGGAACAGTATCTGCTTATATTATTATTGTATATTGTATATTAATAACGGGCGTCCCGCTGGAACTCGTCTAATTCATGATTGGCACAATTGATTGACTGGATAAACTAGCCTTGCTTGTACATAGTTAGAACTGAGGAATCCCTATTGCATAAATTCCAGGATAACATGGGACTCAAAATAGCAAGCCGTAGGATTTAATTGGCCGTCAAGATGATTTGTTTGTGCACTGTACCTACTCTGTTACCTAACTGGGATGATCAGAATGTCAGGACATGACGGGCCAACTTCTGTCCTTGTTTGGTTGGGAGGTTGGTTCGAAGTGTCGTGATGTGATGTGAATCCTAGTGGAAAGCAGAGATCTATTATTATATTTCATATTACTGGTTTTAGTTCTCATGTCTTGCTTCCTTGTGGTACTTGCTATTAGAGGTCTAACCTCTCTGGTTTTGCATGGCCAGATTTAGAGCCGGTCCCCGAGGATCCAGCTTACTTCTACCTCCAAGATGGTCAATACTAGAGGGATGATCGCCGGAGGACTCGAGTGGGTTTCTTACTTCCCCGCTCGTTTTGTTATCTACTTTATACTTTGCCGTTTGGCACCGACATGTTAGTCGGATTGTCTGGTATTTACTTTTTACATGATTGTAACTAAGTCAGGCTGCAGCTAATAACAATTGTGTATACTTTTGCTACATCAATCTGGCTATATTTTGTAAAGCCAGATATCAAGAACATTTTGACAGAGCATTTGGGACGCCTTACTGCTTTATCTTACATGTTCTCTATTACTGTTTCTTGTTCGAATGATTGAGACAATAGATGTGAAGTGACCATAGTGAGACTTTCATGTAGTATGCACCCCCTCGTCTTTAGACAGCATTGATCGTATTATACGGTATTCATCTACCCGTAATACGTAGCTGGCTGAGTCATTCCCCCGCTCTCCAGTATTCTGGTTCTGGGGCGTGACAAGATTTTAGTGGTGGCCCATGCAGGTCTGATTTCAGACTTGTGGGGTGTTTTGATTTGTAGGATGTCTCAATCACACACATTCCCCCTTGATCTCATGATTCGTTGTTCTCAATTCTAGCTTGATATTCCAGTATCCCTTGACTTCATTGATCTTTCCTGTCCGGTCGTTTGATTGTTCTCTTGTCCCTTTTCTTAGGGGCACCTCGTCCGCATCTGTCAGGATTGGGCAACAACAACAAGGGCAGCATGGACAACCTGGCCAGGTTGGTCAGCAACAAGGGTCAGAACCACTTCATGAGGCTACCCAAGAAGAAGTGATAGTGGAAGCAGCAGCTGGACCGCAGTATCCGGAGGTTCCAACACCACAAATAGTTCCACCTACCCCTGTGGAATTGGACACACCAGCCCTTCTGGAGATCATGAGAGGGATGATGGCTACTCAGCAACACCAGATGTTAGCTCAGCAGCGCATGCACGCTCAGTTGCAATAGCAGAATGTACTACTCAACCAAGGATTACAGACGGCATTGGAAAGAGGGACAAGGACAGATTCAGGAGCGTCAGCCCAGTTTTGCAAGTACAACCCCCACCGTTTCG
Source organism: Iris pallida (assembly GCA_029216955.1). NCBI lineage: Eukaryota > Viridiplantae > Streptophyta > Magnoliopsida > Asparagales > Iridaceae > Iris > Iris pallida. The sequence goes on along the minus strand of JANAVB010017200.1, from coordinate 199,374 downwards.
AGGGCACGGAGGATGCCATCTCAGCAGATGCATGGCTTAAGGATATTGAGGCTATTCTGACAGCTGCTAAGGTGCCGACAGAAGAACGTGTGGATCTAGTAAAGTTGTTACTTCAGGATCTCGCACGTGATTGGTGGGAATTAGAGGAAGTAGGCATCAGACGTCCCGTTGCTTGGGACGATTTTACAACAAGATTCAAGACGAAGTACTATGGAGTTGTGGCACAGTTTGAGCTACAACAGAAGTTTATCAACCTCAAGCAGGCCGGCAAGACTGTAGATGCTTATGCAGCGGAGTTCTGCAGATTGAGTAGGTTCGCCCCAGAGATGGTAGCAACAGAGCGCCAGAGGGCGATGAGGTTCTAGCAAGGGTTTCATCATGAGCTCTTGCAATTGATAGAGGGGCACAATTACCAGACTTTTGATGAAGTATTGACGGCAACCCGAAGGCATGAGATCACCATTCAGAGGATCACAGTAAGGACTGGAGGTCAAAAAAGATCTCACAGTCAGATTGAAGGAGGAGGGGGAGCAGCGCCCCGAACAACAGCACCATCTCTTGGCATTCGCATTCACGATGTGGCAATACGAGGGCCAGCACCACCCAGGCAGCAGCAACAGAAGAAGAACCAGCAACCCCCAGCAGGCTGTACTTATTATGGGAAGATGGGGCACACTAGAGATGTGTGTCGAGCATTGAACGGACTGTGTTTGATATGTGGAAATCTAGACCATCGGGTTACCATATGTCCCATGAATTCGAGGGCAGGAGGACCAGTACAGCAGTTTCCTGCTCTGCCAGTACCAGGGGCAGGGCAGTATCGAGGACCAGCAGTGGCAGTGAGACCATTGGCCCAGCGTCCGTTAATGCCACAGGCTCAGATGTTTCGGCAGCAGGGACCGCCGATGCAGCAATACCAGCATAGACCACCCCAGCATCATCAAGGCAGGGGCCAGCAGCAGCACCAGGCTAGGCCACAGCATGGGGACCAGCAAGGAGGTCGAGGGCAGGCATTCACACTGTCCTTGGAGGAGGCATTAGCATCGGAAGATGTTGTGGCAGGTAACATTCTCGTCGCCTCATATCCTGCAGTAGCATTGTTTGATTCGGGAGCATCACACTCATTTATATCTGCACAATTTACGACACGGTTAGGAATGGAGTTCGAGGCATTGCCAGGAAGGTTGAATATACTCACTGGCAATGGGCTCGTAGGAGTTAGTAGAGTTATTCTAGCGTGTAGTGTTGTAGTTTACGGGCATTCCTTACCCGCCCAGTTGATAGAATTTTCTGTTAGAAATTTCGACGTTATCTTAGGCATGGACTGGCTGAAAGACAGTCATGCGACAATAGATTGTCGTAGTGGGAGTGTATCTTTTGATATTCCAGGCATGAAGAGATTCACCTTAGTCCGATCAGAGGCAACTCAGCAAGAGCAGGGAGTAATAACAGCAATGGAAGAAGTTCCAGTTCCGAAGGTAGTTGAAGAATTTCTAGACGTGTTTCCCGAAGAACTTCCAGGTCTACCACCGGTTAGAGATATTGAGTTCAGCATAGAATTGGCACCAGGAACTAAACCGATATCAGATCGGGTTTACAGAAAGGCAGATTCGGAGCAGGCCAAGGTATATCAGCATATAGAGGAATTGAAGGAGAAGAAGTTTATCCAAGCTAGCATATCGCCATGGGCAGCACCAGTGGTACTTGTGGGGAAGAAGGATGGATCATCCAGATTGTGTATCGACTACAGGAAGCTTAACGCGGCAACAGTAAAAAATAAGTACCCACTACCCAGGATCGACGACTTGTTTGATCAGTTGAGCAGAGCTAGAGTTTTCTCCAAGATAGATCTTCGTTCAGGGTACCATCAAGTGAGGGTTCGGAAGGAGGATATTCCCAAGACAGCATTCAGGTCGAAGTATGGACATTATGAATTCTTAGTAATGCCGTTTGGTTTGACCAATGCTCCAGCTATATTCATGGATTTGATGAACCGCATCTTTATGCCATATTTAGATCAGTTTGTCGTGGTGTTTCTCGATGACATTCTTGTATACTCTGCTAGTGAAGAGGAGTATGAAGACCACCTCAGGAAAGTGTTGCAGGTTCTGAGAGAGAACCAGTTGTATGCCAAGCTCAGCAAGTGTGAGTTCTGGACGGATCACATTTCATTTTTGGGTCATATTGTATCAGGAGCTGGAGTAGCAGTGGATCCCAAGAAGGTAGAAGCAGTAGAGAGTTGGCCAGTACCCAAGACCGTAGCTGATGTACGGAGTTTCTTGGGATTGGCAGGATATTACCGAAGGTTTGTGTCAGATTTTGCAAGACTTTTAGCACCCATGACCCGCTTGACATGGAAGGATGTGCCATTCATTTGGTCGGCAGAATGTCAGGCATCATTTGTGAAGTTGAAGCAAAAGTTGAAATCAGCACTCATTCTTACATTGCCAGTTGAACTCGGAGGTTTTACTGTATATTGTGATACGTCAGGTAAAGGACTTGGATGTGTCCTCATGCAGCACGGGAAGGTGATAGCATATGCATCTAGGCAGCTTCGGGACCACGAGAAGAATTACCCAACTCATGATTTGGAGTTGGCGGCAGTAGTATTTGCTTTGAAGCTATGGAGACATTATTTATATGGTGACCGAGTGGACATGTACACAGACCATAAAAGTCTGAAGTACATCTTTACTCAGAAGGAGCTGAACATGAGACAGAGAAGATGGTTAGAGCTGATCAAGGATTATGACGTGGAGCTTCAGTATCATCCAGGCAAGGCTAATGTGGTAGTAGACGCTCTTAGCAGAAGAGACGACGCATTTATGTTGACAACACAGAGGTATATCTTAGAAGACCTTCAGGAGATGGGCATCGAGGTTATACTTCCTAGTGATATAGGAGTTCTGGTGAGTCTACAAGTTCAATCCGACTTGGTAGGCAGGATCAAGGTAGCTCAGGCACAGGACCCAAGGATTCAGAAGCTTAGGGCAGAATGTGAGTCAGGACTCAGGAAGGAGATGAGAATTCATGAAGATGGTACACTTAGGTTTGGATCACGTCTATGTGTGCCTAGTGGAGATATTAGACAGGAAGTTATGACAGAAGCTCACAGTTTCCTGTATTCTGTACATCCTGGAGGGACCAAGATGTACCAAGATATCAAGTAGCACTTCTGGTGGAACGGGATGAAGAGGGAGATAGCTAGATTTGTCTCCCATTGCTTGGTTTGTCAGCAAGTGAAGGCAGAACAGAAGAGGCCAGCTGGGTTATTGCAACCGCTTCCCATCCCGGAATGGAAGTGGGAACACATCACAATGGACTTTGTGACCGGTTTACCGAGATCACCAAGTGGTAAGGACGCTATTTGGGTGATAGTAGATCGGCTTACAAAGGTAGCACACTTTCTTTCTTTCAGAGTGGGACAATCTACAGAAAAGTTGGCAGAGTTATATATGCAACAGATAGTCAGGCAGCATGGAGTTCCTGTCGGTATTATGTCGGATCGAGATACCCGCTTTACATCACATTTCTGGAGGAGCTTGCATCATAGTCTGGGTACCAAGTTAAGATTTAGCACGGCTTACCATCCACAGACGGACGGGCAATCAGAAAGGACAGTTCAGACTTTAGAAGATATGTTGCGAGCTTGCACCCTAGATTTTGGAGGATCTTGGGAGAGCCACTTGCACTTAGTCGAATTTTTATACAACAACAGTTATCAAGCCAGTATCCAGATGGCGCCATTTGAAGCACTATATGGTAAGAAGTGTAGATCGCCACTAGCATGGGATGATAGCGGAGAAAGGAAGATGCTAGGCCCAGAAATGATTATCCAGACGGTTGAAGTGATTAAGGGAATTAGAGAGCGACTTCGTGTTGCGCAGGATCGGCATCGTCATTGGGCGGACCAGCATGGTAGGCCGCTAGAGTTTTCTGTTGGGGACCACGTGTTCTTGCGGATCTCACCTACCCGTGGGGTCATTAGATTTGGCGTTCGCGGGAAGTTGAGCCCACGATACGTAGGACCATTCGTTATCCTTGATAGGGTAGGCGATGTTGCTTATCGTTTGTCCCTTCCACTTTCGTTACGAGAGGTGCATGACGTGTTTCATGTATCTCAATTGCGAAGGTATGTATCGGACTCCAGCCATATCTTCGATCATTCAGAACTGGTTGTTGGTACCAACCTGTCTTACGAGGAGCAGCCTGTGTCCATCTTGGACCGAAGAGAGAAGATACTCAAGAACCGAACAATTAACCTTGTCCGGGTTGCTTGGGGTCATCACTCTTTGGGAGAGTCAACGTGGGAACGTGAGGATGATATCCGATCACGGTATCCACACCTGTTTGACTTACAAGGTATATCTTTTTCTGTGTACCTTGATTGTCTTGATTCCTCATGCTTATCATCGTTTAGGTAGAATTGCTTGATATCGTAGATTGTTAAGTATAGATATGTTACTTGTTAAGGACATTGTAAAATGATTGCTTGATTGAATTGCTTGTACTTAGATTAGTTTAGCCCCGATGTTTCTATCCTGCTTGGATTTGAAATTCCGAGGACGGAATTTTTCTAAGGAGGGTAGAGATGTCACTTCCCGTTCCCAGAATGCATATTTTATACATGTACTGCTTAAATGTATTTATTTAATATTTATCATGTATTATCCTGTATTTAAATTTTCTTTAATTCATGTTAATTAATTTCCTGTAATTTTATTTTCGTATTTTATTTCTGCTATTATTTTATTCTCTGCTTTAGTTAGCCTATTGTGGTTCGGCCTAGGTTGGGTTCTCGGGTTGGCTTTGTTGGATCCTCCTGCAACCCGGCCCAATACCCCCATCTACCACCACCCCTTCCATTTAAAGCCACCCTCTCCATTCTCTCTCCTCATTACTCATTCTCACCATTACTCCTCTTCTTCTTCTTCATTACTCTCTCCACCTACCAAACCGTAGGCAAGTACAACTTGCTCCCCATGAGAACCCATGTTTTTGTAGTTCATTTATCTTCCTCACGAGATCCTAATAGAGTTTAGAACTTGGCATTTTTTTTATTTCGAAGTCTTAATTTTTATAGATCTAGAAATGAGTTATTTTCGAAGTTTGGTAGTTTTGATCTATCAAACTTCTTTGTTTTTAAGTTTTGATGGTTCTATGTTGTAGAGAAGTTTATTCTACCCGATTTTGACCTTTGGAAAGTTGGATTTGGACTTGTTTTGACCAAGTTATGGACTTTTGAAACTTTGTCGTGCAACCATGGAGTTCTTGCTGTTTGGAGAAGACAGTGAGCAGTGTATGCTAGCTTTTTAGCTTGCGTCATTAAGCTGTGCGCGCTCTTTAGCGCAGCGCAGTAAGGAGTCGTATTGAGTTCATACGCTGCCTTTTGGAAGCGTATGACTTGCGTACGCTGGCTTGGATAGTAAGGAGTCGTATGGAGTTCATACGCTGCCGTTTGGAAGCGTATGACTTGCGTACGCTGGCTTGGATAGTGAGGAGTCGTATGGAGTCCATACGCTGCCTTGAAGAGGAGTCGTATGGAGTCCATACGCTAGCTTGACCTGAGCGTACGCTGGCTTGAGCGTAGCTTGACTTGAGCGTAGCCTGACTTGAGCGTACGCTGACCCTACTTACCCTGGATCTTCTATAGCCCTGTATATTGATATTTTATTAGATATTTAACGACCATTTTATATCCTTACGCCTTTTTGCATAAACTTGATATAATCATGATATATTGATATTTCTGTTAAATATAGATTGTTACGTGGGATGTACCATGCGTCGTGAATTGAGTTATAGATACCCCGATTGACTGGAATTAAACCCTGAGAGTTGTAGACTCGACCCCACTGAATACTAGTTGACTTTCATGCCTTGTCACCATTGATAATGATTGTGACCTTGACTAATAATTGATCATGCGTTCCTAGTTGGAACTAAAAGACTGGCTAGTCGTCTTATTGAATTGAATGAATGAGACACGTTCATATTATTTATGAACTATTGAATTCGACTGGCTAATCCCGAATATTGGCATACAGGCACATGCAGGCTTCAATTCATTTATTATTTATTTATCTTACCAAAGAAGCATGTGTACTTTATGGTCAAGGCATGATTACTCCGTGGTTAGTTTTGATTGTTGTATTACGCTATGTAAGACCTACAACCTGACCGCACTGGTATCATTGTAGAGTTGTGCATATCGTACCTCGTACGAAAGTACTCATTCTGAATGACCATGATCCACGGCATGGTACTTCACTCAACATAGAGACTATTAAGTTAAATAAAATAATGATTGCATGGAGAGAATGGATTCCCGAGTTCTTACATGGCAGCCCCCTTGGGACAAGTAGTACCCGATGGGCCGGCTGGTTTCCACAGATACTGTAAATCTGCCACACGGGCAGGGAACAGTATCTGCTTATATTATTATTGTATATTGTATATTGATGACGGGCGTCCCGCTGGGACTCGTCTAATTCATGATTGGCGCAATTGATTGACTGGATAAACTAGCCTTGCTTGCACATAGTGAGAACTGAGGAATCCCTATTGCATAAATTCTAGGATAACTTGGGACTCAAAATAGCAAGCCGTAGGATTTGATTGGCCGTTCAAGATGATTTGTTTGTGCACTGTACCTACTCTGTTACCTAACTGGGATGATCAGAATGTCAGGACATGACGGGCCAACTTCTGTCCTTGTTTGGTTGGGAGGTTGGTTCGAAGTGTCGTGATGTGATGTGAATCCTAGTCGAAAGCAGAGATCTATTATTATATTTCATATTACTGGTTTTAGTTCTCATGTCGTGCTTCCTTGTGGTACTTGCTATTAGAGGTCTAACCTCTCTGGTTTTGCATGGCCAGATTTAGAGCCGGTCCCCGAGGATCCAGCTTACTTCTACCTCCAAGATGGTCAATACTAGAGGGATGATCGCAGGAGGACTCGAGTGGGTTTCTTACTTCCCCGTTCGTTTTGTTATCTACTTTATACTTTGCCGTTTGGCACCGACATGTTAGTTGGATTGTCTGGTATTTACTTTTTACATGATTGTAACTAAGTCAGGCTACAGCTAATAACAATTGTGTATACTTTTGCTACATCAATCTGGCTATGTTTTGTAAAGCCAGATATCAAGAACATTTTGACAGAGCATTTGGGACGCTTTACTGCTTTATCTTACATGTTCTCTATTACTGTTTCTTGTTCGAATGATTGAGACAATAGATGTGAAGTGACCATAGTGAGACTTTCATGTAGTATGCACCCCCTCGTCTTTAGACAGCATTGATCGTATTATACGGTATTCATCTACCCGTAATACGTATCTGGCTGAGTCATTCCTCCGCTCTCCAGTATTCTGGTTCTGGGGCGTGACAAGATTTTAGTGGTGGCCCATGCAGGTCTGATTTCAGACTTGTGGGGTGTTTTGATTTGTAGGATGTCTCAATCACACACGTTCTCCCTTGATCTCATGATTCGTTGTTCTCAATTCTAGCTTGATATTCCAGTATCCCTTGACTTCATTGATCTTTCCTGTCTGGTCGTTTGATTGTTCTCTTGTTCCTTTTCTTAGGGGCACCTCGTCCGCATCTGTCAGGATTGGGCAACAACAACAAGGGCAGCATGGACAACCTGGCCAGGTTGGTCAGCAACAAGGGTCAGAACCACTTCATGAGACTACCCAAGAAGAAGTGATAGTGGAAGCAGCAGCTGGACCGCAGTATCCGGAGGTTCCAACACCACAAATAGTTCCACCTACCCCTGTGGAATTGGACACACCAGCCCTTCTGGAGATCATGAGAGGGATGATGGCTACTCAGCAACACCAGATGTTAGCTCAGCAGCGCATGCACGCTCAGTTGCAATAGCAGAATGTACTACTCAACCAAGGATTACAGACGACATTAGAAAGAGGGACAAGGACAGATTCAGGAGCGTCAGCCCGGTTTTGCAAGTACAACCCCCGCCGTTTCGAGGGCACGGAGGATGCCATCTCAGCAGATGCATGGCTTAAGGATATTGAGGCTATTCTGACAGCCGCTAAGGTGCCGGCAGAAGAACGTGTGGATCTAGTGAAGTTGTTACTTCAGGATCTCGTACGTGATTGGTGGGAATTAGAGGAAGTAGGCATCAGACGTCCCGTTGCTCGGGACGATTTCACAACAAGATTCAAAATGAAGTACTATGGAGTTGTGGCGCAGTTTGAGCTATAACAGAAGTTTATCAACCTCGAGCAGGCCGGCAAGACTGTAGATGCTTATGCAGCGGAGTTCTGCAGATTGAGTAGGTTCGCCCCAGAGATGGTAGCAACGGAGCGCCAGAAGGCGATAAGGTTCTAGCAAGGGTTTCATCTTGAGCTCTTGCAATTGATAGAGGGGCACAATTACCAGACTTTTGATGAAGTATTGACGGCAACCCGAAGGCATGAGATCACCATTCAGAGGATCACAGTAAGGACTGGAGGTCAGAAGAGATCTCACAGTCAGATTGAAGGAGGAGGGGGAGCAGCGCCCCGAACAACAGCACCATCCCTTGGCATTCGCATTCACGATGTGGCAATACGAGGGCCAGCACCACCCAGACAGCAGCAACAGAAGAAGAACCAGCAACCCCCAGCGGGCTGTACTTATTGTGGGAAGATGGGGCATACTAGAGATGTATGTCGGGCATTGAACGGACTGTGTTTGATATGTGGAAATCCAGACCATCGGGTTACCACATGTCCCATGAATTCGAGGGCAGGAGGACCAGTGCAGCAGTTTCCTGCTCTGCCAGTACCAGGGGCAGGGCAGTATCGAGGACCAGCAGTGGCAGTGAGACCATTGGCCCAGCGTCCGTTAATGCCACAGGCTCAGATGTTTCGGCAGCAGGGACCGCCGATGCAGCAACACCAGCATAGACCACCCCAGCATCATCAAGGCAGGGGCCAGCAGCAGCACCAGACTAGGCCACAGCATGGGGACCAGCAAGGAGGTCGAGGGCAGGCATTCACACTGTCCTTGGAGGAGGCATTAGCATCGGAAGATGTTATGGCAGGTAATATTCTCGTCGCCTCATATCCCGCAGTAGCATTGTTTGATTCGGGAGCATCACACTCATTTATATCTGCACAATTTACGACACGGCTAGGAATGGAGTTCGAGGCATTGCCAGGAAGGTTGAATATACTCACTGGCAATGGGCTCGTAGGAGTTAGTAGAGTTATTCTAGCGTGTAGTGTTGTAGTTTGTGGGCATTCCTTACCCGCCCAGTTGATAGAATTTCCTGTTAGAAATTTCGACGTTATCTTAGGCATGGACTGGCTGAAAGACAGTCATACGACAATAGATTGTCGTAGTGGGAGTGTATCTTTTGATATTCCAGGCATGAAGAGATTCACCTTAGTCAGATCAGAGGCAACTCAGCAAGAGCAGGGAGTAATAACAACAATGGAAGAAGTTCCAGTTCCGAAGGTAGTTGAAGAATTTCTAGACGTGTTTCCCGAAGAACTTCCAGGTCTACCACCGGTTAGAGATATTGAGTTCAGCATAGAATTGGCACCAGGAACTAAACCGATATCAGATCGGGTTTACAGAATGGCGGATTCGGAGCAGGCCAAGGTATATCAGCATATAGAGGAATTGAAGGAGAAGAAGTTTATCCAAGCTAGCATATCGCCATGGGCAGCACCAGTAGTACTTGTGGGGAAGAAGGATGGATCATCCAGATTGTGTATCGACTACAGGAAGCTTAATGCGGCAACAGTAAAAAATAAGTACCCACTACCCAGGATCGACGACTTGTTTGATCAGTTGAGCAGAGCTAGAGTTTTCTCCAAGATAGATCTTCGTTCAGGGTACCATCAAGTGAGGGTTCGAAAGGAGGATATTCCCAAGACAGCATTCAGGTCGAAGTATGGACATTATGAATTCTTAGTAATACCGTTTGGTTTGACCAATGCTCCAGCTATATTCATGGATTTGATGAACCGCATCTTTATGCCATATTTAGATCAGTTTGTCGTGGTGTTTCTCGATGACATTCTTGTATACTCTGCTAGTGAAGAGGAGCATGAAGACCACCTCAGGAAAGTGTTGCAGGTTCTGAGGGAGAACCAGTTGTATGCCAAGCTCAGCAAGTGTGAGTTCTGGACGGATCACATTTCATTTTTGGGTCATATTGTATCAGGAGCTGGAGTAGCAGTGGATCCCAAGAAGGTAGAAGCAGTAGAGAGTTGGCCAGTACCCAAGACCGTAGCTGATGTACGGAGTTTCTTGGGATTGGCAGGATATTACCGAAGGTTTGTGTCAGATTTTGCAAGACTTTCAGCACCCATGACCCGCTTGACACGGAAGGATGTGCCATTCGTTTGGTCGGCAGAATGTCAGGCATCATTTGAGAAGTTGAAGCAAAAGTTGAAATTAGCACCCATTCTTACATTGCCAGTTGGACTCGGAGGTTTTACTGTATATTGTGATGCGTCAGGTAAAGGACTTGGATGTGTCCTCATGCAGCACGGGAAGGTGATATCATATGCATCTAGGCAGCTTCGGGACCACGAGAAGAATTACCCAACTCATGATTTGGAGTTGGCGGCAGTAGTATTTGCTTTGAAGCTATGGAGACATTATTTATATGATGACCGAGTGGACATGTACACAGACCATAAAAGTCTGAAGTACATCTTTACTCAGAAGGAGCTGAACATGAGGCAGAGAAGATGGTTAGAGCTGATCAAGGATTATGACGTGGAGCTTCAGTATCATCCAGGCAAGGCTAATATGGTAGTAGACGCTCTTAGCAGAAGAGACGACGCATTTATGTTGACAACACAGAGGCATATCTTAGAAGACCTTCAAGAGACGACGCATTTATGTTGACAACACAGATGAACTCTTCATTCTTCCAAGTGAGCTTCGTCATTGGCTCAGCAATCTTGGCGAAATCCTTCACGAACTTCTGATAGTAGCCAGCCAAGTTCAAGAACTTCCGAATTGAACTTGGGGTATACCACTTTTCAACAACAGCTATCTTCCATCGAAATTTCTTCTCTTGACAACATGGCCAAAAGTCCACCTTGTCAAAAATCCACGTTCAGATAACTTACCAAAAACTTCTTTTTCCTCAAAGTTTCCAAAACTTCCTCAGGTGTTCTTCATGCTCTTCTTCAATCTTCAAATATATCAGAATGTTATCTATGAAGAAGATATACTGATTCAAATACTCATGAAAAATCTCTGTTCATGAAATTCATGAACACAGCAGGAGCATTTGTCAGTCTAACATCCTGACCAAAGAAAACTTCCCATACTTGGTGTTTGAACGCCGTCTTGGAAATGTCCTCTTTCCTGACTTTGATTTGATGGTAGTCAAATCTTAAGTCAAACTTCGAAACACCCTAACTTCACACAACCAGATCAAACAGATCCTCGATCCGGGCAGAGAGTACTTGTTCTTTAGTGTCTGGTAATCGATACATATCCGTTGTTCCATCCTTCTTGGGCAAAAACAAGATAGATACTCCCTAAGGTAAAGTTCCACTCTGAATAAATCCAAGAGCCTGCACTGCTCTGGTCCTTCATCTTCATGGCCACCTTCGGGTTGACTCCGTAACATCCTTTAGAAATAGGAAAAGAGCCAGGGACTAAGTCAAGGGTGAATCCTATGTCTAGATCTGGGATAATTCGGGGAGACTATCAGGGAAAACATCTGCCATAAGGGTGTAACTAAAAACTTCTATTCATGTAGAGAATTACAGCAAAACTCTTATGATTGATCTAAGGACATCCAAAAAGATGATGCTATACAGCGGTTCTAGGTACTATTCCTCATGGTTCTGGCTCTTGTATGAGCAGTCTCCAACTGCTTCCTTCTCTATGAACCTCGAGTATGCATCATGCCTTATTGTAAGGGGCAGGGTCTGCTGGATAGGAAGAGGGTCCCTAGGTTGTGGCCTAACAGGTGTTGCTGGGTTATGAGCTCTGGTTTGATAGAAAGATAAGGGGCAGTCCTTTACCCGATGTTCAGCAGATCCACATGCCAAACATTGTCCCAATCTCTTGCGGCAACTAACGGCCTGATGACCAGGCCTCTTGCAATAGTTACAAGCCCATAGCTTCTTACGACAAGGCTGCCGAAAATTAGAGTACTTGATGGGACCCAAATATCTTCTAGATTCAGGGGTATCCTTCCTAGGACAAAAGTTCTGCTCTAACTTGGTTGGGGATATCTAAGGCTACATCATGACGTTCTTCATGTCTTCCCTCGTGATATTCTTCTGTTCCCGCTGGGCTTCATCTTGAACTTTCTGGAACTCCAGGATTTCTTGAAATAAAACAACCATTTAGAAGATGATTGCTGGTACTGGTGGAGCAACAAAATGAATAATCCACCAGGGAATGCAATTCAGTTTGAGATGAGGTAGGATTCGCCAGTATAAGAAAAACTTCACTGGATGCATTATGAGGACGGTCAAGCAGCCGCGAGGGAAAAGACCCTGGGCTTGGGGTATGAAGACCCTGGGCTTGGGGTATGATCCGAAGATGACACCTCATTGCCAGCAGGATTTTGTCTTGTCAATGGTCATTCTCTGGACGGTTTAGGACGCACTCATAAGTAAGGTAGCCTACCGGTCTATAATCAAGCAAAAATATTTATTTATATATGAATCGGACCTATGTCGTGACAAATCAATGTTCTAGTGTTCTAATTGTTTCTAGATATGTTTTCCTAAGTTGTTATTGTTGTGGGACCTGCATAGGCCACCACTGAAAACATGTCACGACCCGATCCCAATTTAATGGGTCGAACCGGACCATGCCCAGCCTGCACCGTGGTAAGACGACGGCAGTAAGCTGTTCCATTGCAGGTATTCACAACAACACAAGTACATTTGCTACAACTGTTCTATTCGGAATTAAAACTTTATTTGATAAAATATTCAGAAATACAACTGGAAATGAAATGCTGAAATAAACTACAAACTCCAAGAAAAGAAAAACTATCTAAGCATCTGGTTCTGTAGTCCCAGGATCAGCGTCCTCCAGAGACGGCTCTGGTACCGTCGCAGGGTAGAGAACCGGGTCATAATAGCCATTACAGTATAGCTCATCATCCTCAGTGTTACCTAAAATGTTGTCTCCAGTCAGGAGGGAGCAAAGTACAATTCATGCTAATTAAACAGTTAAATAAGAAATAGAATCATGCAGTTCTAAACAGTTCTAAAACAGTTCTAAAACAGGTTTGTTACAGTAGAAATCAGTGATTTGAATAGGTAATAACATATGACCGGCTTGGGTTTGTTACAGTAATGGATAAGGGGTTTTGTTACAGTATGGTCATAATCATTACGCTATTCCCCAGTTCCCCGCTATTCCCCAGTCCCCAGTAGTTACAGTACAGTACTCTCGGTGAGAGTTTCGTGTTTGAGTCGTGGTTTAGACATGCAGTAAAACGATTAATTAAATAACTGTAAACTAACACAAACTATACTTGCCTTGTATTAGATTGACTGGAATGACAGGTTGATACCGAGGAGGATCGTCAGGTACGACTTCGAGTTCCTACAGTTGAGAACTCGACTTAGATTCCTGAATAACCAGACTAAGTGTGCTAGTTGCAATCTCTAGTAGTCATGTCCTAGTCAGGTTTTAAGTTGTATTAATCTACAGCTAACGATTACGTCGCAACTACGTGCGTTGATTAAGCCGGTTAATTGGATTATTTGGAAATACACGAGAATCAATTTAACTTTGGAAAACTTTGTGTTTTCGTAATATATTTATAAAAAAATACAGTTTCTTTTAGTGATAAATCGTGAACTAGTTATTTAATAATATTTTATCCATTTTAACTAAATTCGTAATTAATCAGTAAATTACGCTCTAATCTACTATTTAAGCGTCTAATCACAAACCACCCAAATTCACATCCACCAGAAAAATAAAATAAAACTATGCTACACAATACAATGGCACAACTAATGATCCTAGGGTGGGCTTATGCCCTGTACAATTTTCTTTTACATCAAATAAGAGATAATGACTTAATTAAATAAATAAAGTGCAAAAATTAAATAACTATAAATAATAGCCTAAATAAAATAATTAAAAATAATTAAAAATGATAGCTAAGAGTCTCAGACTCGGTCCATTCCTCAAAATTCGGCTAATACCACAACGTCCGGTCGGACCGGTGCGTTTGCATTTCGCCGGGGCCCACAGACCGGTACGGTCGTCGCCCGAAAAATCAGTTTAAAATTCATTTCCGAAAACCAATTTTGAAATCAATATAAATATAGTTTTGTAAAAATTTGGGCAGCACTTCCTCTATTTCGGGACAAACCCAAAACTGGGAAATGTGCCACAGAAAATCTGCAAATATTTCAACCCAATAATAATCCCACAAATATCCACCAAAATATTTCCAAGCCACCAGAAAAATTCCCAATCCACCAAATTTTCCGAAATATTCGAGAATCCCATAATCAATCCAAACCACACCAAACCAGCAGATAAAACACAGAAAAATACGCTAACGCAGCTAATCGAAAATATTACGCAGCTAACCGGATTTCCCAAAGGGAAACCGGGGACCGATTCTCATCACCGACTCTACGGGAGGGACGAACTACTGTGATTACCAAGAAATTACCAAATTCCGTTGGCGGGGAGCCGCGGAAAAAACTTGGGGAAAAACCGAAACGAAGTTCGGACAGCAGGTCGTAGATCCTGGACAGCAAGGCTTCGCAGATCCGAACTCGGCCACGCACAGAAGAGGGGCGCGGGAGAGGATCTCGCGGCGGCGGGGGAGTCCGCGGAAGCGGATCTGGCCGGAGACCGCGAAGGGGCGCGGGGCTCGCTGTCGGCCGGGGGTCGGCGCCGGCGTCGGCAGAACGCGGAGGAGCCGCGGAGGGGGTCGGCCGCGGGGAGCTCGCGCACAGAGGGCGACGCTCGCGGACGGGGGCTCGGGGTCGCACGCGCGCGCTGGAGGGCGGCGGAGCACCGACGGGGCGCGGGGGTCACAGCGGGGAGGAGCTCCGCCGGGGCGCTGTCGGCGGGGGAGGTCGCGGAGAGGCCGCGCGGTCGGCGGGGGTGGCTCGCGCTTGACGCGCGGGCAAGCTCGGGGAGGAGCTCGGGATTGGGTCGGGTTAGGGTTTCTCCAGGAAGGAGAAGAGACGGAGAGTGAGATATGAGGGAAAAAGAGTGGAGAGATTTTGTGAGTGATTGAGAGAAGAAGTGAGCTCTGTGTAGAGAAAAGAGTGGGTTCTGAGAGATACGTGGGAGAGAGGGGAGTGAGGGGTTGGTTCAAAAAGGAGTGGGTTGCTCTGTTGAGTGGTGGGGAAAGAAGCTAGGGAGGTGCTTACCAATTCCTAGCAAAACAAACGCTGGTCCTTCGGGACTAGCCTAAGTCCATATATATATATATTTTTTTTAATTAGTAAACCAACTCAGAAATGAGAAAGAAAGAAAGAATGGGCTCGGGCCTGGGTCTGGGCTCGGACTCGGGTCTGGGTCCAAAATCCAAAAATCCAAGTTGATTTAATTTTCGAAATTCTTTTCACCCAAAGATAATTAATAATTATAATAATAGTATTAATAATAATTTTGAAATATTGATTAAACATTATTATATAAATATATTTACAATCAATGGGTTTCACAATCTTCCCTCCTTAGAAAATTTCGTCCTCGAAATTTAAAGGTAAGGTAGACAAGACAAACAGGTACGGGTACTGCGCCCGTAACTCAGGTCCAACCATAAGAATGTCTAAAGCAGTCGTGGATGAGATGGTTTAGGGACAAGTTTTATTTATGATATTATCCACGCAGAAAAATACAAAGGCGAACCAAAGTACACGAGGTTGATCAGACCATCATGCACCGGTCCTGATTAGACAATATATTAGTGGGTGCACCCAATAAAATATCGTCATGATCAAGCTTGATTTAAAAAGATAGCTTGCAAAACTAAGCTAATTTAGCAGCATTAGTCAAATTTAGAACGGAAAAAGAAAGGATAAGGAATAGGAGTTTAAGTGATGGCTCAAATTCTGATTCTCATCTCTGACTAGGCTTGCAACTGGTTTCTCTGGCACTGAAAGGTTGAGTCCAATCTTCAGCTCTGAATTATCCAAAATGTGACTCGGATCCGAAATGTAACGTCTGAGCTATGACGTAGGAGACGTTGCATACACTCAAGATTAGCTGGTAGAGCTAACTGGTACGCCACTTCCAACTCGTCTTAAACTTCAAATGGCCTGATGTACCTGGCCTCAATTTCCAGCTCCGTCAAAACTGATTATTCCTCTGGTAGGAGAAAACTTCACCAAAAGCAATTTGGTCTCCCCAAGACCTACCAAATTCCGAGACGCAAAATCTCGATACATCTTCAAGCGTCTGGATTGACCTCTCTGCTTGCTCGTCCCGCGGTACTCCATAAATCCGGTAGATGTGCTTCTCGTGCAATGCTGCCAACTTCTTAGTGGATAAACCAACTTGGAAGGGAATAAAGTGTGCTGACTTAGTCAGTCGGTTTACTAAAATCCATTTGGTATCCTTCCCTCCTTGGGAACAAGGCAATCCTTATTCAAAGTTCATTGTTATATGCTTCTACTTCCACTCCGAATTGTCCAGCGGCTGCAACAAACTTGTTGTTCTCTTGCTAAATTCCTCATGTTGACAAATTCACATCTAATCCCATACCTGGAATTGTCCTTCTTCATTCCATAGCACCAATCAATAGAGGCATATTCCGATACATCTTATTAGCTCCTGAATATATGGAATACTGCGACTGGTGCACTTCTTTCATCAACTCATTCCTCCGTTTGTCAGCCGATACGCAAAGTCTCGTACCATTCTTCAAAGTTCCACTGCTGATCAATTTAGAAACCCTCAAGTGTTCCTGCCAACACTTGATCTCTAAGCCTGCAAAGTGCCTCGTTTTGAAACTACGTCCTCTTGATTTTGTCCATCAGCCTCGAACTTCATCAATCCTGAATCAGCATCCAGCTCCGTCCTTCTATCTCCAGGCAGCATAATCTCCAGTCCAAACTTCTCGATGTCTTCTAGCAGGTGCTAGTCCTTGGTTAAGAACTTCGCCATCAGTATCGACTAAGTGCATCAGCGACCACATTAGCCTTACCTGAATGGTACTGCAGGTTGATGTCAAAATCCTTCATCTGCTTCAGCCATCTTCTTAGTCTAACATTCAGCCCTTTCTGAGTGAAGACATATTTCAGACTTTTGTAGTCCGTATATATTTCACTCCCTTTCCATAAAAATCATGCTTCCATAGCTTCAAAGTAAAGATAATTGCAGCAAATTTCAAATTAGGCGTGGGATGATTCTTCTCATGAGTCTGTAGTTGCCTACACGTGTAAGCAATTACTTTCCCATCTTGTTGAAGAACGCAACCCAGTCCTCTTCCAGAGGCATTACTGTAAATTGAGAACCCACCGGTTCCTGCGGGTAGCGCAAGGATTGGTGTAGTGGTAAGTCTCTTCTTCAGCTCCTCAATGCCGTCTGGCAAACTTTTCGTTCAGATGAACTCTTTATTCTTCCAAGTGAGCTTCGTCATTGGCTCAGCAATCTTGGCGAAATCTTTCACGAACTTCTGATAGTAGCCAGCCAAGTTCAAGAACTTCCGAATTGAACTTGGGGTATACCACTTTTCAACAACAGCTATCTTCCATCGAAATTTCTTCTCTTGACAACATGGCCAAAAGTCCACCTTGTCAAAAATCCACGTTCAGATAACTTACCAAAAACTTCTTTTTCCTCAAAGTTTCCAAAACTTCCTCAGGTGTTCTTCATGCTCTTCTTCAATCTTCAAATATATCAGAATGTTATCTATGAAGAAGATATACTGATTCAAATACTCATGAAAAATCTCTGTTCATGAAATTCATGAACACAGCAGGAGCATTTGTCAGTCTAACATCCTGACCAAAGAAAACTTCCCATACTTGGTGTTTGAACGCCGTCTTGGAAATGTTCTCTTTCCTGACTTTGATTTGATGGTAGTCAAATCTTAAGTCAAACTTCGAAACACCCTAACTTCACACAACCAGATCAAACAGATCCTCGATCCGGGCAGAGAGTACTTGTTCTTTAGTGTCTGGTAATCGATACATATCCGTTGTTCCATCCTTCTTGGGCAAAAACAAGATAGATACTCCCTAAGGTAAAGTTCCACTCTGAATAAATCCAAGAGCCTGCACTGCTCTGGTCCTTCATCTTCATGGCCACCTTCGGGTTGACTCCGTAACATCCTTTAGAAATAGGGAAAGAGCCAGGGACTAAGTCAAGGGTGAATCCTATGTCTAGATCTGGGATAATTCGGGGAGACTATCAGGGAAAACATCTGCCATAAGGGTGTAACTAAAAACTTCTATTCATGTAGAGAATTACAGCAAAACTCTTATGATTGATCTAAGGACATCCAAAAAGATGATGCTATACAGCGGTTTTAGGTACTATTCCTCATGGTTCTGGCTCTTGTATGAGCAGTCTCCAACTGCTTCCTTCTCTATGAACCTCGAGTATGCATCATGCCTTATTGTAAGGGGCAGGGTCTGCTGGATAGGAAGAGGGTCCCTAGGTTGTGGCCTAACAGGTGTTGCTGGGTTATGAGCTCTGGTTTGATAGAAAGATAAGGGGCAGTCCTTTACCCGATGTTCAGCAGATCCACATGCCAAACATTGTCCCAATCTCTTGCGGCAACTAACGGCCTGATGACCAGGCCTCTTGCAATAGTTACAAGCCCATAGCTTCTTACGACAAGGCTGCCGAAAATTAGAGTACTTGATGGGACCCAAATATCTTCTAGATTCAGGGGTATCCTTCCTAGGACAAAAGTTCTGCTCTAACTTGGTTGGGGATATCTAAGGCTACATCATGACGTTCTTCATGTCTTCCCTCGTGATATTCCTCTGTTCCCGCTGGGCTTCATCTTGAACTTTCTGGAACTCCAGGATTTCTTGAAATAAAACAACCATTTAGAAGATGATTGCTGGTACTGGTGGAGCAACAAAATGAATAATCCACCAGGGAATGCAATTCAGTTTGAGATGAGGTAGGATTCGCCAGTGTAAGAAAAACTTCACTGGATGCATTATGAGGACGGTCAAGCAGCCGCGAGGGAAAAGACCCTGGGCTTGGGGTATGATCCGAAGATGACACCTCATTGCCAGCAGGATTTTGTCTTGTCAATGGTCATTCTCTGGACGGTTTAGGACGCACTCATAAGCAAGGTAGCCTACCGGTCTATAATCAAGCAAAAATATTTATTTATATATGAATCGGACCTATGTCGTGACAAATCAATGTTCTAGTGTTCTAATTGTTTCTAGATATGTTTTCCTAAGTTGTTATTGTTGTGGGACCTGCATAGGCCACCACTGAAAACATGTCACGACCCGATCCCAATTTAATGGGTCGAACCGGACCATGCCCAGCCTGCACCGTGGTAAGACGACGGCAGTAAGCTGTTCCATTGCAGGTATTCACAACAACACAAGTACATTTGCCACAACTGTTCTATTCGGAATTAAAACTTTATTTGATAAAATATTCAGAAATACAACTGGAAATGAAATGCTGAAATAAACTACAAACTCCAAGAAAAGAAAAACTATCTAAGCATCTGGTTCTGTAGTCCCAGGATCAGCGTCCTCCAGAGACGGCTCTGGTACCGTCGCAGGGTAGAGAACCGGGTCATAATAGCCATTACAGTATAGCTCATCATCCTCAGTGTTACCTAAAATGTTGTCTCCAGTCAGGAGGGAGCAAAGTACAATTCATGCTAATTAAACAGTTAAATAAGAAATAGAATCATGCAGTTCTAAACAGTTCTAAAACAGTTCTAAAATAGGTTTGTTACAGTAGAAATCAGTAATTTGAATAGGTAATGACATATGACCGGCTTGGGTTTGTTACAGTAATGGATAAGGGGTTTTGTTACAGTATGGTCATAATCATTACGCTATTCCCCAGTTCCCCGCTATTCCCCAGTCCCCAGTAGTTACAGTACAGTACTCTCGGTGAGAGTTTCGTGTTTGAGTCGTGGTTTAGACATGCAGTAAAACGATTAATTAAATAACTGTAAACTAACACAAACTATACTTGCCTTGTATTAGATTGACTGGAATGACAGGTTGATACCGAGGAGGATCGTCAGGTACGACTTCGAGTTCCTACAGTTGAGAACTCGACTTAGATTCCTGAATAACCAGACTAAGTGTGCTAGTTGCAATCTCTAGTAGTCATGTCCTAGTCAGGTTTTAAGTTGTATTAATCTACAGCTAACGATTACGTCGCAACTACGTGCGTTGATTAAGCCGGTTAATTGGATTATTTGGAAATACACGAGAATCAATTTAACTTTGGAAAACTTTATGTTTTCGTAATATATTTATAAAAAATACAGTTTCTTTTAGTGATAAATCGTGAACTAGTTATTTAATAATATTTTATCCATTTTAACTAAATTCGTAATTAATCAGTAAATTACGCTCTAATCTACTATTTAAGCGTCTAATCACAAACCACCCAAATTCACATCCACCAGAAAAATAAAATAAAACTATGCTACACAATACAATGGCACAACTAATGATCCTAGGGTGGGCTTATGCCCTGTACAATTTTCTTTTACATCAAATAAGAGATAATGACTTAATTAAATAAATAAAGTGCAAAAATTAAATAACTATAAATAATAGCCTAAATAAAATAATTAAAAATAATTAAAAATGATAGCTAAGAGTCTCAGACTCGGTCCATTCCTCAAAATTCGGCTAATACCACAACGTCCGGTCGGACCGGTGCGTTTGCATTTCGCCGGGGCCCACAGACCGGTACGGTCGTCGCCCGAAAAATCAGTTTAAAATTCATTTCCGAAAACCAATTTTGAAATCAATATAAATATAGTTTTGTAAAAATTTGGGCAGCACTTCCTCTATTTCGGGACAAACCCAAAACTGGGAAATGCGCCACAGAAAACCTGCAAATATTTCAACCCAATAATAATCCCACAAATATCCACCAAAATATTTCCAAGCCACCAGAAAAATTCCCAATCCACCAAATTTTCCGAAATATCCGGGAATCCCATAATCAATCCAAACCACACCAAACCAGCAGATAAAACACAGAAAAATACGCTAACGCAGCTAATCGAAAATATTACGCAGCTAACCGGATTTCCCAAAGGAAAACCGGGGACCGATTCTCATCACCGACTCTACGGGAGGGACGAACTACTGTGATTACCAAGAAATTACCAAATTCCGTTGGCGGGGAGCCGCGGAAAAAACTTGGGGAAAAACCGAAACGAAGTTCGGACAGCAGGTCGTAGATCCTGGACAGCAAGGCTTCGCAGATCCGAACTCGGCCACGCACAGAAGAGGGGCGCGGGAGAGGATCTCGCGGCGGCGGGGGAGTCCGCGGAAGCGGATCTGGCCGGAGACCGCGAAGGGGCGCGGGGCTCGCTGTCGGCCGGGGGTCGGCAGAACGCGGAGGAGCCGCGGAGGGGGTCGGCCGCGGGGAGCTCGCGTACAGAGGGCGGCGCTCGCGGACGGGGGCTCGGGGTCGCACGCGCGCGCTGGAGGGCGGCGGAGCACCGACGGGGCGCGGGGGTCACAGCGGGAAGGAGCTCCGCCGGGGCGCTGTCGGCGGGGGAGGTCGCGGAGAGGCCGCACGGTCGGCGGGGGTGGCTCGCGCTTGACGCGCGGGCGAGCTCGGGGAGGAGCTCGGGATTGGGTCGGGTTAGGGTTTCTCCAGGAAGGAGAAGAGAGGGAGAGTGAGATATGAGGGAAAAAGAGTGGAGAGATTTTGTGAGTGATTGAGAGAAGAAGTGAGCTCTGTGTAGAGAAAAGAGTGGGTTCTGAGAGATACGTGGGAGAGAGGGGAGTGAGGGGTTGGTTCAAAAAGGAGTGGGTTGCTCTGTTGAGTGGTGGGGAAAGAAGCTAGGGAGGTGCTTACCAATTCCTAGCAAAACAAACGCTGGTCCTTCGGGACTAGCCTAAGTCCATATATATATATATTTTTTAATTAGTAAACCAACTCAGAAATGAGAAAGAAAGAAAGAATGGGCTCGGGCCTGGGTCTGGGCTCGGACTCGGGTCTGGGTCCAAAATCCAAAAATCCAAGTTGATTTAATTTTCGAAATTCTTTTCACCCAAAGATAATTAACAATTATAATAATAGTATTAATAATAATAATTTTGAAATATTGATTAAACATTATTATATAAATATATTTACAATCAATGGGTTTCACAATCTTCCCTCCTTAGAAAATTTCGTCCTCGAAATTTAAAGGTAAGGTAGACAAGACAAACAGGTACGGGTACTGCGCCCGTAACTCAGGTCCAACCATAAGAATTTCCAAAGCAGTCGTGGATGAGATGGTTTAGGGACAAGTTTTATTTATGATATTATCCACGTAGAAAAATACAAAGGCGAACCAAAGTACACGAGGTTGATCAGACCATCATGCACCGGTCCTGATTAGACAATATATTAGTGGGTGCACCCAATAAAATATCGTCATGATCAAGCTTGATTTAAAAAGATAGCTTGCAAAACTAGGCTAATTTAGCAGCATTAGTCAAATTTAGAACGGAAAAAGAAAGGATAAGGAATAGGAGTTTAAGTGATGGCTCAAATTCTGATTCTCATCTCTGACTAGGCTTGCAACTGGTTTCTCTGGCACTGAAAGGTTGAGTCCAATCTTTAGCTCTGAATTATCCAAAATGTGACTCGGATCCGAAATGTAACGTCTGAGCTATGATGTAGGAGACGTTGCATACACTCAAGATTAGCTGGTAGAGCTAACTGGTACGCCACTTCCAACTCGTCTTAAACTTCAAATGGCCTGATGTACCTGGCCTCAATTTCCAGCTCCGTCAAAACTGATTATTCCTCTGGTAGGAGAAAACTTCACCAAAAGCAATTTGGTCTCCCCAAGACCTACCAAATTCCGAGACGCAAAATCTCGATACATCTTCAAGCGTCTGGATTGACCTTTCTGCTTGCTCGTCCCGCGGTACTCCATGAATCCGGTAGATGTGCTTCTCGTGCAATGCTGCCAACTTCTTAGTGGATAAACCAACTTGGAAGGGAATAAAGTGTGCTGACTTAGTCAGTCGGTTTACTAAAATCCATTTGGTATCCTTCCCTCCTTGGGAACAAGGCAATCCTTATTCAAAGTTCATTGTTATATGCTTCTACTTCCACTCCGAATTGTCCAGCGGCTGCAACAAACTTGTTGTTCTCTTGCTAAATTCCTCATGTTGACAAATTCACATCTAATCCCATACCTGGAATTGTCCTTCTTCATTCCATAGCACCAATCA
The DNA here is from genome assembly GCA_029216955.1 of Iris pallida. Taxonomy (NCBI): domain Eukaryota; kingdom Viridiplantae; phylum Streptophyta; class Magnoliopsida; order Asparagales; family Iridaceae; genus Iris; species Iris pallida. Next base: position 176,017 of record JANAVB010017200.1, on the reverse strand, counting down.
ATAGAGGCATATTCCGATACATCTTATTAGCTCCTGAATATATGGAATACTGCGACTGGTGCACTTTTTTCATCAACTCATTCCTCCGTTTGTCAGCCGATACGCAAAGTCTCGTACCATTCTTCAAAGTTCCACTGCTGATCAATTTAGAAACCCTCAAGTGTTCCTGCCAATACTTGATCTCTAAGCCTGCAAAGTGCCTCGTTTTGAAACTACGTCCTCTTGATTTTGTCCATCAGCCTCGAACTTCATCAATCCTGAATCAGCATCCAGCTCCGTCCTTCTATCTCCAGGCAGCATAATCTCCAGTCCAAACTTCTCGATGTCTTCTAGCAGGTGCTAGTCCTTGGTTAAGAACTTCGCCATCAGTATCGACTAAGTGCATCAGCGACCACATTAGCCTTACCTGAATGGTACTGCAGGTTGATGTCAAAATCCTTCATCTGCTTCAGCCATCTTCTTAGTCTAACATTCAGCCCTTTCTGAGTGAAGACATATTTCAGACTTTTGTAGTCCGTATATATTTCACTCCCTTTCCATAAAAATCATGCTTCCATAGCTTCAAAGTAAAGATAATTGCAGCAAATTTCAAATTAGGCGTGGGATGATTCTTCTCATGAGTCTGTAGTTGCCTACACGTGTAAGCAATTACTTTCCCATCTTGTTGAAGAACGCAACCCAGTCCTCTTCCAGAGGTATTACTGTAAATTGAGAACCCACCGGTTCCTGCGGGTAGCGTAAGGATTGGTGTAGTGGTAAGTCTCTTCTTCAGCTCCTCAATGCCGTCTGGCAAACTTTTCGTTCAGATGAACTCTTCATTCTTCCAAGTGAGCTTCGTCATTGGCTCAGCAATCTTGGCGAAATCCTTCACGAACTTCTGATAGTAGCCAGCCAAGTTCAAGAACTTCCGAATTGAACTTGGGGTATACCACTTTTCAACAACAGCTATCTTCCATCGAAATTTCTTCTCTTGACAACATGGCCAAAAGTCCACCTTGTCAAAAATCCACGTTCAGATAACTTACCAAAAACTTCTTTTTCCTCAAAGTTTCCAAAACTTCCTCAGGTGTTCTTCATGCTCTTCTTCAATCTTCAAATATATCAGAATGTTATCTATGAAGAAGATATACTGATTCAAATACTCATGAAAAATCTCTGTTCATGAAATTCATGAACACAGCAGGAGCATTTGTCAGTCTAACATCCTGACCAAAGAAAACTTCCCATACTTGGTGTTTGAACGCCGTCTTGGAAATGTCCTCTTTCCTGACTTTGATTTGATGGTAGTCAAATCTTAAGTCAAACTTCGAAACACCCTAACTTCACACAACCAGATCAAACAGATCCTCGATCCGGGCAGAGAGTACTTGTTCTTTAGTGTCTGGTAATCGATACATATCCGTTGTTCCATCCTTCTTGGGCAAAAACAAGATAGATACTCCCTAAGGTAAAGTTCCACTCTGAATAAATCCAAGAGCCTGCACTGCTCTGGTCCTTCATCTTTATGGCCACCTTCGGGTTGACTCCGTAACATCCTTTAGAAATAGGGAAAGAGCCAGGGACTAAGTCAAGGGTGAATCCTATGTCTAGATCTGGGATAATTCGGAAAGACTATCAGGGAAAACATCTGCCATAAGGGTGTAACTAAAAACTTCTATTCATGTAGAGAATTACAGCAAAACTCTTATGATTGATCTAAGGACATCCAAAAAGATGATGCTATACAGCGGTTCTAGGTACTATTCCTCATGGTTCTGGCTCTTGTATGAGCAGTCTCCAACTGCTTCCTTCTCTATGAACCTCGAGTATGCATCATGCCTTATTGTAAGGGGCAGGGTCTGCTGGATAGGAAGAGGGTCCCTAGGTTGTGGCCTAACAGGTGTTGCTGGGTTATGAGCTCTGGTTTGATAGAAAGATAAGGGGCAGTCCTTTACCCGATGTTCAGCAGATCCACATACCAAACATTGTCCCAATCTCTTGCGGCAACTAACGGCCTGATAACCAGGCCTCTTGCAATAGTTACAAGCCCATAGCTTCTTACGACAAGGCTGCCGAAAATTAGAGTACTTGATGGGACCCAAATATCTTCTAGATTCAGGGGTATCCTTCCTAGGACAAAAGTTCTGCTCTAACTTGGTTGGGGATATCTAAGGCTACATCATGACGTTCTTCATGTCTTCCCTCGTGATATTCCTCTGTTCCCGCTGGGCTTCATCTTGAACTTTCTGGAACTCCAGGATTTCTTGAAATAAAACAACCATTTAGAAGATGATTGCTGGTACTGGTGGAGCAACAAAATGAATAATCCACCAGGGAATGCAATTCAGTTTGAGATGAGGTAGGATTCGCCAGTGTAAGAAAAACTTCACTGGATGCATTATGAGGACGGTCAAGCAGCCGCGAGGGAAAAGACCCTGGGCTTGGGGTATGATCCGAAGATGACACCTCATTGCCAGCAGGATTTTGTCTTGTCAATGGTCATTCTCTGGACGGTTTAGGACGCACTCATAAGCAAGGTAGCCTACCGGTCTATAATCAAGCAAAAATATTTATTTATATATGAATCGGACCTATGTCGTGACAAATCAATGTTCTAGTGTTCTAATTGTTTCTAGATATGTTTTCCTAAGTTGTTATTGTTGTGGGACCTGCATAGGCCACCACTGAAAACATGTCACGACCCGATCCCAATTTAATGGGTCGAACCGGACCATGCCCAGCCTGCACCGTGGTAAGACGACGGCAGTAAGCTGTTCCATTGCAGGTATTCACAACAACACAAGTACATTTGCCACAACTGTTCTATTCGGAATTAAAACTTTATTTGATAAAATATTCAGAAATACAACTGGAAATGAAATGCTGAAATAAACTACAAACTCCAAGAAAAGAAAAACTATCTAAGCATCTGGTTCTGTAGTCCCAGGATCAGCGTCCTCCAGAGACGGCTCTGGTACCGTCGCAGGGTAGAGAACCGGGTCATAATAGCCATTACAGTATAGCTCATCATCCTCAGTGTTACCTAAAATGTTGTCTCCAGTCAGGAGGGAGCAAAGTACAATTCATGCTAATTAAACAGTTAAATAAGAAATAGAATCATGCAGTTCTAAACAGTTCTAAAACAGTTCTAAAACAGGTTTGTTACAGTAGAAATCAGTGATTTGAATAGGTAATGACATATGACCGGCTTGGGTTTGTTACAGTAATGGATAAGGGGTTTTGTTACAGTATGGTCATAATCATTACGCTATTCCCCAGTTCCCCGCTATTCTCCAGTCCCCAGTAGTTACAGTACAGTACTCTCGGTGAGAGTTTCGTGTTTGAGTTGTGGTTTAGACATGCAGTAAAACGATTAATTAAATAACTGTAAACTAACACAAACTATACTTGCCTTGTATTAGATTGACTGGAATGACAGGTTGATACCGAGGAGGATCGTCAGGTACGACTTTGAGTTCCTACAGTTGAGAACTCGACTTAGATTCCTGAATAACCAGACTAAGTGTGCTAGTTGCAATCTCTAGTAGTCATGTCCTAGTCAGGTTTTAAGTTGTATTAATCTACAGCTAACGATTACGTCGCAACTACGTGCGTTGATTAAGCCGGTTAATTGGATTATTTGAAAATACACGAGAATCAATTTAACTTTGGAAAACTTTGTGTTTTCGTAATATATTTATAAAAAAATACAGTTTCTTTTAGTGATAAATCGTGAACTAGTTATTTAATAATATTTTATCCATTTTAACTAAATTCGTAATTAATCAGTAAATTACGCTCTAATCTACTATTTAAGCATCTAATCACAAACCACCCAAATTCACATCCACCAGAAAAATAAAATAAAACTATGCTACACAATACAATGGCACAACTAATGATCCTAGGGTGGGCTTATGCCCTGTACAATTTTCTTTTACATCAAATAAGAGATAATGACTTAATTAAATAAATAAAGTGCAAAAATTAAATAACTATAAATAATAGCCTAAATAAAATAATTAAAAATAATTAAAAATGATAGCTAAGAGTCTCAGACTCGGTCCATTCCTCAAAATTCGGCTAATACCACAACGTCCGGTCGGACCGGTGCGTTTGTATTTCGCCGGGGCCCACAGACCGGTACGGTCGTCGCCCGAAAAATCAGTTTAAAATTCATTTCCGAAAACCAATTTTGAAATCAATATAAATATAGTTTTGTAAAAATTTGGGCAGCACTTCCTCTATTTCGGGACAAACCCAAAACTGGGAAATGCGCCACAGAAAACCTGCAAATATTTCAACCCAATAATAATCCCACAAATATCCACCAAAATATTTCCAAGCCACCAGAAAAATTCCCAATCCACCAAATTTTCTGAAATATTCGGGAATCCCATAATCAATCCAAACCACACCAAACCAGCAGATAAAACACAGAAAAATACGCTAACGCAGCTAATCGAAAATATTACGCAGCTAACCGGATTTCCCAAAGGGAAACCGGGGACCGATTCTCATCACCGACTCTACGGGAGGGACGAACTACTGTGATTACCAAGAAATTACCAAATTCCGTTGGCGGGGAGCCGCGGGAAAAACTTGGGGAAAAACCGAAACGAAGTTCGGACAGCAGGTCGTAGATCCTGGACAGCCAGGCTTCGCAGATCCGAACTCGGCCACGCACAGAAGAGGGGCGCGGGAGAGGATCTCGCGGCGGCGGGGGAGTCCGCGGAAGCGGATCTGGCCGGAGACCGCGAAGGGGCGCGGGGCTCGCTGTCGGCCGGGGGTCGGCGCCGGCGTCGGCAGAACGCGGAGGAGCCGCGGAGGGGGTCGGCCGCGGGGAGCTCGCGCACAGTAGGCGGCGCTCGCGGACGGGGGCTCGGGGTCGCACGCGCGCGCTGGAGGGCGGCGGAGCACCGACGGGGCGCGGGGGTCACAGCTGGGAGGAGCTCCGCCGGGGCGCTGTCGGCGGGGGAGGTCGCGGAGAGGCCGCGCGGTCGGCGGGGGTGGCTCGCGCTTGACGTGCGGGCGAGCTCGGGGAGGAGCTCGGGATTGGGTCGGGTTAGGGTTTCTCCAGGAAGGAGAAGAGAGGGAGAGTGAGATATGAGGGAAAAAGAGTGGAGAGATTTTGTGAGTGATTGAGAGAAGAAGTGAGCTCTGTGTAGAGAAAAGAGTGGGTTCTGAGAGATACGTGGGAGAGAGGGGAGTGAGGGGTTGGTTCAAAAAGGAGTGGGTTGCTCTGTTGAGTGGTGGGGAAAGAAGCTAGGGAGATGCTTACCAATTCCTAGCAAAACAAACGCTGGTCCTTCGGGACTAGCCTAAGTCCATATATATATATTTTTTTAATTAGTAAACCAACTCAGAAATGAGAAAGAAAGAAAGAATGGGCTCGGGCCTGGGTCTGGGCTCGGACTCGGGTCTGGGTCCAAAATCCAAAAATCCAAGTTGATTTAATTTTCAAAATTCTTTTCACCCAAAGATAATTAATAATTATAATAATAGTATTAATAATAATAATTTTGAAATATTGATTAAACATTATTATATAAATATATTTACAATCAATGGGTTTCACACCTATATTATGCTATCCTTAAAATTTTACATCTCCAACCCATCAATTCTTAAATATTACACAACCATTATTTACTTCTACATAAATTCATTTCTTCATAATTATTTAATATAATCATATACATTAATGTTATATTACTAATATCATTAATGTCATATTATTAATATTATTACCAAAATAATATTATATTATTTTCTATTGTTTATATTATTTAATATTATTAGTATACATTATTGTTGTATTATTTAATATTATTAATATTGTTTTATTTATCAAATGAATCTAACAAACAAAAATACTAATAACAAATATATTCAATATTAGATTTGATTGGAAGATCTCAATAAGAACATTTTAATGGTATAATTATTATATTATTTATAATTATAAATTAGAAAATGTGGTAAGTTAATTAAGTTTAGTGTTTAGTATATGTAGAATATATTAGTAATTAGTTACAACTTGGAGGATAAAATAGTCATGAATAGTAGATCCTCAAATTTGAGGATTTTCTTTCTTCCCTCAAAATTGAGGATCCACCTGTAAGCCCCTAATTTTTAAATATTATTTTTATAATTTTAAATAGTGTTTATAGCTTTAAAATAAGTTATTATAATTATTTAAAATTTTCTAGAATATTTTGATAATTTTTAAATAAATTTTATAGCTTAAAATATCAATTTACAATTTGTTGAATTGTTTTAATATCGAATTGCAATTTGTTCAATTATTTTAATATTGATTTACAAATTTATGATTTGTTTTAATTGCGGTTTGCAAATTATATTTGCAAACCGATAGGCTGTGGGGTTATTTGCAAAGCCCCAAACTTGGGGGGCCTTGCTGTAAACCTACCATCACCCCCCCCACGATCTTTCTCTCTCCTCCACGACCGACGACCGGGCTGACCACCGCCCCGACGACCCGGCCGACCTAACCCCCTTTTCGACCGCAATACCCTCCCTATAAAAACCCCCCGACCCCAAAACCCTAACCCTAATCGATTATCCGACCACCCCAGCCTAGCCACCGCCGCCTTCACTTCTCCTTCTCCGTCCACTTCGCCGAAACCCTAGATTTAGTCTAGCCACCACCACCGTCCACCCCCCGACGAGTGACCACCCCCATCCAGTTCGCCTCAACCAGAGGAACTCCCCTCCGTTTTTCTCCGACTGCCCCGACCCCAAAACCCTAACCCTAATCTATTTATGTATGTATATTATATATATATTGTTATATATAATATATACTGTATTTATATATATATATAAATATATTTATATTTAGTATTTTATATATATGTATATTTATTATATATATATCCATTATATATATATATATATATATATATATATATATATATATATATATAATATATATATATATATATATATATATATATATATATATATATATATATATATATATAATATATATATATAATGGTATTTGATGTATAAATATGTATATATTTTCAAGTACAATTTTGGTGCAAAATATTATTATGTATAATTTAACAAGTTATTATATAATTTTGTGACTTGTATATTTTGCCACTTTAAAATATATTTATATACATATTTAAATTCCTGTATTTTATAAATCATGGCCAATTGATGTCCAAACCTAGCATGTGTTTTTGGGCCCAATTGTGTCTAATACATTCAGAGTCTGTACAAGTCATATTGAACTTGATTCATGGCTTTGGGTCGCGTATCCGGACTTCAGTTCAATTTCGAATACATGGACAAAATAGTAAATAATTAATTAATTATTTTTCCAGAAACTGTTGCTTGCTGTTTTTGAATTTTTATATATATTTTAAGTGCTGTAAAAATCTGGAAAAAGTTGTATTTAAATACTATGTTAATTTAGCTAATGTAATATAATTTTTCCAGCATTTAATAAGTGTTTTTGGTATTTTATAAAAATAGGAAAACAGAACTTATTTTCAGGATACGTATGTTTGTTGATTTTTAATAAATATCTATGAAGGTTTATAAATTCCAAAAAAATTAGTATAAATTTCTATAATTAACAAGGATCATTTTGGTACTTAATTTTATGTAAAATTGAGCTTTTTGTCTACCTTAAAAATTGTTAGAGCACAGTGTACAGTTTGATTTATTTATTGAATAGTTACGACTTGCAATGTTTTGTGTTGTTTTGAGTTATTATAGTATTGGACCTCACCCCACACTAGTGTAAAGGCCCTAGAAAGTTAGTTTGGGTATTGTGTCATCCCACACTGGTCTCCTATGCTAAAGTCATCATTTGGCTAGGTGTCCAGTCGGAAAGTCGTGTCGCACAACTAGTGTCTTAGTGTTTAACTTAGTGTGAAAACTAAGTTTATGTATTATTTCTACAGTGACGAGTCACCAGGCATCTATAGCATTTCTATCGCTACCTTGCTTTGCTAAAGGCAAGTACCTCTACAAACTTTACATACTGCTTTAACAATAAACTGTGATTTCCAACCATGTTAAATGCTGATCCTTGGGGTAGCAAGTTAAATCTTCACATGTTGTATTACTTTTAGTCTCTACCATGCTTAGGATAATTTTTATATCTCTCACATGTTTAAACAACGGGTTAAGGGAAAACTGTTAGTAGTGTACGTGATCATGACCCCCTTCTCCGTATATATTTACCGAGCACTGTTATATTCTATATGTAACTTTATCGTATGTCTGATCCCGTGTTTGTGTATGGACATACACCGATGCCGTTAAGGGTACGTATGTACACTTTAGAAAATTGATATGTACCACTGTACATCCTGATTACCTATTGACTGATCACTCACCTACTACAGTTTTAAACTTTAAAACAAATAATTATTGCCATGATGAAATGTATCTAAAAACTGGATAAAACAAGATATGTCATTTTATCTCTTTCCATCACATGATCAGTATTATATGTTTGTTAGATTCAGTACTTGCTCCCATCCTGACAGGATAAACGTTGTAGGTATACTTACTAAGGAGGAGTTGCTTTGTGATTCCTATTATGGAGTTGCTGCCGAGGACCAGGCTTTATCTTACGAGGATGTACCTGCGGGAAACTCATCTAGTTTGCGTAGTTGCTCGGGGTTCCGAGAGTAGTCATATTGTTAGACTATGTATTTTGTGACTGGACCTGTATCCAACTTTACATTTTTGGACTTGTACTTGGAAACTTATTTATATACGAGGTGACTTTTGTGTTTGGGACATTTATGACTCTTTATTACATATAGAACTGTTAGCACACTTTAGTCTTATCTTGTTATCTTTAGAACAGCTTACTACGTTTTATCTCAAGCGTAGGCTGGACATGACTCGGCCCGGACCAACAATTTGGGTAGCGGATCGTGACACGACCATCCTTCCCTCAAAAAATTTGAGAAAATTTTCTCAATTTGAGGCTTGGTTGAAAATGAATTTTGAGGGAATTCCCTTAATTAAATTTTTGAGGGGTGTGATTGGAGATGGCTTTAGGGATCACCGAAGAAAAAGAAGACAATTAGACAGAGATTTCTGGATCATAATCAATAATTTTCTTGTTGTGGAACAAAGATGGTCTAAGTTATTAATTGTGGTCACTACAAGAAATCAGGAAGTCTTAGGCCATCTCCAATAGGGTTTCTATCTCCCTATTTCTATGGTAGAAACCAACTTTAAAAAAAATTGGAAAGTGAACATGGAGTTGGTTTAAACTATGGTATGGCTGTACAAAATCTTCGAAAATCAATCTAAATTAATCCTAGTAGGTTATGGCAACCTAGAATATGCTTTACCAAGGCTTGGTGGAGTAGTATTTGGAGCCAGATAATTTTTTGAACCGAAATAGGCTCTGAAAGTCCAATAACTGGTGTTATGTGCCATTTGAAAATAAATAGCATATGGAAACTCAATTGAGTGGCGCACTAGTGACAAGTGTGTAGTAGGCTCAAAATATGTCAAACTCATATATTCGGTCGAAATGCTTGGATCGAATTTGGGCCTCAAATCAAAATTGAAAAATACATCGAATTTACGACAAAGGGTTAAAATGACTATTTTGACCCTAAAGTTGTGCAAGAAATATATAGCACAAGGGAACATGTTTGAGGGGACATGATATATCAAAAGGAAGGTGGAATCGTATAGGACACGAATATGGAATTAGATTTGAGAAATTGATAATTGTTGTGCTTCAAAAATCAAAACTACGGTAAAGTACCTCTTTAGTCAATATTGATTATAAAATATAGTTTAATATTAAATATCCATGTTTAACTAAATAAAAATAATAAAAAAAATAATATCCAAAAATTAGGGGACTTATAATTTTGCATGGACATATGTATCCAGGAACCATGGACCAAAGTAGAAAGACGAAAAACATAAACTACGTTATATGTGAACTCTTCACTAGAGTATTTTTTATTATGTGACTATATTAAATCTTGAAGAGCTGAGTAGTAGTTTTAATGACTTAAATGCATATAATATTATGTGATGTAGAATTAATAGTGTACTTTTCTTCAGGTAAACTTATTAAAAAATTGGACATAACTCTCTCTTTCTCTTTTCCCTCTTTGTGTGCGTGTATATATATACACACTACAAAAATAAGACACTTTAGCGACTCCTAAAAACGTCACTAAAGTGTATAAAAATGTCACTATTCAAAAGTATAGACAAATTTAGCAACAAAAATTCTTTGTCGCATATTCCGTGGTCGCTGACACACAAAACGTTGCTATTCGTCGCCATTGCGACGTATTGTAGCGATGTATTACATTGTTAATATTATAGTGGATAGCGAGTTTAGAGACCAGGCATTGCTAATCAGCAACGTCAACTTTTGTTGCTAAACGTTGTCGACTTTTCAGTAGTTAGCGACGTTATTTACGACGTTTAGTGACTAGCTTGCTGACATGGCAAATTTTGCCACATCATCCAATTAGCGATGTTTGCGATACAGACTAGCGACGTTCATATACACGTTTAGCGATGTCTTTCCTCGTCGCTAGGCGTTGGTGAACGTCGCTAAACTACAAAAGAAAAAAATAGAATTATGTTTGTTTGTTCTTCATCTAAAAACTACTTGCAGTTTAAATTAAAGTTTATAAATAGTAGACCCGGAGCAACCCTCTGTAGAATTTTTTGGATTCGTCGACCCCTTCACTGAAACATTCAACACTGATAAAAAATAAAGACAAATGATGAAAATGCACTACCAATAATCAAATAAACAGAATCAAACGATAAGAAAGACATAAGATAGTCATGTGAAGACAAATCCACTACCAAACAGCTATAAAAAGAGTTGATATCCAATAATGATCCAATAATGGGTCAACATAACATATACTATCACTAAATACATAAAATAAATACGTAAAGACCCAAGAATGGGTCAGCAAGCCATAACACAACGCATAACAATATGTCCAATGAAGGACTATGGCTGGTCAGTAGGAGGAGGAGGAGAAGTATGACCTTGTATCTGGGACAGCATGAACCTACCGATGTAAGCGTCACTAGTGACAGCTCATCAAGAGGAGGAAAAGGAGGCAGTGGAACCGATATAGTCGGTGTCGATGCACGATTAGGAAGCATCTGCTCCATGGCTAGCATTCTAGAGTTGCATGAATCCATAACAGCCATCAGCCTCGAAAACTGATCGTCCATGGCCAGTTGCGTCCCCTGCACTGCCTAAATGACGTGATCCGTCCTCTCGCTCATCTCCCTCATGGTCTCTTGCGTCTCCCTTATGGTGTGCTCGAGCATATCAAATCGTACGGTGAGCACCGCATCTTTCGTCTGCAGCTGAGATTGGGGTTGCTTTGCAATCCTCCGCAGTATCTCGTCACACAGCTCAGCAACCTGGTGACGCAAGCTCTCATCGACTCGAGCCGACTCCTATGAGGGTTATGGGAAATGCACACAGTCAGAGGGGGCCCTGAATGACTGCGTTGCCACAAAGGCACCGTAGGATCCCGTACTATAGTACGTACCCCTCTAAAGGCCACCAACGGCGGTCATCCAGAGCTCGTTCTCCGACTGAGGCAGAGGGGCTGCGAGGAGTACCAGCCCCTCCCTCTGTAGTTGTACTCGCACTCGCATGCTCATGTAGCCTAAGAAACTCATCCTAGAGAGGTACACATCTCGATAAGCATAATATTTACTATCCAATGTCTAAGTCGTAGTTGCTAATGTCTAAGGAACTTACTAATAACTATATGGATATCTATTACATATTTTTCAAGTTATATTAAAGTTAATGAAACATAAAGTAATACTTACATAGCTATGTGTGGCCCTATCATCGATGAGCTTTCCGTTCTACCGATGGGTGGCCAGGAAGGTGGTCACCATGTTAGCATTCTCACCCCTCTGTATATGTTAAAATAATTTTTTTATTATTAAAATTAAACAAATTATTCCTACTTATATTAAAATAATATATATTCAATAAAATACAAACCAGACGATAAAAATATTTCCCCATAGGAATCGAGGCACCACTTCCCTGCCCTCGTCCTAGCCACCTTCGCCTTCTTCGATCATTTCTTGTACCTAGAATTATTGAATCTAGCCCTCACCGTAGTCCACTACTCGGACGTGATCCAACCTTGGATCCGTCTTCTGGAGCACTCTCGAGCCTTCTGGTCGTCGATCACATCATGGATCAACTTAGCAACAATGGTAGAAAATTGCTTCTCAATTATCTCAGCCCAATGTGATGGATAAAAATATATTTTTTACAAAAATTAAAATAGTTAGTTATATAATATGCATAAAACATTATTGATACTAACAGCAATATACTTTAGTTACCTTGAAGTAGACAAACTAGAATGCCTTCCTCTCGTTCGAGGCATCCGAGTAGTTGATCCAAGGGCCACCATAGTTGAACCTCAGAAATAGCTCCAGTGCCCTCTGAACCGACGAGGGACGATATCTATACAACGATAATGATATTCATGAATATATATATATATATATAAGTTAATGTTAACTAATTAACTTACTTTGTAGGCCCGTTGGACCAAATCTCCATCCTCGTCTCGTCCGGAGGGGCGCATGGGGGATCGCTCTGATAAGGAGACGGAGTAGGTGCGACCTCCTCCACCCACTCTTCCGTCTCTATAGTGCCACCAACAGGAGGAATGCTGGACGGGGTAGTAGTCTCAGGGCTGGAACTGCCCAGCCCAGGAGTAATGCCACGTACTGTCGATGCAGTCGGAGATGTGATTGGTCGATACACTGGAGTACTCGAAGATGAGGGTCCGGAACCATCATCCGATAACAGAGGGGCACTCCATCAACCAGTAAAACCTCTACCTGGACAAGGTGCTCCTCTAACTCTGGACGGACTGAGGTACGATCCTCTTCGTCCTGCCATACTTGATAATAACATATGATGAAATAATAGATATATATAAAATATAATACATATTCTAAATCAAATCTGCATGCATTTAACGAATTACAGTTTATAAAATATAGACTCGGAGCAACCCTCCGTTGAATTTCTAGATAATAACCAATTCCAGATAATAACCTCCAGAAATAATAAAGTCTAGATAATAACCATAAAGTCATCCAGAAATATCCAAGTCTAGATAATAACCAGAAATATCCAAGTATAATTCAGAAATAAGTCTACCGGAGAGAAATCTGGTCAAAAGTCATATCATATAACTCTACACTCTACATTGGGGCAGATACCAGTCCCTCAGCCACTACGCATAAGGGTCCAGGTGATCAAAATTCGTTGTAGGAGCTAAGTGCTGAAACTCCCAGTGCCACTGCCTTCTGGTGCCAATTCCTCCTTCACAACGATCTCAGCTTTAGGAATCACTTCCTCCTTAATAGTAGGTGGTAGCACTTCTTCTTTAACCTCGATCTCTGCTTTAGGTACCAATTCCTCCTATAGCACGATGTACCACTTCCTCCTCAGCAGCAGGAGATACCATTTCCTCCTCAACAGCCATCTGTGCCTCTTTTAAGCGAAGTACTCGGATTATGTGTGCCATATGGCAAGATTGATGTAAACATAGAGATTAATTATTGGTTAAACAAAATGATAGTATATTTCATAAGTCTAAATAGATGTTACATGACATATTTTATATTTTATTTTATTTTCAATCATCTTCTGAAAATTCATCTTCTTCCTTTTCTTCGTCCTTATCTTCCTCTTCCTCCTCATCTTCGCTTTCATCTACTTCATTTTCCTCTTCGTATACTTCTATCTCTTCTACACGATTAGATGTGTAATGAGAAACTTTTATTTTGTCCACATCAACTGTATTTGTTATGAGAGGTAACTCGTCCTCCTGATAAGCTATTTCGTCAACATTGTAGGTATTTCTGACTTTAGTCTTGCATATTGTCCACCATTCCAATTTCGTTATTTTTCGTCTAAGATAAGTAGTAAAGTAAAAGAGCTGAGCCTAACTTGCTAGGACAAATGGTTCGTATCTTTAATATCGATGCCGGTAGTTAATACCTATAAGACCATGATTGTCAATTTTCTAACCTTGATCTTGGATCGGATCGAACAAATCAAACTTGAATAACACGATCTTAGCCGGCTCTATGCCATAATTATATGTCAACTCCACAATCTTCCGTAAGACACTATAGAAATCATTGTCTGGATTGACATCTTTGTAGTTTATAAATTTGATACACAAATAACTATTTTTAGTCGAATCAAGATCCGAAAAGCTCTCTCTGATCGGAGCATTTGTTGACTTGAAGCTAAATCCATTCACACAATAACTTGGCTAGATTTTGACGGAATAAATTAGCCCCTTGGCTAGAGTTCTAATAAATTTATTCTATAGTGTTGCTTCTGGACGATCGACCAAAATATCACAAGATAAGAAATTAAATTCAACGTTCCGTTAATTACTGTGTAAAGTGCATATACAAAAAGTAATTACCGAACTCCTTACATATGCACTCAACCATAAAGAAAAATGACGTCTCATTTCCTGTTCTAATTCTTCATCTGTTATGTACTGTCTACTCGACCACACCTCATCATTAAATATGCTGAAAACAAGAACACATTAGCCAATTAGTGCAATAATAATAATATTACATAGATAACGTAAACATGGATGTATTAGTTACTTACCCCTCGAGCTTATCCACTTCATCCTCGTCGTAGTTGAGTAATATATACAACTGAGTAGTCCTTAGTTTCTCGTCATGATTCAGATATTTCTTCTTGATTTTCTCTAAAGGCTTTCCGAAAGCATTGAAGGCTTTCAGTATTGCATCATTAGATTCACGATATCATCGTCGTTTCTCGAAGCTTTTATTTTATAACTAGCAACATGTTGTTTGCCATAAAAATCAAAGACAGGTATTACAGAACACTGAACTTGATTGCAAACTTGCTTGTAAAAATGAAAGCCTAGAAAGAAATTCGAGGAAACAATCTAAGTACAATTGTTTAGTTTTGATTCTAGAGGGTGACGGTGGAGGCTTGGGAAAGTGCTATCAACTCTGCCTTACTCCGTGGACTATCTGATGCAGTCTCTAGCTTATGAAGAAATTGCTTTTCTCTTGAAGGTTGCCAGCCTTTGCAGGGGAGTGGCACCCTGCTATTTATAATAGGATGTATTTTGAGCCGCATGGATAGCTTACAGCCACGTGGCTGATCAGCACGCGAAGACCCGCTCCTGGGCTGCCATCTGTCGATTTATTAGGATTTTGTTGCAGCAAATCTGGGTAGTTAAGGACTTGGTCCGTTTGCTATGCATCCCGTTACGTATGGTGTTTTCAGTCTTCGATTATGTGGGGTCCCATAAGACTCATGCGGCTTGGATCATAGTTACCCTTGGCTGCATGAAGTTTGGGAACTTTGGGGCTGCATAAGCTGGACCGCATGAGGTTCATGCGTCTTGGATGACACTCTTTTGGTCGCATGGAGGCGTACGAACCCTGCTTTTGGGCGACGTCTCACGTCTTATCTTTCTTGTCGAAGTGTCAGAATTGTCATATTTTTCCAGGTCTTGTCAGCTTTATCAGTCCAACTACTCCTCTTGGCCGCATGTCTTTCTTTTACAGCTGTTTGTCGACGGGCCACATATGTCTTTTGAACAGTCATGCGACTTTCCTTCATGCGGACCTGTTTGGCCCGAAGTACCTATGCGATAATTTGTAATCCGCATGAACTCTATATTTTTTCTGTTTCTACAAGACCCCCTTCAAAGTTTTCAAATTGCAAATTTGGAATAATTTGAATAAGAAGCATGAAAAATATATCAAGCCATAGGGAGTCTTCAAGTTGCAGGTAGTTGTTTCCGAAATGCAAATGAGATCTTGAGTCGCAGAGAAATACTGAGCCGCATGGGGGTCCTGAGTCACAGAGAAATACTGAGTCGCAGGGACGCTTCGAGCCACAGAGAGTCTGCCAGCTGTCACTGCTGCATTTAATTCTCCTGACTCGGTTGTAGATCTTTTTTCGAGATGAAGCCGACGGTTACTGGGGATAAAGTTCCCAAACGTCGACTTTATCTTTAATGATCTTGAAAACCGAAGAGACGCTCGATGGTCACTAGGGATAAAGTCCCCAAACGTCGCCCCTATACTTAATAATCTCGAGAATCAAAGAGTATCTCTTCAGCAACTCTATAAATAGGAGTCATTCGGAGAGATATTTGCCTCTTTTACCTTCTCTTTGACTTTATCATACTTTCTGCAATGGCTCCAAAAGCTTCTAAGTCGATTGGTGCGGCGGCCAAAGGGAAGAAACTTGCTTCTCCGTCGAGAGCGGCAGACACTCTTTCCATTCATGGTGAGCAGATGATGACTGAAATTTTAAATGGCCATAGCACGTATTTTCATGCACGGGCCTGCCATATACTGTATCTTCTATAAGCCTGGTCGATGTATGCCCTATCTTGTCTGGACCACATGTGTTCTGTACGATAGAGCCGCATGGACTGGGCCGCATAACTGCTGCTCATTCGAACTTGAACCGCCTGAGTGCCTCAAGGTGGATCTGTATGGATTTTTCATGACTAAGCCGCATGAGCTTTTTATGATCGGGCCGTATGGATTTTTCATGACTGAGTCGCATTGAGCCGCATGATAATGACTGAGTCGTATAAATGCTGCATGAGTACTTCATGACTTTGGGACTGTATGTTTTGGCTTGGCCGCATAACTGGCTAGGCCGCATAACAGAGTTCTTTGTTATATGACTATCTCCTCTCTTTTTTTTCCTTTTTTAGCATCCGTGCTAAAGGCTGTGACCACTGTGAAGGGGGAGGTGCTGTCTCCTTTCATCAAACGAGAGTCACCATTTTTAAAGAGGAGGTGATACCCAAAGTTGAGGTGAAGGAAGAACTGGCGTCCATCGGGGAGGGGATTGCTCTCAAGGAGGAGCCCAAGTCTGAGGGCAATAGTATCGGGAGTTCTGACCCTGCTGCCCCCACCGAAGACTCTGGTCGAATAGATCTTTCCTACGCAAAATGGCTAAGGGAATGGTATATACCTGCATGGCTATGATCCTTGACTGCAGGGATCCATGGGCTACCATGTACTTGTTGTTTCCGAAAATACATGTAACTAGACGTTCGTACCTGCCTCTGTATTTTCGACTGTCTATAGCTGTAGCTTGCGTTTTGCTTCTTTTGCAATCCTTTATTGGAGGTATAGTCATGTGAATGTAACTGATTTTGAATAAACAGGGTATGCTCACTCCATACTTTATCTGTGATATTTTGTGGTGCTTGTACTAGAGGGCCTAATACAGCATTTGTATTTGATAAAGGACATCCCATTGGAGGATTTTTGTGGACCTATTGCCCTTTTGTGCATCTGAAAATGCGAGCAAATAGATTTGAATGATATTTTGTGGACCTACTACTCTTTGGTACACCGATGGTACGAGTAATAGATTAGAATAATTTTTGTGGACTCATTACCCTTTTTGTGTACTGGCGATGCGAGTACGGATAATAAGTAGAGAGAAAACCAACATATTTACTCAGAGGTAATGAGGACATAGTAAATACGGGTCAAAACAAAGCCTTTCTACTCAGAGATAATGAGGACATGGTAGGGGTAGGCATAATAGGGGTACACAGAATAACTCAGAGGTGCTATCAACGTGAAAGTTCTATGCATTAGGTGATTTGCTTGTGATGGACGGAAAAATAACTCAGAGGTAATATGGACACGGTTGTTTTTTCCGTTTAGGGAATTTTATGGACCTATTATCCTTTTTGTGCACTGACAGTACGAGTAATAGATTAGGATAAGTTGTATGGACCTATTATCCTTCTGCGTACTGGTGGTACTGGTAAAAGGTTTTGAGACAAAAGCTATGACAATGAAGTTCATAGATATGATCAAGGGATGAGATATAGATTCATTCGGAGTAGTCAGAGAGTAAGTTCAGTGGTACCTGAGGGTACGTAACTCAACAATCTGGAAGATTTGAAGTCGGAGCGTAAGTTCAGCGATACCTGAGGGTATATAACTCACAATCCGAGAGATAGTTGGAATGTGTCATTTAGATATAGTATTTCTTGAGGAACTTGCCGTTGATGGACATCATGAGCAAGTATCCATTTTGTTTTGTGAGACGATACGCACCGTTGGAGAATACGGTCTCGATGACGAACGGACCCTCCCACTTAGGCTGGAATTTACCGGGGGTCTTGTGAGTCATGACCATTGGTCTGCGAATGGCCAATACAAGATTGCCAACTTTGGAATATTCTCTATTTGACTTTCTTGTTGAAAGCCTAAGAGATGCGCGCTTGGTAGAGCTCTTTGCTTTGTTGAGCTTGTAAATGCTTCTCATCTAATGCTTCTAAATCTTGTAGCCGTCGGCGGTAGTTATCGTCCACCGTTAACCGGTAGGTGAGGGCCACTCGAAGTGAGGGGATCTGAGTTTCCAATGGGAGGACTGCCTCACTCCCGTAAACCAAGAAGAATGGTGTATTTCTTGTGGCCGTCCGAATTATCGTCCGATACGCCCATAAGCACTCACCAAGCTTCTCATTCCAATCGCGTTTGTTTGCAGACATAAACTTTTTGAGGAGCTTGATTATGGTTTTGTTGAATGCTTCAGCCAGACCATTGGCCGAGGGGTTATATGCTGTCAAGGCCATGTTCTGAATTCGATTCTTATCACAAAATTGATGGAAAGCGTGGCTTGCAAACTGCGGACCATTGTTGTGGATAATCCTCCGGGGCAGTCCAAAATGGTAGATGACGTAATATTTTATGAAGCTAATCACGTTCGATGTCTTGACCTCTGCCAACGGAACAGCTTCTGCCCATTTGGAGAAGTGATCGGTGATTGTAAGTATAAACCGATGCCCTCTAGACGATGGCGGGGTGATTGGCCCAATGATGTCCATTACCCATGCTTCGAATGGCCAAGAGGCCACTGTCGGGTGCAAGAATTCAGATGGCAGATGTATGAAATCTGTACAGATCTGGCAAGCCTTCCACTTTTTTGCATAATCAACTGCATCTACGACCATTGTGGGCTAGTAATAACCCATCCGGCGAAGATGATCTTATAATTTTGGGCCAGGTTGGTGAGCCCCACAAGTACCGTCATGAGCTTCATGTAGGGCTTCTATGGCTCCTATATTTGACAGGCATCTTAGTAGTAGCCCATCGTAGGATCGCCGATATAGCATTTTCGTCTCTGTATCGTAGAAGAATCTGAGGGAGCGTCTTCTGATTGAGGTAGCTTCCTTCACATCCTTTGGCAAAATTTCATAGACCGCAAAGTCGATGAGCGGGCGTCTTCAGTCTTGTATGTCGTTGGTTATCTGGACGGAGCAACTCATACCCAGTTGAAGATTGTTCCTGGGGCAGACCAGTTTATGGCTTATTATGTCAACTAGATGATGAGTGTTATTTGGGAGTGCCAAGGAAGCGGCGAGACCTGCCAGGGCATCGGCTTCGATATTTTGAAGCCTAGGAACGTGCTCTATAAAGAACCCCTCCAAGGTTGTAATGATGGCAGTTGCTGTCTGATAATAGGGAATCAGGTCCTCATTGCGAACCTCGTATGAACCTCGAATCTGGTTACCAACCAACTGCGAGTCACCATATGCTTCCAGGTATCTGATTCCCACTTCTTTTGTGAGTTAGAGTCCAATGACTAGAGCGTTATATTTGGCTACATTATTCGAACAGGGTTCTGTAAGAGAATATGTCCGATTGATTACTAGTCCGGAGGAAGAAATCAATACCACCCCGATCCCAGTAACGATATCACCTTGTAGTCCTGTTCTTGAAGCACCGTCGAAGAACATGCGCCAAATAGCATCGTACGAAAGTCATATTCGAGGTGACAACTTCATCAAGAATTTTTTTCATAAATTTTGGCTATTTCTGAGCCTGGATGGGCTGCTAAGAAGTCAGCCATGGCTTGACCTTTGATAGCCTTCTGCGGAACAAAGACCGTGTCGTATAGGGATATCAGTATCGACAAGGTGGCTAGACGAGAACTGAGTACGCCTGGCTTGGTCATGAGAAACCTAAGGGGATTAACTCGTGAAACAACAAGGACGGTCTGCCCTGTCACATAGTGTCGTATTTTCTGAATGGCGAATACTAGGGCAAGGTACTCCTTCTCCACGGCAGTGTACCTATGTTCTGGTCCTACCATCATCCGGCTGAGATACTAAATGGCTTGTTTATGTCCCGCATCATTATTCTATGCTAGCAGAGCACCGAAGGAGTGTTCTATTGCCCGTACATAGAGCATGAAGGGCTTTCCGGTGACCGGAGCTACCAGAACTGGCGAATTCATTAGGTACTCCTTAATATCATCAAAGGCGCGCTGACATTCCTCGTTCCATACAAAAGAGACACCTTTCCTCATGAGTTGAGTGAAGGGTTGGCATCGTCCTGAGAGGTTAGATATAAACCTCATGATATAGGCTAGTCTTCTCTGAAGGTCGCGGAGTTCGCGGAGATTCTTTGGTGGATTCATCTCGAGGATTGCTTTTGTTTTGTCGGGATATATATGAATGCCCCGGGAAGTAATGACAAAGCCCAAGAACTTTCCGCTGGACACCCCCAGAAATGACTTGGTGGGATTCATCTTTAGGTTGTGTGCCCGCATAAGGTCGAACACTGTTCTCAAATCATATAAATGATCATTTTTGGTACGGCTCTTGACGGCGTTGTCGTCTACGTAACACTCCACCATCTTGCACAAATGATCTCTGAAGATGACACTCATAGCCCGTTGATATGTAGCACCGACGTTCTTCAGGCCAAAGGGCATGACCGTATAACAATATACGCCGATCGGTGTTCGGAATAATGTATGCTTCTCATCATCAGGAGCCATCTTGATTTGATTTTACCCTGAAAAGCCATCCATAAAGGACATGCGCTCGAAGCCATACGTATTATCGATCATTATATCGATGATCGGAAGAGGGAATTCATCCTTAGGATACGCCGTATTCAGATTGCGGAAATCAATACAGATTCGGATCTTCCCGTTCTTCTTGATGACTGGCACTACGTTGGCTACCCAGTCTGGGAGCTGCTCTTCACGAATAAAACCGCTAGCTATAAGCTTGTTCACTTCCGTCTCGATGGAATTCATGATGTCTGGACGAAAACGTCGTTGCTGTTGCTTGACCAGTTTTGCGTCCGGATAAATGTTGAGCTTATGGAGTACAATCTCGGGGTTTAGCCCTGGCATGTCTTCATAGCTCCAAGCAAAGATGTTGATATATTCTCTGACGAGTTGTAACAACGACTCCCGCTCGTCGTTTGTCAGACTTTTACTGACGAAGATTGGCTTTGGGAAGGATTCATCGTCGAGGTTAACTTGCATAACCTTATCTTCAGTGGGAGGATCGCGAAGGTCAAAACGTTTCTTCCATTGTGCATCTAGTTGCTGGACCCACGGCTCCAACTCAAGTGGTTCAAATAGGTCTTCGTCTTCTTCTTCGAAATCAGCGAATGTCATATTGGCAGATAATATCTGTCTAAATATATCTCCAATATTGCTATCGGAGTCATAAATGGGTGACTCGGACGAATGAGAGTGCCACTCGCATTCTTCGTCAGAACTTTCGGGCGTTGTTGGCGGAGTAACATACCCGAGGCCGCGTCTGGATTTGTGATAATGATCCTGAGGCTTCCCCGCCGGTGCCGGCGGCTGTAGAGGCAGTCGCCGACTACTGCCATAATTTAGACCCGGGGTAGCCTCCATGTTGTACCCCTGCTTTTGCATGAAGTACTTGGCTTAAGGACAATACAAGTAGAGCGGTAGTCTTCCAGTGTCGAGCCCGAGGTCGGACTCTTGTGGCGTGAAAGATTGAGGACCTTATTTTCGGCCAAAGATGATTGTGTGATCCCATCCTCTTTTATCTGGGACCGGGAAGTAAGCGCCTTTTATGGGAGCCAGTCGATTCGGGGTACGGACGGTTGTCACCTGTGTGTGCAGGCTCACGCCTAGACAGTCTCGTGCGGCATATGTTAGATTAGGCTTATCATACTCAGAATAGTTTAACGACAGCCTCTTATTGATGAAATAAGGGATTTTATCCACCGAGATTACATCATCAGGAGAGGGGCTATTCGCCTGTGCAACCACGTATTTGGCGAGTTCCTCATCCACCTTGGCTACCCCCTGCGATCCCAAAGGTTGGGATGCCGTCTTGGGCAACTTGACCACCAGGGGTTCTGTTTGAGGTATTGATTTATCTGAGAGTGTTGGATTGACACTTGGCTGCTGACTCGTCTTGGGAAGATGGATGACAATGGGCTCAGCAAGGGTCTTTGTATCTTCTGGTCGCCTTGGAGTAGATTTTGGTAGACGGATTACCATTGGTGTTGCAGAGGGCCTTGCATCTTCCTGTTGCCTTTGATTGGTCTTTGGCAACCGGATCACCATTGGTCCTATGACAAGTTTTCGTTCTTGGTTGGATCTCGGGAGACGGATGACCATTGGTTCCAACTGCGTAGGTGTGGCAGGAGAACCGAGCACCTCTTTATGCAAGGTTGCGACAAGGGGTGCGGCCCTGCCCGATTTGCGGGCTTGGAGACGAATTCTCAAGGGTTCTTCTGGCCCTGTGATGGCTTCTAGTTCGTCCGTTATATGTTTCCTGGATTCATCATATAGACAAGCCTCGGAAGAGTAATAAGATTCAATCCCTTTGAAGGGATCAATGTCGACGAATTTGGTCTTCACAGAACCGTGCTTACTGACATATTTGAAACACTGGTGAAGGGTGGATGGCACGATCATATAATCATGTATCCACGGACATCCCAGGAGGATGTTGTAGGAGGTGTCTGCATCTATGACGTAGCAGGTAACTTTCGTCTTCAGGTTACCAATCTGGCACTTCAACCGGATCTTTCCTAGGGGTTAGCTTCTTCCCGAGTTAAAATCGATAATGGCAGTATTAGTCGCCGCTAGCCGATGCATAGGGATGCCAAGAAGTTGGAGCAGGCTTTTCGAGATGATGCTTATTGACGAGCCAGGGTCAATATGCATCCGATCCATCTTGATGTCGCCTATGTATCCAGTGTAGTACAAGGGGCGATCATGCAAATTGGACTTGATCAACATGTCCTGCGGAGTAAATATAATGTTGGGCATTGCATTTGTGTTATCGCCGCCCTGTAGATCTGTTGGTGAGTCTTCCCCTGGAGGCTTGACCAGAGCTAAGTAGGCATCAACATTCTGGAGTGCTTCATTCAATGTGACACGAAGATCCTTGGAGAGCCTTAGGAGCTCGTATAGCGACAACTTTGCTGGCGTATTAGCCAATTGTGCTAATATGTCAAAGTTGTAAGGTCTCTCCAGCCCCTGAGGTATATCATTACGGAGTGGCCTGTCGAAGCGGGTCTCCCTTGTCTTGGACTTATCCGCCAGTGGAGGCTGAGATGGCCTTAGAACATCAGAGGGAGGCAACGTTATCGGCTGAGGATCTTCAGCTGGACTATCCTGTACGGGCTGGACTTGTGCTCTGGACCGGGTAACAACATCTGCAGCTTCTTCAGCTTCAGCTGAAATTGTGTGGCAGGCTTTAGACTTCCTGCCCTTCTTCGTGTTGGTAGGAGATGACACCCCCTGGGTAACTTTGGGCACCAAGTCTGGATGCACCCACATGATCTCTCCTCGCGAGGTGGTGAGAGGTACCATTCCATATGTCTGGTTCCGGACGGGGGAAGGTTAGTAACCTCCACTGTTGCCCGAGGGACAGGTATTACTCGGTCTAGAGTACTTGTCGGAGGGAAGTCGTCGAACTGAATAGATACCATGTTCGTCGCCACGATAATCTCTTCAAAATCTATCGACATAGCTTTTGATCGTCGATAAGACCCTGAATGTATCGCTTCAATTGGAAGCAATTATGAGTAGTATGATGGACATAGCGGTGAAAGTGACAATACTTTGGATCCTCTATTTCTGCTGCTCGGGGCTCACGTCTTGGTAGAGGGAGCTGGATCCTACCCCCTTTCAGGAGCATGTCGAAGATAGGTTTGACATGACTATCTTCAAATGAGTAGTTGATCTTGGGCTACGAACCTTCCGTCTATTTTTGTTCAGGCTTCTGAGTCGCATCAGTGTCCATGGCCTGCTTGCCCTTGTTGTCTCGGTTAGTGGTGGTACCACTGTTGTTGTTACTGGAGGTGGAATCAGGACGTCTGCCCTTGTCCTCTCCGTCTGGGATGTGTAATCCCAGCTGGCGAGCCTTCTTCAATTTTGCCTCTGCGTTGGTAGCACTTATGATGAAGGTCGTCCAATCTCTGAACTGATCGTCATCCATCCAGAGGCTAATTGTAGGAAGCAGCTTCTTCTGGCAGATTTCAATTAAGGAGCTCTCGGGATTGCCTTGGGACAATCTTATTGCTGTTTGGTGAACCGCTCGATATAGTTCCTTGTGAGCTCCCTCTCTCCCTAAACGACGTCGATAAGAGATGACATTATTACATCATGCCCCACTTCATAGAATCTCTCCAGGAACATGTGCTTGAAGCCGCCAAAAGAGTGAATACAGTTGTCCGGAAGGTTGCGGTACCAGTCGAACACAATCCCCTCCAAAGCTCCGATGAATAGTCGCATGAGGATGGCATCACTATGCAGCAAGTGGTCGGTTGTGACTTCAAAGTAGGTCATGTACCGACTAGCAGAGGTCTTTCCATCATAGGAATCGATATGGAACGGCTTGTACCGCGGTAGAAAAGGCACGTCTCTCCATGCAACAGGATATGGCTGCCATATTCTGAGATCTTGAGAGGAGTCTCGGGCATTGAACATTGCCCGAAGCTCCTGAACTTCCCTCATTGCCTCCTTAGCTTCATCAGCAGCTGAAGGAACGAATGGTGCTACGGGATCATCACCCAAAGGAGGGGCGGTCGTGTTGGAGTCCGCATTGACTGCAGGTTCCAAGCTTGTTTGTCCGGGCGTTCTTGCTGGTTGAGCTGGCAAGGTGGCTTTGATCTCGTCCACAGACTTGACAAATGACAGGAGTATGGCTTCCAACACTTCTAGCCGTTGTCGATCGGAAGGCACTTCATGATCGTTGTCAGTCATAAAGACTGTTCTTACGTGGGTAGGGATGAAGGGGATTATGACAGAGGTACTCTCTGTGCCGTACCCTTATATAGAGAAATCGTCAGAGAACGTCGGAATGTCATCTTCCTCCGACTCGAAAGGGGTGCTACCCCCTGTGCAGGAAGCCGCATCGTCTTGGTGAGGGCGGTGGCCCTCAGGGAAATCTGATTCTGTTGCTGAGTTCTGGAGGATCTCTACCCCCTGTGTGTGCTCTTGGTATATCGGGTTGTCGCATACATTAAGGGGGCTGCTACCCCCAGCTTCATCTAATCTCAAGGAGGCCGACGGTGCACTCCCGGGTGCACGAAGATTCTTCTTGGATCGAGTGCCTAAATAGACACCCCCTGTGATTGATGGAAACCCCCCGGATGTGGGTCTCCTTGAAATACTGGCCGAGATGGCCGGGCTGGAAGAGCCTATCTTCTTTCCTCCCTTGTTAGGAGGAAATTTTTGATATGAATTACAGGGGGCGAAAGGAAACTCTTCGTCCCCTGGAAGTTGCACAGGTGCTGGCTGCTACAGTCGCTGGAAAACTGACTGCCGATCTTCAGGTGCTGCTGATTTATTGCAACAGCAGTTGATGATGACTTGGGCACAACGACGCCCCGAGAGGGACTCATTGCATGCTGATGCTGCCGTCTTGTGTTTGTGAGTAATCACGTCACGTAAGTCGGTAGGAAGCTGCTCTACCTTGGCACCAAACTTATGAACTCGGGAATCCTGAGCGTACAGGTGCTTGGGCATCATGTTTGCTCCCTGATTCGTGGAAAGTAAAAGCACTTGCTCTGGATCTTCAGAGGAAGACTTTAATGACCCACCCTGTCCGTTAGCCCTGGGGGACTGGACGTGGGTGGTTCTGTACAACTTTCCGTCAGGAGCCCGGGTAACAGTTAACGGGGCCCTCTGATAGTCAGCAACTTGGACAGTTGACTGGGCTGGTTGGGCCCACACTGCCCTAGACTTTTTTGACTTAGCACCCGAAGGTGCGTAGTAAAAAGAGTCCAGATTGATACATCCCGCATCTTTAGTGAGTCGCATGGCGTCGGTCCCGCATGAGAGGCGGTCGAACACGGAGCTTCTGACAGGGCCGTATGAGACGTCCTGTTTGAGGCCAGGATTTGTCGTTGCATGGACCATCTTTCTGCGGCTAGCGTTGCCTGCCGCATGGATCATTTTCTTGCGGCCACAGTTGGCTGTCGCATGAGTCGTCTGCCTGCGGCTAGAGTTGGTTGTCGTATGGACAGACCATTGATCTCCTCTATGCGGCTTCTTTTTTGTCCGCATGGAGTTCCCTTGTGCCCCCAAAAACTCAGCATCGTAGTGTTTTGCTCTGCTTGTTTTGGGGACAGTGGGGTCCTCTGCGGTCGAAAGTAAAGCCGCAGGAGAGCTTTGGTCACCGTCTTGGGCTGCAGAAGGAGCTTCTTCGAGAACTTGGTCGGGGGCAACAGTTTTGCGTACTGGCGCCTTACGAGTCCTCTCCGGATTAGCTCGCTTCTGAGACGGGCTGGCGCTCCCTTCAGCGAACAATTCTTCAAAGGCTTGTTGGTCGAAGCGAACCACAAGCATCTGTTGTGTAGAGCCGAGCTTGGACGCGTCAGATTGCGTCACCAACTTCTCATCGGAAGAGAAGGAAGTCCCTAGCAGAGTCGCCATCGTGTTTGCCATAAAAATCAAAGACAGGTATTACAGAACACTGAACTTGATTGCAAACTCGCTTGTACAAAGGAAAGCCTAGAAAGAAATCCTAGGAAACTATCTAAGTACAATTGTTTAGTTTTGATTCTGGAGGGTGACAATGGAGGCTCGAGAAAATGCTATCAACTCTGCCTTACCCCGTGGACTATCTGATGCAGTCTCTAGCTCGTGAAGAAATTGCTTTTCTCTTGAAGGTTGCCAGCCTTTGTAGGGGAGTGGCACCCTGCTATTTATAATAGGATGTATTTTGAGCCGCATGGACGGCTTGCGGCCACGTGGCTGATCAGCACGCGAAGACCCGCTCCTGGGCTGCCATCTGTCGATTTGTTGGGATTTTGTTGCAGCAAATCTGGGTAGTTAGGCACTTGGTCCGTTTGCCACGTGTCCCGTTGCGTATGGTGTTCTCAGTCTTCGATCATGTGGGGTCGCATGAGACTCATGCGGCTTGGATCACAGTTACTCTTGGCTGCATGAAGTTTGGGAACTTTGGGGCCGTATAAGCTGGGCCGCATGAGGTTCATGCGGCTTGGATGACACTCTTTTGGCTGTATGGAGGCGTACGAACCCTGCTTTTGGGCGACATCTCACGTCTTATCTTTCTTGTCGAAGTGTCAGAATTGTCATGTTTTGCCAGGTCTTGTCAGCTTTATCAGTCCAACTGCTCCTCTTGGCCGCATGTCTTCCTTTTACAGCTGTTTGTCGACGGGCCGCATATATCTTTTGAACAGTCATACGGCTTTCCTTCATGCGGACCTGTTTGGCCCGAAGTACCTATGCGGTAATTTGTAATCCGCATAAACTCCATATTTTTCATGTTTCTACACATGTGGCTTGAAAATACATCGAATAGAAGTTTGTAATCTTCCCGAGAATATATGCTTCATAAATAGAACCCTCGATCCGAGCCTTATTTTTTACCTTTCTCTTTAGGTGGTTCAAATATCGCTCAAACGGGTACATCCACCGATAACCGATGGGCCTACCAATACGTGCCTCATTGGAAAGATGAATTGGCAAATACTCCATAGAGTCAAAAAATTCAGAAGGGAACACCCTCTCAAGCTTGCACAGTGTTACCACAATATCCTTCTCTTGCTTTTTTATACGATCGACGAGCAACTTAGTAGAACAAAGATCTCTGAAGAATATGCTCAACTCTGTCAACAGATCCCAAATGACATACGGTAACAATTCCCAAAATGTAAATCAAAATTAACCTCTCCATAAATACGTGATAGTCGTGGCTCTTCATACACGTCAGTTTGTTCTCCTTCGGGTTGATGTATCTTCTCAAATTCGACACGTATCCGTCAGAAAATTTTAGGCCATGAATCCACCTGCAAAGTCTCCATTTATCTTCCTTGTCTAGCAAAAAAATTGCCTTAGGTTGCTTATACTTTCCTTTGCCTTCCTCTATCAAAATACAACACAGGACGTCTGTATATATCTTCCAAGCCTCACCTGGCCTCGGGACAGTCTTTCGTCTTTTTTTTTACGTCCATCACAGTATTAATTATGTTGTCAAACACATTATTCTCGATATGCACGACATCAAGGTTATGTCTGATTAGATTGGTGCTCCAATATGGCAGGTCCCAGAATATACTCTTTTTTATCAAGTTATGAGAGCGACCAAATCCATCACACTTGTACCCCTTTGTAGGCTCTTCGATAGCACTTGAAAATTTTTTGACCTCCTCTCTTATCGTGTCTCCGATCCACCTTGGCGGTGGATTGGCCTTCTCCACAACGTCGGCACAAAAAACATTCATGTTCCTCCGGAATGGATGATCATTCGACAGGAACTGTCGATGACAATCGAAGAAGCACGATTTCCTTCGTGTCTCAAATGAAAAGCCTTCGTGCGATCCATGCAATACGGATATGAGAGACGACGATGAGTGCTCCATCCGGATAACATTCCATAGGCTAAAAAGTCGTTGATGGTCTATATAAGTGCGATCCTTATCTGAAAGTTCTACTTTCTGGAAATATCATATGTATAGGCGCCTACTTCCCACACCTGATTCAAATTATCTATCAATGATTGTAAGTACACATCAATGTTCCTCTTTAGATTGTTTGGACTAGGATGATAATGGTTAGAAATATATAAGGAGTCTTCATACACATCCATGGAGGTAGGTTTTATGTAGTGACAATCATAGGCCAATACGAATATTGGAGACCCGAAAGTCCGAACTAGCTAAAATCGTCGGAGGAGAGTCCTAATCTTATATTATACGGATCAGAAGCAAAATCTGAATACTCTCGATCAAAGTACTTCCATGCTTCTCTATCGGATGGATGATCTAATACTCCATTGATCTGTTCCCGCCTGTGCCAACTCATGTTCTCGGCAGTCTCCTTCACCATAAACAACTTTTGCAACCACGGCATCAAAGACAAGTATTACATCAAATCGGTCGGCTTCCTTGCACTGGGAGTCCTACCTGTACTAGTTGCCTTTGGCGATTAGCACCACAAAATCTGCATACAACTTCATCCTTATCGTCCTTGTAGTACAATATGCATCCATTGTGACATGCATCAATTTTATCATATTCCATCCAGAGCGATCTTACCATTCTCTTTGATCGGTATAAGTCTATAGGTAACTTGGCACCCTCCGACAATATCTCTATAATCAACTCGATAATCGATTGTAGCATTGTTGAGACATGTTGAAATTGGACTTGATGCTCAGCAGTCTTGTAACCACCTCCAACCATAAACGATCCTCACAACCAGGATACAAAGAAGTCCGTGCATTCTCCAACAAGTCCATAAACTTTGCAGCATCGGCTCGGTGCCTCCTCAGCTGTATCATGATTGTCCGGATCGAAACTAGGCCCCACAGCATCAAAAACCAAGTTCACCCACCCTTCATCGTAATCAGCGTGTTCCTGAACATTCATATACGGCTCCAAATTAGGCTCCGATTCCAATACTAAAGGCACAAGTTCTTCTTGTAAGGTCCACTGATAGTAATTCGGTATAAAACCCTTCGAGTACAAATGATATGTCATATCCACTTTTGGATGATATTTTAAGTTGCAATATCTCACACATGGACACTTAATTTTGGTACGATCCTTGGTGGACTGTAGGAACTGCTCTACCCCCTATATAAATTCATTCTGCACACCGCATATGTCCTCAGGATGATGATGTACATCCATGAACTATTTCGCAGATAGTAATTTATATCCCTTTGAAGATAATTTTACAAAGTTGGATACATATTATTCAAGTATATTATTCATGGATACATATGAGTATTAAATAAGTGTCGTCATGTATTCAATGTCGGCCCTTCTCTTCAAAGAAAATTTACTTCTGCAAGCCTTTTAAGGCTTTTAGAGTTCTACAAGATTTCAGAAAAATAATAGAAAATACTAAGTATTATAATTTTCGTTTCTAGGATTTATTGTTCTTTATTTTTTTTATTTTTTTACTCCTTTCGTTCTTTGTCTTTTCTTCTATTTTTTAAATTTATAGAACTCTAAAAGCCTCAATAAGGCTTACAGATTTAAACTTACTTTTTCAGAGAAGGGCTGGCATGTATACTTAACTTCGGGCTGACACAGACACTTACCTAAGTATCTACGATACCTAGCTAGCACTTACCTACATATCACCTTAACTCTAGGTATTTGTGTATCATGTGGATATCATGTACTATGGTACACAATATCACATTGATACTCTCTTGTATTTTGATACTAGGATACAGTTTCAAATATCCATGAAACTAAGTATACACACGTTCATTAAAGTACCAACATACTTGACACTTGATACCAACATACTTGACACTTGGGTATGGTCACGTGTTCTTTGTGATCCATTCTCTGAAAATGAAATTTACTTCTGTAAGTCTTTTGAGGCTATCAAAGTTATACTAGATTTACGAAAAATTCTATAAAAGACTAAGTTTTTCGTCTTTTTTGGTATAACTCTAATAGCCTCAAAAAGCTTGCGTTAGTAAATTTAGTTTTCAGAAAAGGTATCACATGGACACTCGATTTCATGCTAGCACGGACACTTAACATAAGAGATAATGATATCTCTGTCGTCATGTTTTTCTTGTGAGCCCAAACATACCTACTTTTATATATGTATATTTCTATACCTTTATATATGTATCTATCTATATAGATTATTAACCCGCACTAGCTCACTCATCCCTCACTCAAACATATACAGATACATACCTCTCACTTGGACACTCTCATGCACGTAACTGTGTTTTGATCCCCTATTAAAATCTTTCAAGTAGTGGTCTAACGGTTTCTAGTCCAAAAGCTATGATACTTGGTTATTAATAAGGTAATTTTTGGAAAATATCTAACGATACAAAGAATCAAGACTTAATATGGTCCCTCGGATTTAGTTTCCATCTAAATTCCCTAAAAATTTCGACTCAAATTTTTCTAAAAATGAATTCATATATCGAATTTCAATTCTAAAATTTTCAATCAAAGAATTCACATGTATCTGTGTCAGCGTTCGTATCGTATCAGTGTGTGTTGGATCACATATATACGCATACTATACGACGTGTCTGTGTCAGTATAATTATGTATGTCAGCGTGTGTGTGTATGTGTCATGTCAGTATGTTTGTGTCAGTGTGTCCATGTCATGTCAGCAAAAAGGAGATAGGGTGTGTCTGTGTCAGCTTATGGTGTCGTGTCAGTATGTCTGTGTCAGTATGTCTATATTATGTCAGCAAAAAGAGAGATAGGGTTAGGGTACCTGTCTCGGTCGGGGTCACCGGGGCAGGGGCGAGGGAGGTTAGCAGTGGGGGACTAGAGCAGCAGTGGCGAGGATGTCGGCGGTGGAGGACTGGAGCAGCGGCGATGAGGAGGTCGGCGGTAGAAGACTTGTTCAGCGGCAGCGAGGAGGAGGGCGATCGTCGGAGGGGAGGGTGGTCGCTGGAGGGAGGGCAGTCGCCGGAGTGGAGGAGGAACGGCGGCGGTTTAAGGAGGAGGAAAAATTTGGAATTTAGAAATTTTGGAATGGGGGAAAGTGAATCTCGATGGTCGTATATCAAAAACTTAGCAACTTTTAGGTTAGATGACGCTAGAAGTCGCTATCTTATTAATATACTCCGACATATACGACATGACGTCGTCAAACATCGCCATTGAGAAAAATATAGCGACGTTCGGAGACTACAAGGCGACTTCATTTTCCACAATATTAACGTTAGTCGGTAGGTGTCGCGGAACGCCGCTACCAGTTACTTATGGTGACGTCTATTTGATATATCGCTAATTTCAATAACATTAGCTACGTCATTTTCCTGAGTCGCTAAGAACGTCGCCATTATGACTTATTTTGGTAGTGACATATGACGCAATAGTATGTGATGATATCACACTTTTTTATTGTCTCCAGCATTCAGCTCCTTGTTAGCAATTATTCTGAATAATCACATTCGAGTGTACCTCTTAAAAGTCAAAGGCCCTCAAATTGTTGCATTGTTGCTCTCAACTGTTCTGAATAATCATGTTAGAATGAATGTTAGTAAAATTACACATTCCTCTATATTCACAGTATTTAACCGTTAGAATTAATTTTACTAACGTTCTTAAACCATTAAAAAAAGTGTAGTATAAGTCCCTTAAACATGTCATTCTTTTAATATATATTTTGTTTTACTTATATTTTTATTTAATTTTTGTTTGCCCGATCACATTGACAACAAGCCAATTTTTTTGGGAATACATTCATACCATGAGAACTATTGAAGGCTAATTTGTTGGGAACACTACAAAAAATAGCTAAATAGCGACTGAAATTTTAGTCGTTAAAATCGACATTTTCGTTAGTAAAACAAAATAGCGACTAACCCGCGTCTACAATTTTTAGTCGCTAAAAGCAACGTCGCTGTTCAATTTTAGTCGCTAGTTCGTCGCTATAGCGACTAACCAGCGACTGAAATAGCGACTAACCATAGCGACTAACTATCAACTAAATAGCTAGTCGCTGAAACAGCGATGAATATACGACTACAATGCGAGGAACTTACTATTATAAAGTTATAGTTGATATCTAGCGACTGACATCTTTAGTCGCTGGTTAGTCACTGGATAGTCACTTCTATTATTTTTCCAGTTTATATAGTTGCCAGTTAGTTGCTATTCCGTTGCTGAATCATTTATTTTTCCAGATTTGTAGGAATCATGTTGTGCACATCCTGTAAGAGTAATATAAACAAATCCACAACACACATAAATACGATGCAAACAACTTTTAGCACCACAATAATTACCAATGATATAAAAAAATAACATACACAAAATACATAAACATAAAAACTAAAAAAATTATATCATAGTCATGTCCAATATGTTCAACCACCGACCATACACCATCCATACAAAAAGATAAGCTTTACAAAATATCAACCACAATAATTTTTTTGGAAGACAATGAATATACGCTGAAATTATATACCCAACAAACACAAATAACTGGACAGTAAGCCCACAATATCATCTATTTAACAAACATGTAATTTCTTTCAAGGAAACTCTTAACCATCGGGGGGACAGTAATGAGCACGCGACGAGAGCAGAAGCATTGACCAAATCATCATCGTCTAACTCGATGCAAAAGGCTTAGCAATTGTTTTTTAATAGCTTCAACATGTCCTGTGCTAGTAAGTCAGGGTCGACTCCAGCAAGTCCCACAAGGAAGTCTTTGGGTTCCAACCTACAACCACTTACGAGATCCATCACCATAAGCGTAGACGAGCATACACACGTACACAAAATGGGTATAATTGAAGTGAAAAAAGAAGAAGAAATACTGAGTTGTTTATTGATAATGGTCATGTCTGGAATTCTTTTATCACTATCGTCATATCCTTCACCATAAAACTCCTTTGAGCTTACATCCACTGTTGTCACCTCTCGTGCTCGCTCTCTCAATACCTTTGCGTACACCTATATTAAGAAAAAGATCAGAAACCAACAGTCTAAAGAATGGCAGTGAACTGGTTTGGATATCGCTGCCAACACTTAAATCAAGTACCTTGCTCATCATTTCTGCAAGTTGCTTTACTGTGACCTCATTGTTAGGATTTCCCACATTAAAAATGTGACCATTTACACGAGCTGGATTTTCCTGTCACAAGCTAAATTGTTGAGGGTTATGCTTAATATAAAAGATACAAAATCAAAGAAAGAAAGGAAACAGTAGACAACAACTCACGATCATCAAGAGAACAACTTCGATGGCATCCTTGATGTACCCAAAAGTCCTCTGGGACTGCCCACCATCCACAAGTTTCAAAGGTTCTCCACGTAAAAGATTCTACATGTGGATAATATCCGTGAACATTAGACAAGAAAATTTGGTGCTTACGTTACTAAAACATGCCATGACTAATTTCATACCGGTGGATCTTTTTATTGATTATAGTCTATTTTAATATTAAACTTTTACATGAATGCCATCGGCCTAGTACTAGTCTGCAACTAGAAAATACTAGTGGCAAAACTGAGGTTCAACTAAAATATATTTCATTAAATTGAAAATATCAACAACAATAATGAAGTAGAATTAAGACTAATAACGGACAGTCCAAGTAAACTCAAGTCAGATTCACCATTTATATAACTCTAGTACCTCAGTCTGGACTGGGAGAAACCATGTGCAGATTGCCAACACCTACCTTCTACTTCCCAAGTGACAGTTGCATTAGAAAAGACCATATTGAATTCTATTATTATCATGACGTGACCAATAATACGACAAATACTTAACTACTAACTGCATGCCTTCAGAGTATTAATTTGATAATTAATAGTAGGCAACTTGGGCATTAACAAGAAGCTACCAGATAAACCAAAAGCATAATTGACTGATAAGAAAAAGATAAGCTAATAAAGGTTCATCTGAATGCAAGTTTATGACAGCAGTGTCGAGGTGAACACGTACTGAACCATATCAGGAGGAGATACCATGTCGCCTAATTTTTTAAAAAAACTTAAGCATGTGCACGATACTTAGTTTTCTCCCACAATGATTCTTACAGGGCGATCAGAATTGCTTCACAATATCTAACAATTGCAGTTTAATATGTTTGTTTAAAGATAATAAACAAAACATTGTCTCGCTATGTGCTACTGCACTGAGACAAGGCACTGTAATTCGCCATAGAATATGCATCAATACTTAAATACTGCAAAAGTATCAAGACAGCAGACCTTGAGCTTCTATATTAAAGAGACGTCTAATTCTGAATTCCCTTCCTTCGTCAAGGATTTTCACGGAGAACATTTCTTAATAAGATATAGTCCAAGACAGAGTTTACAAGGTAAATACAACCGAGTGTCAACCTGATACCAACCCATACGGAGGTGCAGAGCTCCTAGCTGCAGCAACTAAAAAAAATAAAAATTTAATATTAAAATAAACTATAATCAATAAAAAGATCCACCATAAAGCCTAGAAGACAAATTGGTTGGTCAAGGAATTAATTCAATAATTAGTTACACAATTCAAGAAACTAAAAACTTGCCATAGACTAATTTCATACTGGTGATAACTTCAATACCTCCTACTAGTACAAAAAGGAAAGTATTCAATAAGTGAATAAATAGATTAAGTGAAGCTTCAAATATTACTAGATATATCATCAACACTTCAAAACCTGTCCAACATTAATAGTGTTGCTAAACAAAAGCCAACAACAAAATACCACAAATATATCATGTGATGGGAGAAGTCCAAGATGAAATTGGAGCTGAGATACGAAACAAATTCATCATTAAAAAGAAAAGAGGGATAAGCATATGGCCATTTGGTAACTGCTACCTTCCTAAGACAAAACATAAAGAATATTATCTCCTGAAACTTTTGATCTCTAACACGAAACCTAACCCGAGTCCTTTTTTGTACCTCGTAAATTTTGTTATTGACATCAATTTGTAGCCGTAATTAAACGATAAAACAACTGTAAGACATCTTTAGGTTGTTCTTATGCTTAAGTAATTCCAAGATTGCTTTCTCTACAAGAGAATTGGGGTCAACATGGTACTGGAGAAGGTGCAGCTTATTATGACATCTACAACTGAAGATTCTATGGCAAGATTTGATGAAACAAGTGATATTTTAGCAAACGCCCCCAATCAAGAGTTGTGATCATAGTGTCACTCTATTTTAATATGACCCAACCTCAGCCCAAATCTAGAACATTTTTAGTTGAGATATCAACTTATAATACACAACCCTTAAATCAATGTCCAAATGACTTCCATCAATCTTAACATGAATGAAATGAATCAGATATAATCATTTATGTACAATGGTTCTAGTATTCAAAAAGAAATGTTCAAGTGTGAAGGTTATAGATGTACCAGACTGAATTATATTATTAAGACCTTAAATCCAATCGAATCACAAAGAAGATCAAAGCAAAAGCAGATCAGATCGATCGATCGATCACCTGTTGGCGATGTCGGAGTCGATGGACAGCCCTCCATGGACGGCGCCGAGATTCTCCTCCATCGTTGGAGGATCGACGAGCTCGTCGCTGTCCTCCGCGTTCGTGTGGAGCTTACGACATGGAAGAAGAAAATGGGGGCAAAATGACGAATCTCTCCATAAACCCTAGATTCGGGCCAGGAAACCCTAGGTTTTTGATGAACTCACCATGATCAAAAAAGTTGAAAAGGAGGAGGATGAGAAGGAGAATGGAAGGAAAAGCCCCATTTTGATTCGATCCGTTCTTCTGTGCATCTCTAGGAAGTGAGTGTAGGATGGCGGGCGGCAGGGAGCCAGTGTGGGAAGCGAATGACGGGGCGGCGGTGCTGAGTTGTGAAGGAGAAGGGGCGGCGAGGGCGCTGGTGCTCAGTTGTGAAGGAGAAGGGGGAAAAATTGGGGAAAAAATTGAGAAAAAATTAGGTTTTGGGGGAGGAGAACAATGAAACGCGGGGGGGGGGGGGGGGGGGGGGGGGGGGGGGGGCGGCACTGAACTTCTAGTCGCTCGCTAGAAAGATGAAATGAAGATATTACCGACTACTTAGCAATTAAAAATTTCAGTCGCTAAATGATTTCATAAATATATCAACCCACTAACAACTGAATTGTGACGAACTATTTTGTTCATGAAACTAAATTGTCAATTACTTGAAAATTAGTCGCTAGAAGAATACCTTAAAAGCTAAGGAATTGACTAAGTTCGTATGTGAATAAGCTATTAAAGTAGATCATAAGTAGCTCAAGTGCACCTATATGACAAGTAGGTCAAACTCCTATATGACTAGTTGGTCAACTCCTCTATTATAATAATACTATATAATACTTATATAAATTATTATTAGAATATTAAAATTTATAAAATTCATAAAAATTATATTAATATAATAATAAAATTATGTTCTCGTAGTAATATTAATATTATAATAAAGTTTTGGAAAATTATTTTGACACCACCCAATGCCCTATTCCATAGTCACAAATAATTTTTAATTCTATTATCTTATTAAACCTTTTTTCTGGGCTCAGATAAGTATCTTTATATGTGTTTCGTAGGTATCATGTGAATACGATGATATTATTCAACAAAAAAATTATATCTATTGGAATAAGACAACTATATATATCGATACATGTAATAAATATCACATAATACGATAATACAACTCAATATGATATTCTATCTACTAGAACAAAATATATATGTATCTCGATTGTGTAATAAGTATCACATAGTACGAGGATACGGCTCAGAATGATATTCTATCTACTAAAACAAGACAGATAAAACTGGAATTTGATTTTTTTTTTTTATCTCTTGTGTCTGTGTCCTATGAGTCCAAATTTAGACGATTCGAACCCTAAGTATATTGAGGATCATCGAGAGTTTGTCTATAACTGATATATGACTATCTAATTTAGGGTTTGATACAATCAGAAATTATTGGTTTTGAAATATGGTTATCTTCAAAAAATTTCAGAATTTTCAGCAAAGTCTCCTTTGTATTTCGAACTCCAACAGTTATATATATATATATATATATATATATATATATATATATATATATATATATATATATATATATATATATTTGGAACTAGGTAAATTGTTTCTGGAATCGCTCCCACTGGGATTCGAACTCCGGACCACTCGGGCCGCATGCATCTCTCTTAACCACTAGGCTAGAGGTCATCTGCATATATATATATATATATATACATATATATATATATATATATATATATATATATATATATATATATATATATATATATGAAAATTCTTCAGTACATCCCATGTAAAAATTTGTATCGATAAATCACAAATCTGAATCATTGAATTTTGATCCAATGGTTCAGATTAAAGCCGAAGTCAAAGTCAAAGTAAAGATCTTTCACAATTTCCAATCCATTTCCAATGCAATTGTTTGTGATGTATTGATACATTCCATGTATTGTAGAAGGACTCATATATATATATATATATATATATATATATATATATATATATATATATATATATATTTATTTATTTATTTATTTATATATTGGAAATGGTTATTAATTTCTGGAATCGCTCCCACTGGAATTCGAACTTTTCGAACTTTGCCCACAAGGGCCACATGCCTTCACACTGACCACTTGGGCTAGCGGTCATTGGCTATATATATATATATATATATATATATATATATATATATATATATATATATATATATATATATATATATATATATAAGCCCGTGGACAAGGCCACCCAGCCGGTCTTGGCCCGGAAGCCGTTGCCACTGCCACCCAGCCGCTCCCGTGGGGGTTCGATCCCGGGACACACACATACACACACACACACACACACACACACACACACACACACACACACACACACACATATATATATCAACTCGGAGAAATTCACTATAAAGTTCTCGGTGTTAAAACTCTTTCAGTGGAACAACTCAACACTGGACACACGTAGTTATAATCATGTAGATAATGCAAAAATACTAAGAGGGAATTCTTCTTACCTTAGTTACTATAGCAATAATTATCACTACAATAGGCTTTAGCGACGGACATATTCATCATCGAGTTGCCACTAAAAAGAAATAGCGACGACCTGGCGACGGATATATGATAGCTAATGGACGTTGGTGGTCGACCCGTTGCTATCATGCTTTCGTTGCCGAGAAGTCGAACCTTCGATGACACTTTGACTACGTGGGTATATACGACATAGCGACAGTTAATTGTTGTTAAACTAGTAACAGACTAGTTTGGCATCATCTTAACGATGCACTAGTAGCCAACTCTTCAGCAAATTAAATGACTGGGTCAGAGACAGATAAGTATTACATCTGGCATCTAGTTGGCGACGCATCGGTAAAGATTTTTAAGTCTCCGATACTAAAATTGGTTTCTAATACTTACTTAGGCGACGACTGGGCGACTTATAGATCTCTTGCCATATATGCATCATCATATGTCGCTCAGCCGTCGCTCACCTGAGAATGATCAGTAAGCAATGGTTATATATGTCGCATCAGTACTGCATCGACGTCGCTGGCCATCGCCAAGCCGTCTCTTAGTCTTCGCTAAGCTGGACATAATTAAGAAATAATAATTAGAATCGCACACTCACAATATATATGCAATATATAACCTATTCAATCACAAGGATCACAGTATATAGCTACCCAGCTTAACCCGACGTATAATTTCCATCATAATTTGGACATTCAACGACACGAAACTCAAGCTGGAACTATACAATAGACAATAAAATATAAATAAAACTCACATGTAAATAAACACAACAAAAAAATCATGATAAAAATATATCACAATACTAGTGAATAAATACATAACATCCACACGTCAATAGATACAACCAATGGTACATAACAATATTGATCACAATCTAGTAACACGCTGTCACGCCCCGCTCCCGTAGGAGCGATCGTCCTCGCTAAGGCGTGATGTCGCACGAGCCTTAATTGAACTCGTGCAAGGCGGGTTCCATAACGGCCGATTACATCGGCTGCGACGGGGTCGTCGTACAGAAGTCCCAAGCAGAGACATTGAATATGCAGCAAAAATTTAGAACAAAACGTAAGTTATTCAAAGAAGCTCTTTATTGATATTGAAACAAAGAT
Organism: Iris pallida; assembly: GCA_029216955.1. Classification (NCBI taxonomy): domain Eukaryota; kingdom Viridiplantae; phylum Streptophyta; class Magnoliopsida; order Asparagales; family Iridaceae; genus Iris; species Iris pallida. The sequence goes on along the minus strand of JANAVB010017200.1, from coordinate 136,047 downwards.
TACAATGGGCGCAAGGCCAAGATTACAAGTCTCTCAAGCTCACACTTTTCACATTACAAGTCACTCAGCTCACTCTTCTCACATTACAAGTCACTCAGCTCTTTCTCATCTCTCAATTACAAGCCTTGAGTCAGCGGATGCTTTGGAAGGCGACGTCCATACATTATGTCCCGTATAAGTCTTGACTCCATGCGGTCGCACGCTTTGAATCGCCAAGGAACTCCGTGCCTCGGCGCATCCAAGCGAGCTCCGCGCCACGAGCTTCTACCTGTGCCCGCACATGGAAACTATGTGGGTGTCAGTACTCAACTGTACTGGTAGAATGAGCTCCTCGTCCACCCATACAAAACTGACACGTTTATTTACTTTGTGCAACATAACCCTTTTGATTTTCTTTCTACTCTTGCCTTATGATTGATTTAGGACCGACGCCTTGGCCTATTTCGTGTCTTTAGACCATCCCGTACTTGCAACAACAATGTTAACTCATACTTTGCCTCTAGACCTTTCTCGTGCCAACAACGTTAACCTATCAAGTCGTGTTTGCCTTACGGCCCAAAATCAGAGACGCAACTACACGATAGACACCATTTCCGTGTGATCGTGCTACAAACCCTTGCTGAGGCCGTACCTCGCAACTTAGTGAGATTTAACCATATCGCCGCCTCGCGGCCCTTGCTACTTTGATCATCAACTGACCCAATCGAGACTTGTGAAATTAGTATCACTTAACCAACTTACCTTGCGACGATTCCTGACTTAAACTCGAACAACTCAAACCCAACTTTTGTAACTCACATGTCCACACTTGAGACTCGACGTCACATCTCATGCTGAAGCACGATGCCTATGTTGAAACCCAATCTTAGGCCTAAACTTTGTGTTCTAACTGTACACACATTCAACTCGACTCAATCCAAAGGCATACACGCGGATAGCCGCTATTTGCCGACATATATATGAATTTGGTCACTAGCATAACAAGCTATCCTGAGACGTATAGTTTGGTTAAATCGGGGACCATTCAACGCAAGTAGCTAGCTCCGTTGCAAGCCCCCGCTTTAACCTGTGTTAAAACCTTATGCACGACTATACCCTGTTTCCTCCCAGGCCGAGTCGGTCTCATGGCCCAGGGTTGCCGCTCGAGGAAACATCGCCCTTGTCGACAAGTTGTCCATGACCATGCAAGACTCGACTCAAACTGACGTCTCATACAGTCATCCTTCTTTCAGTGTTACCCTCTCTTCCAAAACCATGTTCAAGACTTCTATCCTTGAGATCCCTCGACGACCCACGGTTGCAAGCCTTCTTCCTTGATGGCATATCCTGTTTACTCAACTTAGGAATGCCCATTTGATAGCCTTTTTTCTAAACTCGACTTGAAACCAACTGTAGCTCGTGCCTTAAATACTAAGTCCATGCATTGTGCCTTAAGCCAACCGTATTCTACGTAACACTACCGCCCGAGTCATACTTTATATAATGGGCCTTGAGATTGTGGGACTACTTAACTTTGACAAACCGTAAAAGAGCGGGATGGTACTTGTAATGTCTTTGGTCGACCGGCATAACTTTGTCTAACTTAACTTCGTAACAACTTAACGAGCAAAGGCTTCATCAAGCTTGCCTTAATGGATCGTGTCGTGCACGCATTCGAATTGAACGACCAAGTCACTCGGGTGCCTAGACATAGGTCACAAGCCGCTCAACGTACTTAAATCATGGGCAAGCCAAGGCTATGCCAAGCCTTGGACGATGGGACCGTGCATGCTTTATGAAGCATTAATGCGGGCGACGCCTATGACTTAGGCTACGATCATAACTTCGCCTACTCAACCAACTTTCCTTCTCCCAAGCCACGGGACGAAGGACCGAGTGTCATTTTCAAAGCACGCCGTACACCAACTCTAAGCCGACCGTTGGACCTTTCCATATTCTAACTCAATTCGATCCGTCGGGATTATTTCTTTTAGCTATGTGAATTCGTTTCTTTTATTATCAAGCCTACTTGTGCAAGTTGAAAACATGCGATTTATTATGTGAAGGCTAAGATGAGGCAAGTTTACCGAAACTACCCTACCTGAGCGAGCAGTCGCCTCGACCGAGCGATGTCTTCGAGCAGCCGTTGGAAGGCTAAGTCCAAACGCTGTCGGCATTTCGATTCCTCCGGTTGACTGAACGGGATGGGACACTACATCATACACCACTCAAAAAAAGTTTCGTCCTCGAAACTAACTGAGTACACTTATCGACTTATCACTTATTCAATATCCTATGTTTCTCGCACACATTTCTCCTATGCATTTCTCAAATCCGAGCCACGCTCATGCTACCCTAAATCCTTTCTTCAAAACTTACGATCTCAAAATCCTCGACACTTCTCCGTTCCTCAAGTCTAACTTGATTCAACGTATCACTTAGTTGGATCGTGCACATATTTTAGGCGTCTCCAAAATACATGCATTTTAACCAAGCCTCGTGATAGCGAATTCTGCCATCACCACTTGAGTTGGATCGTACACATTCAAGCATCCCTGATATACATGCATGTCAACCGATACTCGCGAGTGGTGCCTCTACAAATCCTACCACTTCGCACTCGGACGTCTGCCTAACCGCTAGGCTATGTCTTTCCATCAGTATTGGAATCATAGTTCCCAAACAACAATATCAACACTGACCCCGTCCTAAGGTCAAACCAAATTGATAGTATGGAGTTTTCTACCCAAGTTCGCCTCACTCCGATTTCTAAACTTCGAGCATAGATTGCCTACACACATCCCAACATTTATCTTACGGGGTCCGAGTTATTCAGCAAAGCCATCCTACGATAACTCACATTTCAACCAATTTTTTGACATATCAATATCACTTCGTTCATCAAGCCATTTCGTATAGTCTATTTCTTCGAACACGTTCGACATAATACACCTATCAATCCTTCCAAGTCAAGCACGCTACGATACAATTCATTGCTAAACCATAATTCATATTTCATACTCCCTAAGTCATTTATCCCAATTCACGAAATCGATCACAAGGTCATCTGACTTAACAATACGTTGCACCCCGATCTCACGTGAGTCAGATTATCTACGGTGGACATGAATCACCATGCACGCTCCCACAGAATAATCATCCTCATCGGGACGTAACTCTTGTTCGAGTCTAGACTAATTCATTCTCGATGCAGGGATTGCACCTACTCAATCCTCAAGTTTATTTTATTCATTAATCGCAAGTCCTATTATCCTCAAAATTTTTTTGCATCAAACTGACAAGTCGAGACAATCAAAGTTGCCGCATCCTGATTTTTTGAGTTTGATCATTCCCGCGACATGAATCACCATGTCAGCGCTCATGCGGAATAATCGCCCCAAATTTGACGCAACGCATATGCAAGGCTGAAGTTACGCTCGCGCAAGACAAGAATGTCGACGCTGTGGTTATCCGCGTAACCCTCAAGACACAATCATTTTCATCCAACATTCATCTCAATCAAAATCCTAAGTATAGCATCCAACTGAACAATAACACTTGCACGATCGTCATTCGTCGAGTCAGAGTACCCCCGAGTTATCGCATATCGATCTTTGATACGTCTCAATACCATCGACGATATGCGTAACCTGACGATCTTCCTTTGCAACCAATTTCGAGTCGTACGAATGATGCCATCGTTCAACTGAATAATCTCCTCGACATTCAAATTCAAGTTCGATCATTATCCCTTGAATCATTCATACATTAATTTTCTCAAACCCAAATTCACGTATTGTTCATCCATCTATCTTAAGTCATCGACCAGCGTATTTTCTCAATTCACATCATTCTTTGCTAACTCAAATCATCGAGTACATCCGTTCCGATCCTCAGAGTCATTTGCGTAACTTTAAAATCAAACCTTTCATGCACGTTATCTACCTGTCGTGCTAACTTTTCGTATACGATCCGTATCAATTTCCTCGATCAAGTCATCCATTCGTACACCCTAAGTCTTTCTCGATTCGATTTCCTACTTAATCATTTTCGCGTTTCATACTCGCGCAATCCACAATCTCGTGCACGTTCCATGCGCATCAATTTCTAGGTTGTTCGAATCGACTCGTCAAATCTTCAAGACTACAACTTGTTCAAAGACACTCAATCTAAGGCTTTATATAACGCGACGCTTGCTGATAGACTCATCGATACCCCGAATTCTCAATCGATCGATCGACATCCCTGAGGCTATCGCATACACCACTCAGGGATGAAGTCATTCAACAAATCCTCAACTTATCATTCGATTCACAATTCTATCTCCTCGAATTTCCGTTCGAATGAGTCCTTAAATTTTAAGCACGCTCACCTATAACGCATTGACGATAACATCGTCATTCGATAGCACCCTATCGATAATCATCCTATTTTACTCAATCGAGTTTAACTCATTCTTGCTCAACACTATTTAATTCCCGCACTCGACTTTTCTAAGGTCGACGCAACTTTGGTGTATATGCCCAGTCCGACTTAGCTAAACGTGCTTACGCGAACCATCTTTTTGTTTTATCAAAAACTATTCTCCTACGTTTTACAAAATAGATAGACTTATTGTATGGACATCCGTGGGACATTTGAGAGAGAGCTCGCCAACGATATCAACTTGCGGAAGCACAATTCAGAGTTTGCGAAAATAACGAAGTTAAAGAATTCAATCGATAGTCAAAGGACGTAAAGCCGTACTCTGATACCATTATGTCACGCCCTGCTCCCGTAGGAGCGATCGTCCCCTCTAAGGCATGATACCGTACGAGCCTTAATTAAACTCGTACAAGACGGGTTCCATAACGGCCGATTACATCGGCTGCGACAGGGTCGTCGCACAGAAGTCCCAAGCAGAGACATTGAACATGTAACAGAAATTTAGAACAAAACGTAAGTTATTCAAATAAGTTCTTTATTGATATTGAAATAAAGATTACAATGGGTGCAAGGCCAAGATTATAAATCTCTTAAGCTCACTCTTTTCACATTACAAGTCACTCAGCTCACTCTTCTCACATTACAAGTCACTCAGCTCTCTCTCATCTCCCAATTATAAGTCTTGAGCCAGCGGATGCTTCGAAAGACGACGTCCATACGTTATGTCCCGTATAAGTCTTGACTCTATGCGGCCGTACGCTTTGAATTGCCAAGGAACTCCGTGCCTCGACGCATGCAAGCGAGCTTCGCGCCACGAGTATCTACCTGTGCCTGCACATAGAAACTATGTGGGTGTTAGTACTCAACTGTACTGGTGGAATGAGCTCCTCGCCCACCCATACAAAACCGACACGTTCATTTACTTTGTGCAACATAAACCTTTTGATTTTCTTTCTGCTCTTGTCTTAGAATTATTTTAGGACCGACGCCTTTGCCTATTTCGTGTCTTTAGACCATCCCGTGCTTGCAATAACAATGTTAACTCATACTTTGCCTCTAGACCCTTCTCGTGCCAACAACGTTAACCTATCAAGTCGTGTTTGCCTTACGGCCTAAAATCAGAGACGTAACTACACGATAGACACCATTTCCGTGTGACCGTGCTATAAACCCGTACTGAGGCCGTGCCTCGCAACTCAGTGAGACTTAACCATATTGCCGCCTCGCAGCCCTTGCTACTTTGATCATCAACTAACCCAATCGAGATTTGTGAACTTAGTATCACTTAACCAACTTGCCTTGTCACGACCCGTTACCCAAATTGTTGGGCCGGGCCGAGCCATGTCCAGCCTACGCTTGGTTAAAGCGTAGTAAGCTGTTCTAAGAATAGACAATAAAGGATCTAAGCTGCTAACAGTTCTAAAATCATATTTAAAGGTTCTTTACAACACAACATCTATAAGCGAAAGTAAACAAGTACAGACTTAATAATGCACTTCCAAAGCATCTAACTGTAGACAAAGTCCAGTATCCAAATATAAGTTCAAAACAAAGTCTAAGTCTCAAAACACATGAAAATATCTAAGCAAGTTCCCCGTTGGGGCCCCTTCTGGAACTAAGGCCAGGTCCTCAAAATCAGTGCCATAATATGTATCATATAGCATTTCCTCCTCAGAAAGTATACCTACAACGTTATCCTGTCAGGACAGGAGCAAGTACAACCTCTACAACTAAAGTACTGAATATATAATAAAAGAGATGTACAACAAGAAACATGGTGTGATAAGTCTATAAAACAGAAAATACTAAAAACATGGCCTCATGGTACAACTGGGATCACAGTATCATGGTAACAAAGGAAACATGGCATATCTGGAATCATGGTATGACTGGAATCACAGTATCATAGTAACATAGGGAACATAGCATCTCATAGTCTATCATGGTAAGGACACATATGTCATATAGACAGATGTATATGTAATATTTAAAAATGTAGCAGGTACGTGATCGTCAATAGGTGTACAATGTGCAGGGACACATAATAAAATATACTTTCATACAAATGATAAGACGATAGATGTACGTACGTACAAATCCGCTTTGAGATAAGGCCTACGACACAGTAGTCATATAAAATAAAACTTTGCTCGGTACATACGTACGGAGAAGGGGTCATGATCACGTACTCTACTATCAGTTTTCCTATAACCCATATTCTAATCATGCGAGAGATACTGAGATCGGTATAAAGCACAGTAGGTACTGATAGCAGTATAAAGCATAGTGAAATATGTACTGAGAACCAGTAAGAAGCATATGAAGATATAAGAACTATCCTAAGCATGGCAGGTACTGAAAGTAATACAACATGTGAAGATATAACTTGCTACCTCAAGGATCAGTATTTTAACTGGGTTAATACATGTTCTAGCATTAAAAGACAATAAATGAGTTTGTAGATGTACTTGCCTCGAGCAAAGCAAGAATACTAGTACGAAGATATAGATGTCCGGTGTCCTGTCAATAATGATATACAAACTCAGCCTCTAAGTTATGTTCAAGATTACACTAGTGGTGTGACACGACTCCTAACTGGATACTAGCCAAGTGGGGACCTAACATAAAAGTACAATATGGGGTGACACTATATCCAAACTAACTTTCTAGAGTCTTTACACTAGAGTAGGGTGAGGTCCAATAGGACTATAACTCAAAACAACACAAAACATTGCAAGTCGTAACTATTCAATAAATAAATCAAACTGTACACCGAGTTCCAATAATTTTTGAGATAGACAAAAAGCTCAATTTTACATAAAATAAATTACCATAATGATCCTTGTTAATTATAGAAACTTATACTAATTTTTCTGGAATTTATAAACCCTCATAGATATTTATTAAAAATCAGAAAACATATATATCCTAAAAATAAGTTCTGTTTTCCTATTTTTATAAAATACCAAATGTACTTATTAAATGCTGGAAAAATTATAATAAATTAGCTAAATTGACATAGTATTTAAATACAATTTTTTCCAAATTTTTACAGCACTTAAAATATATATAGAAATCCAAAAACAGCAAGTAACAATTTCTGGAAAAATAATTAATTACAAATTAAGGATGATGCATAAGCAAAATCTACAGATGTTGTCGGATGATAAAATAAATATCACCAACGTGTCCAGAATGGTCAAATTAGCTAGGATAGCCTACCCATTAGTCCAATTTAGATACAGGGGCAAAACGGTAATTTCGGGTCAAAATGATGTCCGCCGTTGGACACACTTTGCACCGAAAACGAGTCAGAATAGAAGTCTACAAAACCTAAAAAATTATATGTCCATGAATCTAGAATGATGATACGTACTCAACGGTATATCCGGAATTGGATTCCGATGAGCCGATCTCAAAATGACACGTTGACGCGGACATTTGGAATCCGGTTTGCACCGAAATGCGTGCCGGAGCAAACATCTTTAAAACTTAGCAAATTATATGTTAAGAGTCCAAAATGACGATACGAACTCAACGGTATATCCGAAACTGGATTCCGATGAGCCGATGTCAAAGTGATCCGTTGACTCCGAATGTGGGACCTACTTTGCACCGAAATGCGTGCCAAGGCCCACGTTCTCCAAATCAAGAAAATTTTATATAAAAACATGCCAGAACGATGCCACGAGTCTACTGGGGGTGTCAGAAATTGAATCCGGAGTCCCGAGTTCAAAAATAGAATTTAACAAGTAAAAATTAAAGAATTCGGACGACCAACTTTGACGTCGAATTCGACCAACCAAACGTGCTTATGATAAAACGAAACTTAAGGGGCATGAAGAGGGTTATACCAGCTGCGCACAGAAAATGGTAGCACGCCAACCGGAGCTGCGACGGTGGAGTTACGGGCAGACGAAGTCGGCTCCACAAAACTGTCCAAAAATAGTACAATTTAAAGTGTCAACATGGTGGCCAGTTTTGAGGTATCAAACGACAAAATTAACGTACGAAAATTGAGGGAAGTGAAGATGGATATACCGAGATTGTGACAAAGCGAAGAAATCGCCGATCCAACGGTCGGATCTCTCAAAAAATATGTGCAAAGTTGCTGCGACGGAGCGTCATTTCCGAGTTCAAAACTCGCACGTCACGACGGGATTTCGTTCAAAACGCACGAATAGCCTATTCGGCGCATCGGAGGAGTTGGCAAAACACCCGGTGGAGCTCGCCGGGGTCGCCTAGAGCCAGGGGTCACGGGGGCTGCCCACGCAGCGGCGTACGACGGCGGCCCGCACGCGCACGCACTGCGCTGCTGCTGCTGCTGCGTGCGACTTTGCTGCGCTGCTGTCGCATTTGCTGGCCGCGGGGGAGGGGCGGCACTGGCCTGGCGTACGTGCGGCGGTCGCCGGCGGTGGCCTTGGAGACGACATCAGACGGTGGTGGTGGTGGTGTTTTTTGAGGGTGGTGAAGATGGTGTTGGTGAGGGTGGTGTTGGTTGATGATGATGGTAATGGTGATGGTGGTGTTGGTGTGTGGTGGAGATGGTGATGAAGAATGGAGGAGGAGGAGGAGGAGGCTGTGGGTGGTGGAGCTCACGGTGGTGGTGGTGGTATACGTGAGGGTGAGGGAGAAGAAGGAAAAGAGAAGGAGAGTGTGTGTATATATATGTGTGTGATATATATAATATAGAAAGAGAGAGTGAGAGTGAGAATAGAGAGAGAGAGAGAGAGATATTTGAGAGAGAAGGAGAGAGAGAGAGGTCGGCCACAAGGAGGGGGGTGTTTGAGCTGTGAGGTAGAGGGGTGAGGTGGTGAGGTGGGAGTGTTGTAAATAATAGGAGAGAGAGAGTTATATATATATATATATATATATATATATATATATAAAAGAGATATTTAAGATATTAATAAAGTAGAGAGAGGAAGAGATATTTTCAAAATAGGAAAAAGAGAAATATTGTGTGGGGTATTTGTGCAGTCATGAGAGTACAACATGGAGCTTGGGTTCGGGTTCGGTCGAGCCGGGTCGGGTCAAAATCGGACAGGGTACAATAATTGAATTTAAATGGGTATTTATAATCAGGGGTAAATAAGTAACATGTGGGAACTCAAATAAATAGGACACAAGCGTCATATGGGTAGTAGGCTTCATGTGGGCCATGTCCATACTTTGGGTCGACTAGGTTGGATCGATGTCGGGTCACGAAATTAAATTGGAAATTAAATCAGGTTTTACGGTAGATAATTAATTGGCCTAAATTGAACCAAAAGTTGTGCGAAGGAAATGGAGTACAAAATGGAGTGTCTGAGTGGAACACGAAGGTCATGGGTGAAGAGCGGCTCGAGTAGATCATTCATGAGAAGTTGGTTCTGAGAAAACAACTGGTCTGGTGCTCCTAAATTAAAAGTCACGATAACGTACAAACGATGATCAAAAATAAAAGTGGAAATAATTATTCAACGATTAATTGGTCTAAGTTGACCCGAAGTTGCGCTATACAAAAAGAGCACAAGGGAACGAGTTCAAGTGGGACATGATATATCAAAATGAAGATAACCTGGTCTACTACAAAACTCGTGAAGAGAGTTTACAGAGATTGGCATCCCTGACGCTCCAGAAGTCAAAGTCATGGAAAGGAACATTTAATGATAAAAAACAATTAAATAATAAAATATTTATCGAAAATAATTCATTCAGAAAATTTAAAATAAACTCTGAAATTCAGGGGGCTTACGTGCCTTGCGACGATTCCTGACTTAAACTCGAACAACTCAAACCCAACTTTTGCAACTCACATGTCCACACTTGAGACTCGACGCCACATCTCATGCTGAAGCACGACGCCTATGTTAAAACCCAATCTTAGGCCCAAACTTTGTGTTCTAACTGTACACACATTCAACTCGACTCAATCCAAAGGCATACATGCGGATAGCCGCTATTTGCCGACATCTATATGAACTTGGTCACTAGTATAAGAAGCTATCCTGAGACGTAACGCAATTAGCTAGCTCCATTGTAAGCCCCCGCTTTAACCCGTGCTAAAACCTTATGCACGACTATACCCTGTTTCCTCCCAGGACGAGTCGGTCCCATGGCCCAGGGTGGCCGCTCGAGGAAATATCGCCCTTGTCGACAAGTTGTCCATGACCATGCAAGACTCGAATCAAACTGACGTCTCACACAGTCATCCTTCTTTCAGTGTTACCCTCTCTTTCAAAACCATGTTCAAGACTTCTATCCTTGAGATCCCTCGATGACCCACGGTCGTGAGCCTTCTTCCTTGATGGCATATCCTGTTTACTCAACTTAGGAATGCCCATTTGATAGCCCTTTTTCTAAACTCGACTTGAAACCAACTGTAGCTCGTGCCTTAAACACTAAGTCCGTGCATTGTGCCTTAAGCCAACCGTGTTCTACGCAACACTACCGCCCGAGTCATACTTTATATGATGGGCCTTGAGAACGTGGGACTACTTAACTTTGACAAACCGCGAAAGAGCGGGACGGTACTTGTAATGTCTTTGGTCGACCGGCATAACTTTGTCTAACTTAACTTCACAACAACTTAACGAGCAAAGGTTGCGTCAAGCTTGCCTTAATGGATCGTGCCATACACGCATTCGACTTGAACGACCAAGTCACTCGGATGCCTAGACTTAGGTCACAAGCCGCTCAACGCACTTAACTCATGGGCAAGCCAAGGCTATGCCAAGTCTTGGACGATGGGACCGTGCATGCTTTATGAAGCATTCTTGCGGGCGACGCCTATGACTTAGGCTACGATCATAACTTCGCCTACTCAACCAACTTTCCTTCTCCCAAGCCACGGGACGAAGGATCGAGTGTTATTTTCAAAGCACGTCGTGCACCAACTCTAAGCCGACCGTTGGACCTTTTCATATTCTAACTCAATTCGAACCGTCGGGATTATTCCCTTTAGCTATGTGAATTCGTCTCTTTTATTATCAAGCCTACTTGTGCAAGTTGAAAACATGCGATTTATTATATGAAGGCTAAGATGAGGCAAGTTCACCGAAACTACTCCACCTGAGCGAGCAGTCGCCTCGACTGAGCGATGTCTTCGAGCAGTCGTTGCAAGGCTAAGTCCGAACGCCGTCGGCGTTTCGATTCCTCCGATTGACTGAGCGGGACGAGACACTACACACGTACACCTCACAACAACATATAAATCTAAAAAAAAAATCACTAGTCTGGCAGTTCTGTTTGGCCCTGTAGACAAGTCAAGACGTCCGGAGGAATTGAGCTCACTACCTCAGGCTTGTAATGATCTGCATAGCAGAAAGTGCATATTTCTTTATTTTTTATTCTCCATATAATACAACTTGCATCTGTTGTGATAATAATCTGTCTTTTCATACCCTACCCTGAGTTGTCGGACCATCATCTTCGATTTGTAGAAATGTTTAGACAGCTCTTTCAATTCTTTCGGCAACACCTCTTTGACCAATAATACGATCCGACCATAACAGGTTTGCGACAAGTTGAAATCAGAATTTATATTCAACGAACACATCCCTACTGATAATACAGAATGAGTCTTACAACCCGGGTATATAGGAGTATTTGCATCCTTGAACATATCATAGAACTCCTTTACATTAGGATTCAGAATCTTTCAGATTAAAATTAGGCCATGCCATGACAATCAGCATATCTAGTGCCAGGTTGTGGTCTTCATATTCAACATAGTCCACGGCGTCATCCGTGGAAACATCCGTGGCGATATCCACAACAAAAGTAAACTGTCTTTCCGCATAAACTTCACCTTACGGTGTCAACAGGTCGTAATCACGTACAAAACCCTTAAGCCTTAGATGATCCTTCATAACGGTCACTTCTTAATAACGTCTCCAGCAAAAAAAATTCATGAAATTTTTTTATGAAAATTTTATGGAATTGGGTGTTTGGTTGTCGTTATTTTCTATGCAAAATAGTTATTTTCCATGAAAATTAATATTTTCCGATGGATTGGAACAATTTTATTTTCCACCATTTTGGAGAAAAATATAGAAAATGATAGATTTTTAAAAAATAATTCCATAAAAAATATACGATATCAAACACTACAATTGGTGAACATTCTGTCAAAAAAAAAAGCTCAATCCGACACAACCTAAATATTTCAACTTTTTAGGTTTTTGTAACTGAACATTCTTAACTTTTAGCAACTATAATATTGAAATTGGACCATGAGCAACTTGATATCTTACATTAGTTTGACCTTCAATTTACAATCAAATTAATGATAAATATTTTTTTAAATTGTTTTATCCCTAAAAATATATTTTTTTAAAGACAAAAATGTAAGAAAAATATTTTTTTTTAAAAATATAGAAAATTGGTGGGGATTTGGTGTGCACGATTGTTAGTTTTTCTTCTCATTTTTTTTCAACATTTATTTATTTATTTTGTTCTTCTAATTTGTGGAGCATATTATTATTTTTTTTACCAAAAAAATAAAAAAAACTTAGTAAATGTTAATGGTCCATAGTTCAGAGAGTATTTAGTTGCTGAAACAAATTTAAATTATTTAAATAAAAAAATAAAAGATATTTAATTACAAGTTAACTTTTTTTTCTTCCTTCTTTTTTAATATGTCTTGGGAAGCAGTAGAGACTTAAGTTATTGTGATAAACTATTATTCATCCAAGGCGTGCTTGAGACCGGATCAGCTGTTCTATGACATGTGGATCATTTTGTTAGATTTTATCAGTGGGTCACACATGTCATATAGGGGAACAAAATTAAAATACCGGATCAGAAACAACTGATATGGTCCCGACGTATTTAAACATCTTCGTGCTTAAATGTAAACAATAAGCTTCTCAAGTAGCTCAACTTTAGGGCACTGTCAGTACTATGCAAAACGTCAAATACGTATCAAAGTCATTGTCAAGATATTTCATTTAGGTTAAGGATAGGACTGAGACCTGAGTACTAAAGAAAGGGATTGATCATTGGTTACAAAAGTTACATATTCAATACCAACAGTGCTACGTGGACCGAAGGCTAAATCGAGATCGAAGTCACGCATCACGTGTCCGGTTTATTGGCCAAATATTTTTGCCTATACTAGGAAGGAAGCTGACGTTATCTGATTTGTTCCGACCAATAGGAAGATGACTTGTGGCAATGTCGTTCGAAATCGAAATTGTACTACCATGTGTCACCTTTGTATTGGCCGAAGCAGATCTAATGACGTCAGCCCCTTTGCTAACGTCGACTAATCAGAACTAGACACGTGGTCCATGATTTCAATCTCGGTGCAGTCTTAGCACTTAAGAAAGTTATTCTCTTGTCCGAGCTCTCTAGTCTAATGGTATTAGAACGGACATCCGGAGGAGCCGACAAGGTTCGAGCCTCCCAATTGTGTGTGTGCGTGTGATTTCAAAAAAAAAAGAAAAAAAGAAAAAAAAAAAAAGTTATTCCCTTTACAATTCCTTTGACTACTGGTGGTTTGACTGGAAAGAAACATGAATGAGTATGGTACTGATACATTTTTCGGTTTGGCTTTAACTATGTCTATGACAATGAAGTGACCATGACCATTGAATCCCTACTGTCAATAGTACCATACGAAATAGTACGCACAATTATGATAATGTAGGTAGTCGGTGAGAAATAGTACCAGATGTAATAATACCAACAATAGAAAGATACGCACCTAAGAATGAGAAGTCTATTATTTCAACAAGATGATAGCAATTAGCAACAGTTCCGTATGTCCACACAAGAAAACTGAGAATTACATTGGTATTAGTTTGAATATGAACTTTTGGCTTGCTTACTCGATCACGAGCTATGTAGACCTTTCTTATCGAGTACAAAAACTAATCGCACAAAAAAACATCAATTATATATATATATATATATATATATATATATATATATATATATATATAATATTTGCAAATGATCTCTAGCCTAGTGGTTAAAGGAGATGCATGCGGTCCGAGTGGTCAGGAGTTCGAATTCCAATGGAAACAATTCCAAAAATAATTTACCTGGTTCCAAAAAAAAATTAATAAATAAATAAATATATATATATATATATATATATTTATATATATATATATATATATATATATATATATATATATATATATATATATATATATATATAGAGAGAGAGAGAGAGAGAGCAAATGACCTCTAGCCTAGTGGTTAAGAAATATTCATGCGGCCTAAGTGGTCGGAGTTCCGGCCCTAGTGGAGGCGAGTTCGACACAATTATTCATTGCTTAAAAAAAAACTTATATATATATATATATATATATATATATATATATATATATATAAACTAATTAGTTTTCAAAAAACGGATTACAGGATTTAGCCAAGTGCTCTATAATCTCCCAACACTTACAAACACAATCATCAACCACACCACACTAAATCTCATACAAACTAGCCAATTTGGCCTAGTTACCGCGGGCACTCACTCGAATTTCTATCGATTTTTTCTTCATTTCTTGCTGTATTCGCACACTTGGAATTGTCTCCACGTATTGTTGCATAAGACGTAGCTACCTTTCTTTTTTCTTGATCAACTCTCCATTTGTATCACTCGTAGGATCTTCCTCTAGGACTGGATTTGGAACGTTTGTGCTCCTAAATTCCATCAAACTTCTCTGTACCCCCTTCATGTGTGAGACTCGTCTCACTGTATCGATATTTATATACAGATACGTATTTTGTACTATGTTTTATATTTTCTTGATTTTCGGAACGCTTTAAATTTTTTTCAACTTATAGATTTTCTCCTTGAACGGCATACCGCCAGTATATACCGACGGCATACATGTCACTCCCGTTTTCCGTTATACGTATTTTCAGTGTACGTATACGGATTTCTGACATTTGTCAGGTGACCGTGTTTTGACTAATCTTTCTTAGCTTTGCCTTGGTCTAATCTTGAACTTGGTTTATTTTGGTTTGGTTCAACTTCGCATGAGTTGGTTTGGGTCGGGTTGAGATGAGAAGGGTTTTTGTATAAAAACAAACTTCTCTCTCTCTCCTCCATTCATTTCATTTACTCATTCTCCATTTGCTCCTCCTCCAAAACCTATGCAAGTACATCTTGCCAAATCTTGAACAATATTATTTTTTGTTTGTCCTATTCTCTTCCTTTCATGATTCTAAGCCTCTTTAGAACTTGGAGTTTTTGATTTTGATGGTTACATATTTGTAGATCTAGATTTTAAGATTTTTTTGTTTTTCTTGGTTTTTGATCTCTTAAAGTTTGATATTTTTGAAATCTAATGGTTCCATGTTGTGGAAAATTTTATTCTACCCAATTTTGGCTTTTGAACCGCGAGATTTCGACTTCATATGAGAAAGTTACGCCATTTTCGTGTTCATGGGTTTCCCACACCTTTTGGTGCTGTCGGGACGATGAACAGTGTCGTGCGTCGTGCTTGCGCGCAACGTGCGCCGTGGACACTTTTGCCCTCGCGTGCAGCGCAACTTGTGCATCGTGCGCCCGCGCATTTTTCTGCCGCCAGCCGTGCTTGCGCACAACGTGCGCCGTAGGCACTTTTGCTCTCGCGCGCAGCGTAACTTGCGAGCTGCGCGCCCGCGCATTTCTTCTGCTGCGCACCGTACGCCGTGCTTGCGCACAACGTACGCCGTGGGCACTTTTGCCCTTGCATGCAGCGTAACTTGCGCGTCGTGCTTGCACGCAACGTGTGCCGTGGGCACTTTTGCCCTCGCGCGTACCGCAACTTGCGTGCCATGCGCCGAGCGCGATTTTCTGCCGCGCAACGTACGCCGTGCTTGCGCGCAACGTGCGCCGTGGACAGTTTTGCTTGCGCGCAGAGCAACTTGTGTGCCGCGCGCCGTGCTTGCGCGCAACATGTCTCCAAATGACTATTTTTGCCCATTTGAGTTGTTTTGTAGCCAAAATCTTATAAAACTCAAAATATGAAAGTTGTAGATCTTTGTCTTAACTTCAAGAATCTTCTTGTTTCACTTTAATCAGAGTTCATATGTGACTGATGATTTCAATCATAGTTGTTCTTTTGGCATGTTTTCTTTACTTGGTAGTATTTGACATTTCGTTAGCAAAAAAATGAATTTCGTAACATGATTAGATGATCTTGTACAGTTAAAGAATAATTGTACACCCTTTATACTCTTAATACTAGCACAGATTCAATTATTGTTTTATGCCAAGTAGTTACTTTTATTTTATGCTTCTCACATGCCATGATATGCCTTTTTTTAAATTCTTTCTTACACGTGATCCTTATTGCCATGTCTTCTTTTCTTAGATAATGGTCCGTCGTGGTGCACTCATGCTACACGTCTCTTCTCTGCTTATTCTAGATAGTGACCTGTTGTGGTGCTCTCATGTTACATGTCACTTCTTTGCTTTACATGATAGTGGTTCGTTGTGGTGCACTCATGCTGCACGTCTCTTGTCACAATCCGCTCCCGAATAATCGGACACGAGTCGGACACGCCCAGCCTTCGTCGATGGACACGACGAAGTAAGCTGTACAATTCTAAGAAAAACTCCAAGATACAAGATACATAAAATAACACAGCTGCTATACACGTTCCCAGAACAAATCTCCACAATCTATCAAGTCAATACAATATCATCCGGAGACAAATCCGGTAACCAGAATAAATTTATACAATCCTAAACCTCAATATAATATACATGATACATCTCTAATAAACTAGAAAATGATCTAATCTAGAGCACTGCAACTCTAAGTCCATCCTGAAATACAACTCCACCATCTTCGGGCTCTGACCCAAGGTGGTACAGTATCCTCAAGAAACCTGCAACGTATCCTGTCAGAAAAAGAGCAAAGTACAACCCCGACAAGAAGCACTAAACAATGTAAACTGTAATACATGAAAAGAATCACAATATGAACTATGGTACAAGATAGGAATATGAAACTGTGGTACATGAATAACGATGAAACTATAGTATCAAATCCTGAACAATAAACTAGACTATCAGTGTAACATGCAAGTGAAATAACTATCAGAGTATGTGACCGGCTGGGGTAGTACAGGGAACGAGAGCACATGAATAATGGTACGGCTTAGAGTCCCACGTGTACGATATGAGACCTAAGCTATTAGTCAATGCCTAGCTAAAATAGGATTGGTCATATATCTGTAGTATTTTCCTACCCAATGTACAAATAAAGAACACTAAACCATGAACTATGAACAATAAACGATGAACGATAAACAATGAACCATGAACAATTGTGTGTATAACGTATCAATATGAGAACATGAAGCAAGACAGAAATACAGAGTAAAGGGTTCGAGTCGATGTACTTGCCTTGGTTGGAAGATCAAGAATAGGAAGTAAATGTCTGTATATCCTCCTGATAATGGTTACAAGTTGGTCAAGTTAATAAGTAATTAACCACTTGCTAACCAAATATTACCATTAAGTACTATACTACTATTTGCATTAACTATCACCTATAAAAATGATAGCTAAGGTACTATCTAAAATACTATTAATCTAAGAGATCAACTATTATAGGATATTTGAAAAATTGTAATGAAGTGGCTAGGAAGGATCATTATGTTTAGGATGGCATAACACAACTCACCACTACCACCGTTCCCAAGCTTCTCGATTTAACAGACTGGGTCCAACTGGATTAGGCTAAATCAATGGTCGACCCAATTCCCTTTACTTCCATCAACCAAATAGGTATACTTCTACATTCAACATCATCCTTTAAGCCCAAAAGTGTAGACCAAACCTATTATAATAGTTGAATTCAATGAATAGAATCATCAGAACTTGAAAAGAAAAAAAGAAAGATGAAAACTCTGGATAAAACTATAATTTCAACCAACTCAATGCAATTTATCGACAACACATCCAGCTCAAAAGTGCCTCTTCAATCCTATTAATCCAGTTAAATAATTACCCAACTGTTCTGCTATGGCCCTGACCCAACAATTTTTTTTTACTGGCCTATGATAGGATTCCCAACCTCTAGAGTCCAATCTCCTTTCCATACTTAGCCTACAGAACCTAGCTCTGTTCAAAACCCAACTGAGCTCAAGAGTCTGCAACATTTAAAAAAATAAGTACCATAGGCTAACTAACCTAATATAGCCGTTAGGCTAGAATGAAAGTCCAATATTTTACAAGTCCAACCAGAACTTATCTCAAGAACTTCACAAGGACAAAATTGGTGTCAACACACGAGTAAGATATAGCGGATACAAACTTCTCCCCGCACCCGATTCTTAACACGAATCCTCAAGTCAAACTAACTCGAGTCTCTGCTCGACACAGCCTACCACGATACTGATACAATAATCAGCCTCTACTTCGATGCCGACCCTGACACAATTGTGTCCAAAACCCGTTCATTAGCGTGCCATAATTCAAGAATCATCCAATCTACTGAGAACGATTTTAGAAATATACCTGAGCTCAAAAGGACATAGTCTCCAGTTTCTAGAGTCCGATACACTCGTCTTTCTGTCCAAAATGACAAGGCAATGCTGTCTCAGGCATTTAATCAAATAGATCAAGTGCAAGATCAATAGCTAATTAGCTAGCTTCTTCCTGATACTTCTAAAACGAGAATTGATAACTGGAGAAGATCAACTCACCGAATAAATCCAATACCACCCTGCCTTCGATACTTCTGACTGCAGGTTGATGAATCGCAGCAGACCAGCTCCGCTCGAGTTATCAAAATTAATGTATCGATTACAGATGAAAGGATCGGTAGAACAAAACCGTAGTGAGAAGTCTGGCAAAATCTTCAACAGAGCAGGCGACCCCGATCTTCCCGCCACCGATTACTCAGAGAATCCACAAGCGATGATCATTAATTGATCGGACAAAACTGATTTAAAAATATGATAGTCAAGAACAACCGATCAATGATTCAAAATTAAGAAGAGTGATCAATCAAGTGATCAGCGGTCGATCACTGATCGAACTCAGTTCAATCGACCAAGGTTCGAATTGAACCCGATTATTCTGGTTGATCGATTCAATCATGGTCGAAATACTTCGAAAAAATCAAATCGATCAAGAAGACAAAGAAGAACAGAGGAGACACTTACTAAGTTCCGTACAGCCGGTGGTTGTCGGTCGCTCGGGAGAGATGATTCGTTGCCGTCGTTGCCGAGGAGTGAGCACGTAGTCGTCAGAACTACTTCTCGCCATCGAAATGGCTGCGCGTCTTCGGAGCTCACTGACGAAGTAGCATTCCTGGAAAGACTCAGTCTTCGGAAGAAGCATCCACTACCGTTGCCATGGTCGGTTCTCCAAGCATTAGGGTTCCGATCTAGTCTTTGGGAAAAAGAAGGAAACGAATGAATTGGAAGGAAAAAGAAGCTTCGTTCCTCTGAGATTTTCTATTAGCAACTGAATGGAAGAAAGGATTTATAGGCCGTTAGTTGCTTGAGGCTAACGCTACTTTGGTGCCAAAGAATTTGTTGCTACAAAATTTGGAATTTGAATTCCTTCTCTTCATCTAACAGATTTGAAAAAAGAAGCTTCATGAATGTTAGCTGGCTACATATTCGTGAGGAAACTTAGTGAATGAGCCCAAATGATATATGAAAAAAGCCCATCTTATTCATGAAGAAAGCCCATAGGACTTTAATTTGGCTGAGATCCAAAAGAATTAATCTGAATATGGTAGCAATATATTAAATTATTAATTCATTAAATAATTACATAAATATATAAACCAAAAAAATTATATTCTATTGATGTCAGGGAAGTGGGGTTACATCTCTTCTCTGCTTATTCTAGATAGTGACCCATTGTGGTGCACTTATGTTACATGTCACTTCTTTGCTTTACATGATAGTAGCCCGTCGAGGCACACTCCTGACAAGTACTCTTTATATGACAAGTAAACCTAACATGTCATGCTTAATCAAGATGTTATTGTGACGACTATTTTCCTTAGCTAATGTAACTCTTTTGGACACCGTGGTTGAATTTATTGTGTATGCTTGAACAAGCTACATGTCTCGTCTGCATCATGTCTAGGACATGAATTTTTGGTTACCACGGTCAGGGATTCATACTGAATCTGACTAGGTTAATGACTAGATTGATCAAGTAGTTCATATAGAGAGATTTTCCAATTACATGCGATCCCGTTATCTGGGCATCTCAAGTGGACTTGTAGCCTGCTGACGAGTAGGGCGCATTTCCAGCACACTGTCATGTGTTGTATCAATCAAGCTACCTAATAACTCTCTTAGGGCACATTTGTCTTCTGGACGATGTACCCACTATTATATGTACATAGGATACATTTGTCTTCTGAGCGATGTATCCACTATAAATTCATGTAACTTGCGTCTGGATAACCTGGATAGTCTGCAGGACTTATGACTGTAGGAATATCTCATTGCATCTTATTAGTAACTAGGCTTGTGATAACCCTAGTTAGTTAATGTATCAAGCCGTACTCATTTTTTGGCCGTGATCGATGGATGGAGTCAGTCCAGTCCAGTCTAGTTTTGTCTAGGCACTGTCCGTATGTTTATTTCAGTACATTATTATTTATACTTTACTTTTGTCGATAACTGATTAGAAGACTAAGTTCTGTTCAGGAGGAGAGTTATAACCCCGGTCCTTGTTTGGTTTACGGGTTGTAACTTAGCTTCCAGAATAGTTCTTAGTCATCTGGTCTTTTGTCGTCCTATTCAGTACTCACACGCCATACAGGATCCTTATGTTATACAATGATTAGAGAACTAAGTTCTGTTCAGGAGAAGGATTACAACCCCGGTCCCTGTTTCGTTTACGGGTTATAACTTGACTTCCGGAATAGTTCCTAAGTCATCCTATCATTGTCCTTCTATATAGTTCTCACATGCTCACATGTTCAGTTATCTCACAAGCTTTACGTGATCCCTATACTAAGTCAACATGCTCTCATGACCCGGCTGGCTCACATGCTTACATGATCAATTGATTTTACATATTCTCAAGCTTCCGTTTACTTAACATGACTACACTGTACATTATGTCACATGTTAATTACTTTACGTCATATGAAGCTTTACTTATTGCCTTTTCTATTCTCTGGATAAGTGCATTGGTAGTGCACGAGTCTCGATCCACATCTATTTATTTGTATCTCTAACCGTTGATATGTTAGTTATTGCTGGTTTTAGTTCATAAGTTTGGCTTCCTTTGTGGCACTTGCGATTTGGGGTTTGACCCCACTGGTTTTGTTTGGCCAGATCTGATAGAGGAGCCCGAAGGATCTTTCGTACCATCTACTCGACGGTGACCATCCGGAGCACCAGAGTACCTGAGTGGGTTTCTTGTTTCATTCTCCCACTTGATATGTACATTATTCTTTTGTGGCGTTTAACCTCCGAGCACGTATTTAGCTCGTGTTTTGGTGCTTGATATTTAGCCTACGGGACTAAACATGATGTGCGTATTCTAGACTATAGCTAGAGCTTATCATGTATGACTATTGCTCTTGCTAGTTCTTCATTTTGTATTACTAGCTTCATGATCATCCATGTATATATGGTTTGGGATGCTTTACTATTGTATGTCTGATGATCATGCTTCTTGTTCTTTGTAAAATTGCATGTGATTGAGATACCTAGGATTGCTTGACCTAGGATCGACTGTTGGCTTGTAGGAGTAATCCCCATGTCTTGACAGCTTATACGTGATTTCAGAGTACTGGTGTACTTTGGCATTACGTAGCTGGCCTTGTCCGTCCCCACTTGCCAGTATTCTAGTTCTGGGGCGTGACATCATTCCCCCAAGAAGTCTCTTAATCATGATACAGAGGCATTATAGAAGGCACTTTCCTCTTGGCTCACAGGGAAATAGCTTCTGCAAATAGATCATCGCTAGGATCCGCATCCATGTTGCCTCCTTAGACGAATGGACTAACTGAATCTCTTCAGCAGACACTAATGATCTCGAACCAACCTTGCCTGGACTTTCATTTCCACCATGATCAAAGTGACTCCTAACGCATGGTGAGTTGACCTTAGACGAATGAAGTAACTGAATATTTTCCTCTGAGTCTCTATACTACTCCTATGCTTCTTATCAAACTTCTTGAGCTTCCATCATATGATCTTCACCAGAAGCATCCAAATAGTCCTTCTCCTTATGAGCAATGCAACGACAAGGCATACATGTAGGAGGCACTATTAAAATAAGACAAATAAGCGATGTCAAATAACGTTGCAAATATCAAAATTAATGTTGCCAAAATATTTAACAACGAGTTTAGTGACGTTTGGGTCATGTCATATTATATCTAGTCGTTGAATTAAATAACTTCTCTAAATGTCGCACCATGACGTATTTAGCGGCATGTGTAATGTAGCTAGATTTTCCAGAGTTAGCGACATTTGGCGACAGAAGCGTCATTAATTTAGCAAATTTTAATTTTCTAACTTGTTATTTGTTGCCAAAAGCAGCTGTCACGACCCGCTCCCGAATAATCGGACACGAGTCGGACACGCCCAGCCTTCGTCGTTAGACACGACGAAGTAAGCTGTACCAAGCTAGGGAAACTAACCAGATAAACATGAAAGTATAGAATCACAGCATCTAAAAACGTATCCCAGAATGTTCACCATAATCCACAAATCCAGATATCATAATGTACCAGAATCAACAGGAATAAAAAGTGCTATGAACTCTAAAGTCAATATCTCAAAGTAAAGCTAAGTAATCTAAACCTGAAGCCTCAAGCTAAGCCTCATCCTGCTCAGCTAAATCCTGGGCTCTGGCCCATAGAGTAGAACAATGTCCTGCAAGCATACCTGCAACATATCCTATTCAGGAGCGGAGCAAAGTACAATTCTAGGTAATGAACAAGACATCATAATATGAAAGTACAAGGGAACATGGTATATAAAGTACAGAAAAGAACATGTGAATAAGTACATAAAATAACAGAATGTGTAAAGTACATGAAAGAACATGGTATGTAAGAACATGAAAGAATATGATATGTAAGCACAGGAAAGAACATGATATCATGGAATCACAGGGAATAAGTACAAGGTATCACTACTAAAACACCCCACTTTACCGACGGACATTTAGCGACGAACGGATTCCGTCGCTACTAGCGACCAATTTTCGACATCTTAGCGACGGATTAGCGACAGACAACACAACATAATTTTTTTCAATTTTAAATGTAAAAATTTGTCGGGTTTCCGTCGCTAAGTCGACGAACATTAGCGACGGATTATGTTTCGTCGCTTATCCGTCGCAAATGTTGGCGGCAAAATCTTTACAACATTGGCGGGAACTTTGGCGACTATCTAGCGACGGATATAGCCGTCGGAAAACTCCTTTTAATTGGCGACGGTGTAGCGACTACTTTTTCCGTCGCTATTCCGTCGCTAGATTCTGTGCCCTAACTTAAATTGAACCGACGGGGGGGAATTTTTCATTCCCCCCAAAACTCTCTCTCTCTCTCGCGGCTCTCCCTCTCTCGCGCGCGGCTCTCTCTCTCTCTCTCTCTCGCGGCTCTCTCTCTCTCTATACCAGGTCTCTCTCTCTCTCTCTCTCTCTCTCTCTAATTTTCTCTAATTTTGTGTTTTGGGGCCGGAGGGGGGGGGGGAGTGGGGGGGGTCGGCTTCGCGGGGGGTGGAGAGGGCGGGGGGGGGGGGGTGGTGAATGGGGTCAGGGGGTCGGGGGGGTGTGGGGAATGGGGGCAGGGGGTGGGGGGGGGGGGTGGTGGGGAATGAGGGTCGGGGGGTCGGGGGGGTGGTGGGGAATGGGGGCAGGGGGGTCGGGGGGTGGGGGGTGGAGAGGGCAGGGGGGTCGGGGGGGGGTGTTGAATGGGGGCAGGGGGTCGGGGGGTGGGGGGTGGAGAGGGCAGGGGGGTCGGGGGGGGTGTTGAATTTCCTTTGACACACTGTCCTAGGTATCTACACATACACACACACTGTCACACAAACACACAAAATCTGAATATATGTAATGTAGGAATACACGTTGGTAATGTAGAATATTGACATGTATGTATAATGTATCTAATTGATTTTTAACCCATGTCTATACATATATATGTGTAGGCAAGCATGAGATTATGAAATATAGGCCATGTATATATATGCTAGTATATAGGAATGCATGTAGGTAGGCAATGATATAAAATATAATGTAGTGTACAATGCATGTGATAGTGTAAGTTAATGAGTGGTATATATATGCAAGTTATAAATGCAATGTTGGATAATATGAGAATGTAATGTCAACATGTATATATATGTAATATGTGTTCTCTATGGCTTGTGATGGTGTGTGTGATTGCTAGACTAGGCTTGGTTAGGCCTACTGAGACTTATTAGACCTACTGCTACTTTGTATTGCTTTCACAATGTCACGTACCCTGCACTAAACATCCGATACTTCGATCCGATACCGCCGATACTACCGATATCGCCGATACCAATACTACCGATATCGCCGATACTACCGATACCGCCGATACTACCGATACCGCCGATACTACCGATATCGCGCGCCGATACTACCGATACTACCGATATCGCCGATACTACCGATACCGCCGATACTACCGATTCCGATACCGATACTTTGAACCTTGATTTAAATACATGTTAGTATAGTGTCTTCACATATATGTTAAGAGTATATACATGATTAGCAAGGTAACTAGATACAAGTTATGATACAATGTAAATGCAAGTATACATGTTAGCTAGATAGCTTAGACTTATATTGCAATCTCCTATTCACACGAGTATTGATATCGCCGATACCAATACTCGTAGGAATAGTCCGATACCGATATACATTGTAGAGCTCTGTTTTGCTATTCTGGACATGTTGTGACCTGTGCTGTTCTAAATAGGAGCCAGACACACTCCTGAGACGGGGGGAGTATGTATAGTGATGTGGATTCTTACTAACTTATCATGTGAACCCATTTATGGGCCCTTCATTGAACCTTCTCATGTGCAACTTTCAGTCCATTCACAGTTCCCTATATTGTACTCTACATCACCTAGTTCACTTATATCTAACATCCTAACCCTAATCCAAATTTATGAGTATCGGTATCGGGCTATTCTTATGTTTAGTTTGTCTTACGATACAGATTTTCACATCCAAATTGAGGATGAGTCGTTATTTTGTTGATCGTACATGGATGTACAAACGACAACACGAGAGTAGAATCGTTGCAGGGCGCGACTCCGAGATATCCACCGCCCCCGCCTCCTCCCGCGCCCCCGTCGGACGATATGAGGACGCAGCTTGCGACTCTCACCTCCGATATGTCGGAAATGCGGAGTCTAATGTCGGATGTGCTGGAGCGCCTTCCGCGTCCTTCTTCTGCTCCCGGTCCAGATCCGTCTGCTCCCGGTCCGTCTACTGCGGTTGCCGGTCCTTCCGACCCTGGACGTTATTCATTTGACCGTTCTGCCGAGGTCCGCCTGGTACCGGATACTGCGCTCATTGGGCTCATGGACATGATGTCGCCAGAGCAGCTCCGCAACCTTCCAGAGCATGTGTTGTCCCAGGTGCCGGCGTACATGGTGGAAGAGTACATCCGCAGAGCCGAGGCGGCGTCGAGACGACCACGCGATCCATCTCCGGGAAAATGATATTTGTACTGTTTTTTGATATTATGAATTTGGATATTTGGATATTATGAATTTGGATATTTGGATATTTGTTATTGGATATTTGATATTGGATATCATGAATTTGGATATTTGTTGATCATGTAATGTTTGGATGGATATTTGGATATTTGTTGATCGTAAATGGATGTTTGGATATTGGATATTATGAATGTGTAATATTTACGAAAAGGAAATAGAATGTTTCTGTAATTTTTTTTAATTGATGTTACATTTAGCGACGGACTAGCGACTAACTAGCGACGGATTATATAAATATTTGCAGGGTACCGACGGAAGAGCGACGGAATATCCGTCGCTAACTGGGTGATATAAAATATTTTACAGGTACCGACGGAAGAGCGACGGAATATCCGTCGCTAACTGGGTGATATAAAATATTTTGCAGTTACCGACGGAAGAGCGACTACCTAGCGACGGCGAATCCGTCGACATGGTTCTGGAAATATGGTAGGTTTCCAGAGACTTAGCGACGGATAGTTGGTCGCTAATCCGTCGCTAATCGGTCGAGGATGACGACGGACTAGCGACGGATGAGCGACCAATTATCCGTCGACATGGTTCTGGAAATATGGAAGCTTTCCAGAACCAGGCCGACGACCTACCCGTCGCTAATACGTCGCTATCACGTCGAGGTTAACGACGGAATGGCGACGGAATAGCGACTGATTTTGCGTATCAGGAACCTCTCTGATACGCTTTTACCGACCTATTGACGACGGATTAGCGACGGATATTTTAATATTATATGGCATGTAAACCGACGGGAACATGTCGCTAATCCGTCGCTAAGTAGGTGAAAGACAACCGTCGCTAACCAGTCGCTAGTCCGTCGGATAATTATTTGTCCGACGGCTTAGCGACGGATATTTTTTAGCGACGACGTTTTTCCCGACGGTCATTTTCAGCAAATATCCGTCGCCACTACGTCGGTAAAAAATGTTACCGACGGATAAGCGACGGATCTGGCCGTCGCTAAAGCTGGTTTTTTTGGTAGTGTATATCTCCTGCATGTGTGTACTATATTTGAAATATAACTAAGTATGTGACCGGCTAGGGGTAAGCACATGAAAGCACATGAATGGTACGGCTTAGGAACCGCGTGCACGATGCGGGGTCTAAGCTAAACACACCTGAGTTGTTTCTTGGGTTTGGTCACATAAATAGTATATTTCCCCACCCCAGGTACAAGTAATAAGAACAAGGAACATGAGCACCAGAAAGTACATGACGTGTTGCAGTGTGTCAATCAAGAAAGCACAGGATATAATAAAATGCACAAGACCATAGAATGTACTTGCCTTGCTCCAGGAAAGTACAAGTAGGCAAAAGAGCTAGATATCCTCCTGTAATTTAATAATGATGTGTACAAGTTGGTTAATCTCTATATAATCTCATTGGTTATCACAAAATTCTAATCCTGATTTAAACACATTAATCAAATCCTCTACTTAAACTTATCTTATAATCCACTACTCAAAGTCTAAATACAAAATACCATTCTTAGTTTCTATAAATACTAATTTACACTATAGATATGATTGCTTACATAATCTAATTTATATACTAAAACATTAATCAAATATTACTAATAAAATACCATTTAAAAAGTAATGCCAGTCCGCCCATTTCCTAACCAAGTCTAATTACAAGTTGATTAATAATTAAGCAAGATCTTTTTAAATCATTCAATTGATGGAGACTAGGGTCTAAACTTCATAATACCTTAGCTAAATATTCAGCTAAAACTTATCAGAACCACTTATATAATACAGTTGCAATAATAAACTTGAATGCTATATAGACTAACATCAGTCAACAACTTATCCCTTTAATCATTTCTGGCTCAACAATAATTACTCCACTCAGCACTGTAGGAACCCAGATATAAATCAAAGTAGAACTCAACTAATTAAACTTTCTCTTTCTCCCAGCAATTACACTCCAGCCCTCTGCTTCAACCATCATTTGTTATTCACAAGCTAATACACAACCCCATTCCCGAGAAGGAAGCTCAGGCAAATCATAGGAACAACACAATAAGCAACCATCAATAGTGTGCTGAATAAATAGGAGAAGAATCACACAAATCTATTCAAAAGAACATTAAATCTCCAGGAGGTTTACAATTCAAAGAATCAAAATAGAAAATATAATACAACTATATTGCACAAATTGCTGTTAGAACTCTTAGTCAAGAATGTAATCCAGGGGGTTCGATATTCTAAATCCACTTATCAACTTGGTTGGTCAAGTTAGAAAAATTCAGCAGGACACGAACACACAGCAGGACACGGTCACGCAGACACTCATACTCCTTATGAGTTCTACACAAGGTTTGATAGCCTGTACCCGAACACGACCCCATCTGCACTCGGACTCAGTCAAGACACGAACGAGCAGGTCCTCGGACACGTCCCGATACCACATAAAAGTCGATATGAACGCACGACCCAATGCACAGAAATGAACACCACCCCAGAATTATAATCGAGTATAAACAATTTCAAAATACAAAGAGGAAGCAAAACGTTACCTGCTGAGAAGTGGAATTAAGGTGAATCCGACACGAACTCGCTCAGGACACTGATTCCAACACCACATATTCAAACAAACCGAAAGACACAGAATAAGCCATACAAAAATACTCTGAAAAATTAAGAGCATGAGTGTCACGTACCTAAGACCAATTGATGATAATCAAACTAAATCAGAAACTCTTCCAAACAGAGATCCAATCTACACTCGAAGAAAATATGGATTGATCAACTAATCTTCCAATTTCCCAAGTTAAATTGAAATAGCGTAGTCGATTCCTTACCAGAGATCAAGGATCTGGACGAATCAAGTTCCGATCAGTCAACCGGCTCGGCCAAGCTCAAAACTCGATTTCACGAGATCAAGGAAAACCTAACATATGAAGTGTATATACTAAGGATAGATCCGAACAGAAATTCCTGAAGATGATGAGCTCGAGAACTCACCGCCATGAAATTCGTCGGAGGAGAAAAGTATCGCCGTCGAGGAGCCGTTCTGGGAGGCGCTGCCGTGGGTGAGCCACTGTAGCCAAGAGTAGACGTCGACGAGGAGGTTTAGTCGAAGGAGATGGCCACCGCTGCTGTCGTCGAAGGCTCGACGAGATCTTCAAGGATGATGCCGATCCTTAGCTGTCGATGTCGCCGAGATCATCGCCGTCACCCGTTCCGCCACCGTCGGCCTTAGGGTTGGGGAACTCTCGGGAAGACGTTGGGAACTCTCGAGAAGACGTTGGGAACAGAAGGAAATAATGAATCTGCTCCTCTCTCTCTTCTGTGCTCGGCTAATAAAAGAAAAGGAATGGATATTTACAAACCCCCCCGAACATTAGCCTATTGCAAAACAACCATCCCGCCAAGAAATTTAAGAAAAAAGGCCCTTTGCCTTTTCATTATTAAAGGAATTTATTTAAAAACAGTTAAAAAATCACATGGTGGGCCCAAAGTGGTTACAACAACTTTTCAAATTTAAAAAGTGGTCCAAATTTAATTCCCCCCAAAACTAAATTACCATGTTTATAAATTAAAACTAATTTATTATTTAAAACTTAATAATAACAATTTAAATATTAGCAATCAAATTTATTTTCCTTAAAAACCGGGAAGTGGAGTTACAGCAGCAAAAAGGCAACATTTTGTAGGTGGTTAGCGATGTGTCTGATGGCATAGCAAATTTTGATATGTTAACATATTATCGACTTTCGATGACATGTATATACGTCGCTAAACTCCCAGTTGTAGCGACGTCTATACGTGGCCAGTGTGTCTCTAACTTCCCAATTTTAGCAACGTATACCAACATTTAGCGACGTATTGATGTGTAATGACGTTCCAATACATGTTAGTGACGTATTTATGGCATCGTTGAACATCACTGATTCCAAAAAAATATAGCATCTCTGATATAGTGATGAATATCTGATACATAACTCACAAGTTTGAATATATAAAAAAGGAATAAAAAATAATACATAAACATACAATATAAGAAACAAACGTAATGTCTGAATTGCTCTATAATACAATGATGACTGACATAAAATAATGATACAAAAGACCCAACTAGGGACAAAATACTCACAAGTTAGTAGAAGACCTAACTAGTGCCGAAACACACACAAATCATGAAAAGTTTTCCCAAGCTAGGACTACTGGTGGAAAGGAGGATGAGAATTATCGTGAATATTGTTGTAATCTGTACCAGGACTTCGTATGAAAGCGGTTGTCCTGACTGTAGAGGCTATGGAGGCGGTATCGATGCCATCGGTACTACATGTTGTATCTGCTATATTACTAAATGTCTACCAAAAAAGGAACCAATGTCGTCCTCAGCCTCGACGTTACAACGTCGATGAAAGAACATGTGATTGTTTGTCATTAAAAAAAGTTGTTTGAAGTAAACTTTGTATTTAATTACAAATAGAACAGAGTATAATGTAGGATTTAGATGTAATCCTAGGAGTACACTTTTGTTTTTATCTAGGAACCGTGGCGATGGAGCGAGTGATAATTCTTTGACTCCGTTGACGATATGACGACGATCTCGAACTCTCTTAACGTCTGGGTTGCTCTGGAACGAGCAGTGACTTGAAGAGGATTGGAACTCTTGCAAGTGCTCTAGATGCTGAAGTGGTTAAAAAAAGTTCAATAAGGGAGACTCCGAGCTTGGAGTGGGAGTTGAACTGAAGGAATGATCATTCTATTTATAGGCAACAGAATAATCTGCTTATGCACGCATATGCAATATGCGCCTCGAGAACTTGCATGTAGGGATGCCACATGGCTAACTTCGTTGTATGCATGAACAATGCGCCAGAGAGCTGGAGCTGAATCTGTTTGAACTGTACTGTTGAGATGCGGAGGAGCCGACACATGGCAGTCGTGGAGATTCGGTTGTTGCTGAGATCTTGGGTGGTTAGAACCCATTCATAGGCAAAATTGAGTCAATGACACGTGGCACGTGTTCATGGCTCAAAGATCTTGAATTTAGTAGGTGATGAACTGTTAGGATGCGCCTAGAATCCGGTGTATGAGAAGACTTGGTCCATAACTTTTAGGGGTCAAAAACAAGTCTGGGCGCATGCCTTTGTAGGCGAATGCAAAGCTTTGGGCGCATGGCTGCGGAGACGCATGCAGAGTTTTGTATGCATGGCTGCGGAGGCGCATTGTGAGACTCGTCTCACAGTATCGGTATTTATATACTGATACGTACTTTTGTACTGTATTTTATATTTTATTAGTTTTTGGAACAATTAAAATTTTTCCTAACTTATAGATTTTCTCATTGACCAGCATATCGCCAGTGTATCATTGTATGTCGACGGCATGCCTGTCACTCTCGTTTTCTGTTATACGTATTTTTAGAGTACGTATACGGAATTCTGGCCTTTGTCAGGTGACCCGTGTTTTGGCTTGTCTTTCTTAGCCTTGCTTTGGTTTAATTTTGACTTGGTTTCATTTGGTTTGGTTCAACTTGGTTTGGCTTGGTTTGGCTTGGTTTGGTTTAGTTGGTTTGAGATGAGATAGTTTTGTATAAAACCCAAACTTCTCTCTCTCTCCTCCATTATTTCATTTCTCTTCATCTTCTTCCTTTTCATTTTCACCTCCAACCTAAGGCAAGTACATCTTGCCAAATGTTGGACAAATATTATTTTGTTTGTTCTAAACTCTTTCTTACATGATTATAAGCCTTTTTAGAACTTGGAGTTTTTTTTAATTTTTATTGGTGGATTCTTGTAAATCTAAGTTTGTAATATTTTTGATTTTTCTTGGTTTTGATCTATTAAACCTTGATATTTTCGGAAGCTAATTGTCCTATGTTGTAGAAAATTTCGTTCTACCCAATTTTGACCTTTAAAAAGTTAAATTTTGAATTGTTTTGAGGAAGTTATGGACTTTTGAAGTTCATGGGTTCAACTGTCATGACCCGCACCCACTGTGAGGGTACGAGAACGTAACAGCGCCCAGCCTACGCCGTAGTGTCAGCGGTAGAACGCTGTTCTAGGTCATGAACTATTACTAGCATAATATGAATACTCTCCATAAGGAGGCCAACACAGAGGTACAACTCAATCACAATCTAAGGTAGAATGTAGCACGATGAAATAGATAAGAAATCCTCAACTGAGGTACAACAGAAATGAGATAACAAGTCTCAACATCTAAAATATACAACTCAGAAAATAAAGACAACAGCTAAAACATGGAAAGATATAGTCTAAGATATCTACACTAAGCAAGGGTATCATCCTCAGCAGCTGCCTGAACCTCCCCAGGGGTCCAGGTCGCGAGTGTCATCTAGGCAAGCTCCAAAGTAGGGGTGCAGGGTTCCTCATCATCCTCTGTAAAATTTTTAACAGGTCCAATCAGGACGGGAGCGAACATAATACATCTCAACAGTTCATAGCGGGTTAGAAAATATAATCATGCAGTAAAGTAAGATATAGATACTGAAGGAAATGCAGTATGTAAACAGAGAGAGAACTGTAATAGAAATATCTACTATAAGTAGAGAGCTACCAGTGACTAGTAATTTAGAGCACAAAGTCGACATGTGAACGGCTTGATTGTACATGGCTATACTAAAGAGGCGTACATGGCTATTCTACTTTGGAATTGTTCACATGGCTATTTATACTCCCCCGTACCCCCAATTAATACACAAGGATCCAACCAGGTTATGTTATGATTCTATGTAACAGCCCCCGAAGGGTGGTAAGCCCCCAAAGGGTGGTAAGCCCCTAAAGGGTGGTAAGTCCCCGAAGGGTGGTAAGCCTCCAAAGGGTGGTAAGCCCCCGAAGGGTGGTAAGCCCCCAAAGGGTGGTACATAGTAGTCCCACAAATGGGATAAGGATTCAAAGAAGACTCTGTGATCATATGGGTATATGTCACAAGTGATCAAAGAACCAAAGAAGCATATGATACGCTATGTAAGTGAAACGCACAGAACATAGAGTACCCGATGCTCCCTGAAGGGATAACATCTCAAGAAGGGATCCGTATAGTACTAATCCGTGTGACCAACGTGACAGTATCAAGTAAAGTAATTTAATGCAGGAAATAATTCTAAGCAGGATATGAAATGATCAGAGAATGTACTCGCCTCGTATCTGAATGTCTGAAGTAAATGTACTGTCCGAGATGAGATACCTGACTCCTAGTTAGAGCAACACAAGTCAAGATGTATACAGGGGATGATATATGAAATGTACAATGCATCTGCATGCTGTCTAGGTCAAACTAGACCAAAGTCAACTCTCGGTCAACTCTAGTCAACTAGACTAGTCAAACTAGGTCAACTAGGTCAAGTCCTAGCCCAACAAGTCTAATAAGTCTCACTAGGCCTAACCAAGCCTAGTCTAGCAATCACACACCAATCACAAGGCTATACAAGCCAAACACAAGCACATATCAAGGCACATCCTATTCATGCATATTCAACATTATATATATATATATATATATATAAAGAGGAAGGAACTAACATGTAAGCTATATGTGTGTGTGAACATGGATGTGTACATGAAGAGAGAATTCAACACTAGGCCCTATATCTTTGTACCCACATATATACAATACATACCTATATGGTATTTCATACATAGACAGATATTCATATTCTTATATACTCATAATACATTAATAACTTATATATAAAACACAACTTTACATTATATATATAGATACATATATTAGAGTTAACATTATATATATATATACTTAGGCTGAATACCATATATACATATATATATAGCTACACTACAAGGATTGACATATATACATATATGAACTGTGTGTGAGTGTAAAGAGTGAGTGATGTGAGATGTGTGCTAGAGAGAATACATGTGTGTACATGAATGTAAATGTGTGTGGTGTGTTGAGAGTGCTAGAGTGTGTGTGTCATGGCATGAGGGTGTCACATGAATGTGTGTGAACAAAGTGTAGGGGTGTGGCAAAGTGAAGAAGGAAAGGAACAACATTGAAACCAGTTCAACCCAACTCAAATTCCCAAAATCTGAGAACAAAAGTTAATAATATGAGCATTGCAAAAAGGAAAGGAAATCAATTTGCAGTTCAAATATTTGGAAAACAGGGACTATCTCAAGAATAGACTAATGACAGTGACAATGTAATCCCAGGTTTCAAACTCAATAACAGGATAATGATATAGCTCAGGTTTTTATACAAAAAGAAGTTCTCAGTTATTAACATTAATCATTTGAAATCAAACCCAATCAGTCATGACTGAAATCTCATGTTTCAAACCCAAACAGTGAGTCAACAGTGCATTATAAATGAAAAGTCTCAGGAAACTCATGTTTACAAAAAGACAGTGCCACTGTGTTCAGATTTCAGGAAAAAGGAAAAGGAAGTCAATCAACTCTACAGCAGTGTTATGTATACAGTGCAAAAATGGAATGGAAACTAATTTCCAGGAAATGTGACAGGTAAAGCAAATCTCAGATTTCATTCATATAGCTAACTCTAGATTCTCAGTTTCAAATATCAAGGAAAGGGAAACATTTCTCAGGTTCTTTACACAAAGGGAAATTCTCAGGTAATTCCACATATATTATCAGGTTTCAGAAAATATTACAGTCAAAACAACCTAGTTCATAAACTCGTATCTCAGTTATATCAAAACATCAAAACCTTCAACCCCTTTCTCAGGTTTCATCAGTTTACATGGATTAAACATAATAACCAATAACAGTTTTCAGTTTTTAACATGGTTTGATACCCAAAGGACTCGACAGTGAACCTAACTAAACAACTAAAACTCAATCAGTATAACATACATCATTTTAGTTATATTTACATTTAATTTCATTATTAAACATACACAAAACATTAAAACAGTAACTGCCTATATCAGTGTACATTTGGAAAACCCAAATTCGAATATCCCCTTCAATATTAAAACAATAACCAACTCATCACTCAATCAATATGGACATTAATATTTCAAATCCAGGAATCAATTCATTTAACAACATTTAGTTTACAACATTCTCTTGACTTAAATTCAGGAATTAGGTTCATTAATAAAAGTTAACTGATAGCTCATATTTAATCAAAACTGGAAACACTCTGATACCAAAAACCCAAGTTCGAAAACCTAAATTAACCCATAAATTTCAGCAATCAGGCATGTAGGGGTGATCTCCATATAATTTCGTGTCTAGGATGTGTCATTCGTGTCCACACAAGTGGACACGAAGTGTCCAACTTCACGCAAGCACACACAGACACAGAAATCGAGTGCAGTCTCGTGCAGAGTGTACGCGTGTCGTGCACTCGACACAGGACACATCGTGCCTCATGCACACACCCACGTGTTCGCCAGGTGTCAGGCTACGTGTCCAACACCCTGAATCCTCGTGTCGAGTCGCACAGGCGTGTCCTAGACAGCGTATCAGTGCACGAAAATTTGCTGAACGAAACTGTGTAAAATCAATGCACAGCCTCGTGCGTGTCCGACACGACACGAGAGTGTCTCAAACTTTGAGGACCTCGTGTCAGTGTCTGCCCCTAGGGCTGTGTCAAATCTTAGGTGTCCATGTGTCGTGTCCGTGTCGCAATCGCACCCGAGCAGCAGGGCATGAACAGTGCCCGTGCACGTGCGCGCACGACAGCGTATTCGCGTGTCCGTGTGGACTCGACACGACAATAAAACTACACAAAGACACAGGAAACACACAAGCGAGATCAAACCCTAATTTTTTATTCAATTAAAATCCTAAAATCAGGTCGAAATGTCCTTTGGGATATTTCATCAAACACCTAGGTCTATAGGCTGATACGTGTCCATTTTGGACACGAAATGGACACAAAATCTAGGTCTACGCATACCTACAGGACCAGGACACTTAGGGCTAGGTCTACATATAAAGAAACTAGAATTTTAATGGTGTTTACATTAATTTACCTATTGGTGTCAAAATACAAGAAAAGCCTCAAATGGGGGGGTTCCTCTTGCTAGCAAACTTCTCCAAATTGCCCCAAAGCTGAGGTTGAACACCACAAACAGCAAGAAAATGAAAATTAGGATCTAATGTAATTGATTGAAGGGAAAAAGGAGATAAAATGGAATTACTATGGATTTTTGAAGATGGAGGCTCACCTCTTTCTAAAGCTTGAGAGAAAAATAATAAAGGAGGCAAGAACAAATGAAAGAGGCATTAAATAGGGTGGGAAACCCTAGGTTGGCTGCCATGGGCTGATTAGGGTTAGGTTTGGTTCATGGTGTGGGCCTATGGGCTATTAAGCCTAAGTCATTAATCATGACTTATGAAGTCATAAGCCATATTAGTCAAATCAACTCCAAATCCCTCCAAACAAGTTCCAATGACTTAACCCTCACTAAATTAGGTCAAACCAAGTTTACTTAACCTAACCAAGTGGTCTTAACCTAGGTCAGTCACTAGGTTAGTCTCCTAGTCAACACTAGTCAACCCTTATTCAAACAATTCCAAAATAAATTCTAAAAATTCCCATAAATTCAAATAAATTATAATAAATATAAATAACCCTAAAAATGTCAAAAATACCCTAATCACATGGCTAGGCTCTAGGGTAGGCAGTCTCTACTATTCACTAGCAAAATACCAAAAATCACCAGTCATGAATTTAAATAGTTTAAAAATAATTATAAATCACTAAAAATCATAATATGAATAAATATCATTAAATAATAATTATAATTACAAAATTTCAAAATTACCCTCTTCTGGAAAAACTGGGTGTTACATCAACCAAGTATTTTCACACTGGTTAGAGAAGATGAACAGTGTGTGCGTGCGCCTTAGTGGTGCGCCACTGTGGGCGTATAGTATTTTCCTTTGGGCGTATAGTTTTTTACTTTGGGTGCATAGTGCTCCTTTGGGTGCATAGTGTTTCCTTTGGACGCATAGTATCCCTTTTGGTGCATAGTGTCCCTGTGGGCGCATAGCTACTTCTTTATGTGGGCGCATGGCTTCAGGCGCGTAGTATGAATATTTTTATGCTTCTACACCACCTAGGTTGCGCACATCCCGGCACATCCTGGACCTGACGCCTCTTGGCCCAGGCGCCCTTCCATGCTGGCGCATGCTGGCTGACGCCACCCTGGCCCATGCCAGCTGTCGCCATCCTGACCTTGGCCCCTTATGTCCCTGGGTGTCGTTGTGCGCCTAGGCGCCATTCTGACCTTGGCACCCTTACTGGCCCAGGCGCCTTCTTGGCCATGGTGCCACCTTGGCCCGTGTTGGCTAGCCCTAGCACGAATGACTGTCTTGACTGTTTTGCCCATTTGAGCTATTCAGCTGTTAGTCTTGAAAAACACTCGGTCATGAAGCTTGTAGACATTTGTCTTGGCTTCAAAATTTTCTCAGTTTACCTTATTGGAGTTCATCTGCGGCGGTTAATTTATATCTTAGTTTTGATCTTCTGGCATATTTTCTGTACTTGGCCGAATATGATATTTCCTTTAACAAAAATAAATTTCCTTAACATGATTAAATAATTTTGTACAGTTAAAGAATGATTGTACACCCTTGTTACACTTGATACTAGCACATATTTAATATTTGATCTATGCTAAGTAGTTACTTTTATTTATTCCCTCTTTCATGCCATAATACCCCTTTTTGGACAAGTTCTTACTTACATGCTATATTTGTTGCCATTTCTCTTCCTTGCTTAACATGATTGTGGCCCGTCGTGGTGCACTTATGATTTATGTCTTTTCTTTGCTTTACATGATAGTGACCCTTTGTGGTGCACTTATGTTACACATTACTTCTCTGCTTATACTAGATAGTGACCCGTCCTGGTGCACTCTTGAACATGTCTTTCCTTGCTTACATGATAGTGGCCCGTAGAGGCGCACTCTTGACAAGTACTCTTTACTTGACAAGTAAACCTAAACATGACATGCTTAATCAAGATGCTGTTGCGACGGCTATTTTTTTCTTGCTAATGTAACTCTTTTGGACACCGTGGTTAAATTCTTTGTGTATGCGTGCATAAGCTACATGTCTCGTCTTGTACCATATCTAGCATGTAGATTCTTGATTACCACGGTCAGGGATTCATACAGAATCTGACTAGGATAACGAATAGATTGATCAAGTAGCTCATAAAGAGATTTTCCAGTCACATGCAATCATGTTATCTGGGCACTTTAATTGGACTTGTAGCCTGCCGACGAGTATGGCGCATTTCCAGCACGCTGTCATGTGTTGCACCCCCAAGTTACCTAATACAACTCTCTTAACCTGTAGAAGGATAACTCGGATAGTCTGTAGGGCTTGTGACATCTTATTGTATCTTGTTAGTAATAAGGATTGTGATAACCCTAGTTAGTTAAAGTATCAAGCCATACTCATTACTTGACCGTGATTGATGGATGTAGTCCAGTCCAGTTTAGTTTTGTCTAAGCCATGTCCATATGTTTATTTCAGTACATTATTGTTTATGCTTTACTTTTGTCGATGAATGATCGGAGGCTAAGTTCTGTTCAAGAGAAGGGTAACATCCCCGGTCCTTGTTTGGTTTACGGGTTGTAACTTGGCTTCCGGAATAGCTCCCAAGTCATCTTATCATTTGTCGTCCTATTCAGTACTCACATGTTCTACATGATCTTATGCTAAACATTTATTATAGATTAAGTTCTGTTCACGAGAAGGGTTACAACTTCGGTCCTTGTTTGGTTTACGGGTTGTAAGTTGGCTTCTGGAATAGTTCCCAAGTCATCTTATCATTGTCGTTCTATATAGTTCTTACAGGCTCTCATGCCCTAGTTACATCTCATGCTCACAAGTCCAGTTATCCCACAAGTCCTACATGATCCCTATGCTGGGTTACCATGTTCTCACGACCCGGCTACCTTACATTCTTACATGACCCGGCTACTTAACATGTTTACATGTCCAGTTTATCTTATATGTTCATATGCTTCCGTCTACTTTACATGTACACAGTCTACTTTATGTCACACATGAATTACTTTATACTCCAGGTTGCTTTGCTTATTGACTTTTCCATTCTCGGGATGAGTGCATTGGTAGTGCATGAGTCTCGATCTGCATTTACTTATTGCTTTCCCTTACCATTGCTATGTTAGCTATTGCTGGTTTTAGTCCATAGTTTGGCTTTACTACACCAAAATAGCTATTTTGGAACACTAGTCATTTTTTAATCTGGAACGCTTATTGTCTGTACCTAGGTGTTGCAACAAAATAAATGTGTTCCAGATTTAAAAAGCATTTCAAATATATTGTATTTTAATTTTCAAAAAAATTATTTATTTAGTAACGCCATAATAATGTTATAAAGGTGTTCCAAATTGATGATGCCATACATGTGCATCTCATGTGCTTTGTAGGAATTGTTCCAGCAATAAACCCTCCTCTCACTACACCAAAAGAAAAGGTTTTAGGAGGGAAACATTAATTCCCCCCAAATGTTTTCCTGAAACTCTCTCTCCCATGAAATGAAAAGTATTAGGAGGGAAACACTCATTTCCCTCAAAAAAATTCTCGAGGACTCTACAATTATGGCCGTCATCGAGGACGAGGAGAGAAGCTGGAGGGGTTCGACAACCAATGAGGTTGGAGAGATCGGATTTGCCAAAGAAGCAAATGTGTTGCACGACGATGACGAGCACATACTCAGCATCAAGATCGTCGGTCACAAAACCGCCTGAAGATCCCAATTCTCTTTTTCATAAATTTGATTCTATTATTTGTACAGTTTAAACATTAGATTATTAGTGTTTGCTTAGTCTACTAGCATTGACTATAGCTGCTTTAATTTGTGAGAAGATGATTGATTGCAAATGTTAAATTCAACTTCAAATCACAGGTAGTCTTTTTACATGTATTATGTATATTCTCCAAAGAAAATTTGTGTACTGAGTATGAAGTGTTCGATGAAATGCCACACTTCACTTTATTGAATGCATGTTTCTTTAGTTGCCAGTTTGGAAGGGGGTTTGGTTGGTGATAGACAAAAGACATCTATCCCTCATGGATGTTATGATACTGACATGCTACAGGTATTTCATGGCTTTCTTCCAAAAAATTTCCAACATCAATATAAAGCTTACTGTGGATTTTTTTAAGTTTCTTTACATAGAAACCTAATTCAATTGCTCAAAATTAATAGATGGCGAACATGATTATATGTATGACAGATAATATAGTTACTCTATTGTCCAAAAAGTGAGCATATCCTTGAAGGCTTGAACAAATCTTATTTTAATGCATACAACACATATGTAGATTAAATCATAGGCACACATGTACCCATATAACACTTACGTACTATGTACTACACAAAAATGACACTGACATATATGAGGTAAGAAATCTGTTGTAGATTTTTGTAAAAGTTGTAGGTAAAAGACTCTTAAATGATTTTTTTTCTAATATGAACTTTATACTAATATTGGGTGATTAATTATATTGTTGTGTTGGTACTTGGAAGTTGCACAATAGCTAGGTATCATATAATCAGTACTAAGGGACTCGAAATATATATTAAACCCTACTAGTTTCAAGTTTCGACGACAGTGAGAGCAGTCCCTCCCTTCCTTATTTGATCTGCAATTAGAGTTCTATAAGGCCCTTTGCGTCTGTATATGCAGGGATCAGCCAAGTCTAGAGTGTCGGGAGAGGCCACCATCAATTGGCAGAGTATTTTGTGGCTTTCAACTCTTCTGTTTCTCTTCCACTCTAGGGATCCACTGTTGGAGACATCCTTTATGTGAGCACTCTCAGTCTTCTTCTTCTTCATCTTTTTGAAATTATAGCATTAAATTCCATGTGCCCGGTATTTATGGAAATCCCTGGAGCTCACAGGTTTCCATACACCAATACAGAGATAACATACCAAATTGTCACAAATGCTGATCTTTATTAGAAAAGTCAAGCACATCACGTGACCGACAATGGCTTTACTTCAACATAATCTCCATGTATTTGTCGATAACTTCGCTGCTATACAAATTTTAGGTTACTGTGAAGAGGATTCTGGGTGATACTGAGGGGAGGTATAGATCCCGTAGTTCACAAGGTTAATTATATAGTTATTAATTTTAATTATATTTGATGGCCTTGTTCAATATTCCAGAGAAAATGGCGAGGATGGAGATACTAAAAGGGAGGGAAGAACGCGGAAGAGCCAATTAAGCTTTCCTGAGAATGAAATATAGAACAGAGTTAAAAAAGGTGCAAATGAAACTTATTAATATCCTTTGTGAACAATGCATGTACTTCAGATGCTTGATTAACCTTATAGTTCAGAGCAACAACTTGCGTCGTTCTTGAATAATTTGCACTGACACTGGATCAAAATAGTGCAAAATATATATGCTTGTTCACAAAATATTTCCTTTAACCCTCAAATTAGTTGCTAAATTCGTGATATTATACATACTTATTGAATAATTCGAGAATTGATCATGTATAAGATCAAGCCCTTAGTTTGATTGCAAGCTAGCACAAAGCAAGAAAAACTACTCCAAAAAGAGTCTGATTATTTCCCTTAGCTTTTCTTCTTAACTGCTCCACTTACCTACATTAAGTGATCATCTTTCTCGTTATAAGATGTACTTGCTTGCATAGGCATCACTAATGGTAAATTTTACCTGCTTAATAATGTTATGCTGGTGAAAGTATTGTGGCCTAGGTGCCATTATTCCTTTTAACTCTGGCAAATACAAATGGAGGGAACTAACTATTAGAACTAATGTTTACATGGAATCAGTGATGACTACTGGTATTTTTATTTAGCTTTATTATCCCTTCCTTGCTAGATCTTGAGTAACAAGAAACATTAATTTTCTTACATTTGACAAAATAGAAGAATGTATTATCTTGTCAGAATAACTCTTGTACACCGACTTTTTAGTTTGTATGGACTATGCTCGCTTCCTTCAACTTGATAATTACTGTTTTCCATCTCTACGAATAAAGTAAGTTGTACTTCTACAATAACTATCACACTGTTTACCTCTCTTCTGAAAGATCATTAATATTATTTATAGAAATACTGTACAGTTTGGACCATGATTGGATAATTAAAGTTCAAGCACTTGCAGAAGGAAGCTCTCTTAACAAAAGCTGATATCAACACTTCGTTTGAAGTTAGTATCCAGAGAGATTGAAGAAAAAGATAACGGTCATGTAAATCTAAAACCTATTGGCTATGTAGTGAATTTATGTTGTCTTGTTCATGTCAATGAGTTTGTACCTACACTTCATATATGCATCATCATATTGTCATATAAATGTCATGCATACAATTTTAACACATAAAACAGGGAGCTTCTTCCTGTTGCTCGAGTACCTAACCTTTTGTATGGCCTCCGTCCTAATCATATGAATACTCACCATCTCAAAATCCTTCTTATAGAGAAATCTATCTAATCTCTTATGCACTAGTCTGCTATGCATCAACATCCAGTTGGCTACAGAATGGACCATGCATCTTACCATTCATGAAGTAGAGGGAAATATCCATATGAGGCCTCATCCCAGTTCTTGTCATGCCAAGCACAATGTTCGGTGCAGAGTATAGTAAGCTTGGGGGGTGTTGAATTATTTTCTTACAGGCAGCTGCATTTATTGTTAGTAAATTTAATTTTATTTACTAGAATTAGTAATTTTTGTAATTTGTTCCCTTTTTAAGTTGTTGGAAGTAGTTTACTTTTTGTTGACTGCATCTTGTTTAATATAAAGAGAATTGGAAAAAGCTAACTAAATATATACAAGTACATGTTGTAAATTTGTTTGTCTTGTTACATGAAAGTTGTCCAATAGCTAGTTGCAGCAATCTTGTGCTTTGTTGTGATATCTTTCATTTTTTTACTTTTAAGTTTCTGTATCTTATTTATTTTCTTTTGGGTATTGGGATTTTCTCTTTCCTCCAGCTCTTCCTTGCCATGATTTTCAATAATGAGGTGCTGAAGCAATGTTTGCTTTTCTTGGTCATTTCAACAAGAGATCAATTTAGGTATTTCACCATGTATTGTAGAGGAGTATTTTTTTTATACTACTGATGCCTTTAAATACATGATGTGTAATTTTGTTACAACTGCACTTGTAGATGGCATTCATTTTGATATATATCCGTCATTGCTCCTCACATATGCAGGGCAAACAACGTATTTGATCAAGCACCTCAATGATTTTGGTGATGGATTCTATAAATTTGTACCTAATCTAGTCTACTGGCCCATATTCGTCATTGCAACCCTTGCATCAAATGTTGCCGTTCAGTCTTTAATTTCTGCCACCTTCTCCGGAATCAAGCAATCGGTTGTCTTATATTACTT
The DNA here is from genome assembly GCA_029216955.1 of Iris pallida. NCBI lineage: Eukaryota > Viridiplantae > Streptophyta > Magnoliopsida > Asparagales > Iridaceae > Iris > Iris pallida. The sequence continues at coordinate 92,607 of JANAVB010017200.1, read as the reverse complement.
CCCTCGTGTGAAGGTGCTTCATACATCCCAACACAGGACGACAAGGTGTACTTCCCAGAAACCAACTACATCCTCATGGTCTTATGTATGTCTGTAATACTTGTTTTTGGTGATGACAAGGACATTAGAAATGCTTTTGGTACGTAACTACTAGAAAAATTGTCTTTAGGTGTAGCCTAGTAGTATAGGAAAATACATGTTACATTTAGCCTGATAGTTCAAAGTAGGTCTGTTATAACTTGCTGTTATAGATGGATAAGATAACAGGGCGTAGATTCAACTATGCAGAGTTGGGAGATTATCTGATAGCCTAATGTTTGTAATTGATATCTCAACATTCTTCAGTGAAGTTATTGTGTTCTTACCTGTCTTTATATGAAAATAGAACGGTTTACTTTTTAAAGACAGCTATTTGGATAAATTAAAAGGATAAACAACAGATTCCAAGTTATAGTTAAACTGTCGGGCTAGGAGAAAACTTGAGCAAATATTCATACTACTTGAACGAACTGACTTTGAGTATTTTTTTTCTACAGGTGTTGTCGGTATACTTGTCATGATCATTGGTTATGATCATTATCTGGAAAACTCCTCCCATTATTGCCGTCTATACTTCACATCCTTCTTCCTTCTCAAAAGCATCTATGAGAGTGCAGTCTTCACTAAGATCCTTGAAGGTGGATGGTTTCCCTTTGCTATATCCTTCATTCTTGCATTTATAATGTTTGGGTGGTATTACGGAAGGCAGAGAAAACTAGATTATGAAATGACTAACAAGGTTACTCTGGAGTGCCTCGGAGGTCTCTTGTCAAATTCGGATATCCAAAGGGTACCGGGCATTTGCTTCTTCTACAACAATTCCAAGACGGCCTGACCCCAATACTCGGTCACTACATAAAGAATATGCGGTCATTACACAAGGTAACGATCTTCACCACTCTTCGGTACTTGCTGGTAGCCAAAGTTGCTCCTGAAGATAGAGTCATCCCATAGAATCTAAGGCTTAGTGGGGTCTATGGGTGCATTGTTCAGTATGGGTATGCAGATTCCCTAAATCCCGAAGGAAATGACTTTGTTGGTCAAGTTATCGATAGTTTGCATGCACATATCGAGGCAAACTCTAATAAGATGTCACTTGATTATGTTGAGGATGAGATCAAGCTGTTGGAGCAGGCCAGGTCTGAAGGAGTCGTTCATGTCCAAGGGAAGACGAGGTTTTATGTTGGCAAAGATGCCAATTGGTTCGATAAGATCCTACTCGGGTTCTACGAGTTCTTGCACAGCAACTGTAGGTCCGCGCTCCCGACTATGGGGGTTCCTCTTCGGCAAAGAAAGGTGACGAATGCTATCATATTTTGTACTTCAAAATAATTTTAAAATATTTTAGTTTGTATGGTGAATATTTGTGACTTGGGCGAAGATGTACAATGCTTTTTCTCTTGTGATATTTATATTGCCATTTGGAAGGAAAGTTTTGACTGGTGTCTTTTTGAAATAATCTATTAAAGTGTTATCTCTTTTAAAAGAGTAACATTGTGGATCTCTGGAAGAGATGTTTTGCATGTGTTAATAATTTGCTCAAATGTTCTCACGTTGACTATTGTAATTTTTAAGCTATTACTTAATTTGTATCTTTAGCCTAATTGTGGTTCAAAATAAAAATGGAATGCAAAAAATAAAATAAAGAAATAAACATGAATGTTAATAAAGTGTTGAAAAATTATCCATAATAATAATGTAAAAGTGTTACAAGTATATCTAGGAACGAGCTTAAAGCGTTTCAAAATGACATTTAGAAACATTTCAAATATGTTCCAAAAATAATTTAGAAACACATTATATATGTTCCAAAAAGCTAATTTTGGAACGCCTGATAAATGTTCCAAATTAAAGTTAGGAATGCTGTATAAGTGTTCCAAATATTGCAACGCCACTTTTAGGAACGGTTATGATATGTTCCTAAAAATATTAGGAACATATAAAAGCTTTTTCTAAAAACCTTTTTTGATGTAGTGCTTCCTTTATGGTACTTGCTATTTAGTTTTTGACCCCACTGGTTTTGTTTGGCCAGATCTGATAAGAGGAGCCCAAGGGATCTTTCGCACCATCTACTCGACGGTGACCATCTGAAGCACCAGAGTACCTGAGTGGGTTTCTTATCATTCTCCTACTTGATATGTACATTATTCTTTTGTGGCGTTTAGCCTCCGAGCACGTGTTTAGCTCGTGTTTTTGGATCTTGATATTTAACCTACGGGCCAAAATATGATGTGCGTATTCTAGACTACAGCTAGAGCTTATCATATATAACTATTACTCTTGCTAGTTCTCTATTTTGGTATGACTAGCTTCATGATCATCCATGTATAAATGGTTTGGGACGTTTTACTATTGTATGTCTGATGATCATACTTCTTGTACTTTGTATAATTGTATGTGATTGAAATACCTAGGATTGCTTAACCTAGGATCGATTGTTGGCTTGTAGAAGTAACCCCCATGTCTTGACAGCTTATACGTGATTTTAGAGTACTAGCGTAATTTGGTATCAGTAGCCGGCATTGTCTGTCTCCACCTGCCAGTATTCTGGTTCTGGGACGTGACATGCATGCAGGTGATTAGTCAGCCACGTGGCGGGGCACAGCTGTAACTGACAACAATGAGTAATGATGAGGCTGACGTCGATGGCTCTTCATTTTCTGCAAAAGATGTCAACTGCTCAGTCTCGAGACACGTGCTGCCGACTTGGTCACATAACATTAAATGTTCGATGGATGACGAGCTTAGGTAGGAACATTTGTTTGTGTTTCACTAGGCGCATTCGTCTGTGCTTCATAGGGCGTATTCTGTACGAAGCGTATGGTGCTGCTGGGCGCATGTGCTACGTGGCACATCTCTTTTGATCATCTTTGTCGAGTCTTTCGAGACTCGATTTGATGATTTCTTTGACTTAGCTAAATTTGAGGCGGCATATTCATCACCATTAATGTAATTTTATTGCACTAATTTCGGGGAATTTGCCACTTGGCGCATGGATTTTATTTGCCCTAGCCTATAAATAGCAGCGGTGAGAGAGGGTTTGCTCATAATTCACATGACTTCTCGACGAAGATGAACTCGATCGATCCTACTCCTTGGCAAGATGTTGCGCTGCGGGTTGTGGATCTCCTTGTTCGAAGAAGCATTGACGATGAACTCCTTCAGAAGACTAAGATACGCCGGGAGAGCTATGGACATAACAACTTATATTCGAACCCCTTATTGGCAATGTTCTTCTACAAGATGGCATTGGATGCTGTTTGCCATTGATTGTAAAAGTACAGAACAATTATCGGAGGACTGAACTTAGACTCACAATACAAACTCGCTCGTACAAAGAAAGCCTAGGGACAAAAACCTAGGTACAGCAGTCTAAGTACGATTGTTTATTTTAGATTCTGGAAGATGACGATAGAGGCTCGAGAAAGCGACGGCCGCTCTGCCTTACTCCTTGGACGATCGGTACGCAGCCTTGACTCGGGGAAGATCTGCTTGGTCGTTGACGAAGAAATGCCTTCTTGCTCTCTCTCTGATTGCTCTCCTGGCTTCTCTCTCTCTGTGTATATTCTCTCTCTGACTATGGGGGAAGTCTCTCTGTGTATATGTATTCTTCTCTGGTTTTTTTCTTTTGTATATCTCTCTATCTCCTACAAGGGAATGGCACCTTGCTATTTATAATAGTGGGATGTGATCACTAGGGTTGCCAATGATTAGCTCCTGGAGATGGAGGCGGCCTGGGGATTGATCAATCCAGGCCGTTCATTTCTGATTGTGACGAATCAGAACCATTAATGGTAGATTACACCAAATCCCCATTAGCAATTAATGCTGATTGGTATAAATCTTCCTTATAATGATTCTCTAATATCTGCGAATAAATCAAATTTATTCTCCTGCCACGTGCCCCAGATCATTGGAATTCGACCCGATCTTGGATTGCCATAAATCTGGGAGATTGATCGGCTGAGGACACGTGTCCTGAGAGCCAATGGTCACTGATTGTGCATGCAGATTGGGCCGCATGAGATTTGGGCCGCATGAATGTTGGGCCGCATAAGACTTGGGATACGTGTCAGGGCTGTTTGGGCAGTGGCCCCCTCCTTCAGACTTCTGAACCATATGATGAGCCGCATGAACCGCATAATGGTGTGTCTGCTTGAGCCGCATGGGCATGATCTTCTTGAGCCGCATAGGGATGATTACACTCGAGCCGCATGGGACAGCTTCACTCTGAACCGCATAGGAAGTCTTCACTTCGAGCCGCATAAGCACACCCACGTGGCAGGGCCACGTGGCATTTTTTTGCTCTCGGGGGATCGTATCAGAGATTTCTTTCTCTTCCCTAGAGATTCATCATCATGACAGAGTCATAATTACCTGCTTTGGTGTCAGGTCTGTCAACTTTTCAGAGGGGTCAGCCGTCAAAGCAATTAATGCAGCATGGATCGGAGGGGAGCACTGTCATGCCACATGTCTTCTGAACCGCATGGAATGCCTCCGGCCGCATAGCTCCTTATGCCGCATGACTCCCTGAGCCGCATGCGTTTTCTGAGCCGCATGGGTCTTTCTTGGCCGCATGAGTCAATTTTTTTAGTATTTTCCATGCTTCTTAGGACCCCCTTCAAAGTTTTCAATTTATAAAATTGAAATACTTTGAATAAGAAGCATGGCCGTGCTCTTCTAACCGCGTATGAAATCCTGACCGCATAGAGATCTTGTCCGCATAGATTGTTCAGCCGCATAGCTTCTCGCCACGCCATTATGTCATGCATGCAAACCTTTTTGGAGCAGGATCCTAGGAGTTTCTGACCTCTAATTAACTAGTCAGTATCGATAGCCGAAGAGTCGACTACTTTGTACGAAGCGTCGGTCTTGTTCCTCCTTTCTCTATAAATGGAAGGGTATTTAGAAGGATTTCTCTCTTAGACTCTTTCTGATTAAGATTTCTGTCTTCCTTTCTTCTTCCAACTGACAAACCACGATGGCACCTAGGGCTTCCAAGGCAGTGAAGAGGGTTGTGGCTAGGAGCAGGAAGTCGGCTTCGTCTTCAATTGCCGCACCCTCCGTTCGTCTTGATGTTCATGTTGTCATCGAAGGTAAGGACTGTGCGGAAGATTGGGTGCTCTGAAACCCTAAAAGATGCTGCTCTGCTGCATTGCTTCGTGCATAATCATTTTGATGCGAGCTTTTTAGATTACTTGGTCCGCATACACATCCTATGAGCCGTATGGAATATATTCCATACCCAAGCCGCATAAGAGTTGTCTTTAAACGAGCCGCATGAACACTTCTGAATATCTTTTGACCGTTTTCATCACTTCTCATCACTTTTTTTCCGTCTTTTGGTTCTTATAGTGTCTCCACCGAGTGCTGATATTGCAGAGGTAGAGGATCCGTCGCTCCCTGGCGTCAATCAGGGGCCTTCCTCTGTTAAGAAGGAGACAATGAAAGAAGAATCGGAGCCTGAGAGGGACGACGTTCTCCCCACCGTCGAGGCTGCTGAGGGTGACACCACTGGGAATCCTGATTCTCTCGTTCTGGACGAGGATCTTCCTCAGTTGCACCCTTCATACGTAATGTGGTTGAAGGAATTGTATACGTATTTTTGTAACTAGGGGTTTGAGGTGTCTTGTCTGTAATGAAGAACTTTTCTGTAACCGTGTGGATGTAACTGATTTCTGACTGAATGGAATATATATTTGCTTCACTCTTTTGCTTTGTAATAATCCTTTTATCGGGTCATTTTGCGTGGGCCCATTGTCCCTAACATACCCTGGTTTTGGATACGGACAATAAGTTTAAAAGAAAGGAACCAATCATACTGACTCAGAGGTGCTGAGGACATGGTGAGCATGAGGGTCTCTTTGACAGGGGGGTACATAGAACAACTCAGAGGTAATGAGGACATGGAAATTCTATGTAGGGGTGATTTGTTTTTGGTGGAAATAAGACGACTCAGAGATGATGAGGACATGGTCGTCTCAGAAATTTGTGGATCCGTTACCTTTGTTGTGCATTGGGAGTACAGGTATTAGATCATGAGGGAGGATCTCTTGTAGGAAGAAAGTTCAGCGGTATGATCATACATAACTTTCTACCTGAAAGAGTGACCAGGATGTGAGTTCAGAGGCACCATCGGGTACATGACTCGAGAATCTGGAGAATGGTGAGTGTGAGTTCAGCGGTACCAGCGGGTACATGACTCGAATATCTGGAAAATTATGGGGTGAGTTCATTGGTACTAGCGGGTACATGACTCGACAATCCATGAATGTTGGAATCAAAGTGTAAGTTCAGAGGTACCAGCAGGTACATGACTTGGAAATTTGGGATATCTTTATGGAAGAAGGGCATGAGTTCAGCGGTACACGCGGGTACGTGACTTGAAAATCTGTGAATGTTGGAATCAAAGTGTAAGTTCAGAGGTACTAGCAGGTACATGACTTGGGAATTTGGGGTATGAGTTCAGCGGTACAAGAGGGTACGTGACTCGATAAGTTGGAAAATTAGGGGGTTGAGTTCAGAGGTACCAGCGGGCACATAACTCGAAACTCTGGAAAATGTTGTTTAAACATAGTATTTCTTCAGGAACTTGCCATTGACGGGCAACATGAGCAAGTCTCCGTTCTGCTTGGCGAGGCGGTAAGCACCATTGGAGAACACGGCCTCGATGATAAATGGGCCTTCCCATTTTGGCTGGAACTTGCCGGTGGTCTTGTGAGTCATGACCATTGGCCTCCTGACTGCCAAAACAAGATCACCCACTTGGAATGTTCTGACTTTGACCTTTTTGTTGAAGGCTCTTGAGATGCGTGCTTGGTATAATTCGATCCTTTGCTGGGCTAGGAGGCATTTTTCATCTAAGGCCTCTAACTCTTGTAGTTGACGTCGGTAGTTATCATCCGTTGTCAATTGATAAGTGAGGGCGACTCGGAGTGAGGGAATCTGAGTTTCTAATGGGAGAACTGTCTCACTCCCGTACACCAGAGAGAATGGTATATTCCCGGTGGCTGTTCGAACCGTGGTACGATAAGCCCATAAGCACTCGCCGAGCTTCTCGTTCCAGTCGCGTTTGTTGGAGGAGACAAATTTCTTGAGGAGTTTGATGATTGTTTTGTTGAATGCCTCTGCTAACCCGTTTGCTGCCGGGTTGTATGGTGTCGAAGCGACATTCTGAATGCGGTGTTTGTCGCATAATCGGTAGAATGCGTGGCTTATAAACTGCGGACCATTATCATGGATGATCCTTCGGGGCAGTCCAAAGCGGTAGATGACGTGGTGCTTCAGGAAGCTGATTACGTTCGAAGTCTTGACTTCGGTGAGTGGGACAGCCTCTGCCCACTTTGAGAAGTAATCAGTGATCGCAAGTATGAAGCGATGTCCTCGGGAGAAAGGTGGGGTGATTGGACCAATGATATCCATTCCCCATGCTTCGAATGGCCAGGACGCCACTGTCGGATGTAGAAATTTGGATGGTTGGTGAATGAAGTCTGCGTGGACTTGACAGGCCTTGTATTTTCGGGCATAATCTATTGTATCAGCCACCATCGTGGGCCAGTAGTAGCCCATCCGACGAAGGCGGTCTTGTAGCTTAGGGCCAGGCTGATGGGCCCCGCAGACAACGTCATGAGCCTCTCGTACGGCCTCTTTGGCTTCTGTGTTCGACAAGCACCGAAGTAGTAATCCGTCGTAGGAGCGGCGATACAGCATTTTCGTCTATGTATCGTAGAAGAATCTGAGAGAACGCCGTCTGATAGAAGTAGCCTCCTTCGGGCTCTCGGGCAGGATGTCGTAGACCACGAAGTCTATGAATGGTTGTCTCCAGTCTGGCGCTCCGTCGATCATCTGAGCAGAATAACTCGCCATGGCTTGAACGTTGTTCTTGGGGCAGACCAGCTCATGGCCGATTACATCGACCGAATGATGAGAGTGGTTTGGCACTACTAGGGAAGCAGCCAGGCCTGCTAGGGCATCAGCTTCGATATTTTGGAGTCTGGGGACGTGTTCGATAAAGAATCCCTTGAATGATGAGATAATGTTGATCGCTATTTGGTGGTAGGGGATCATATCTTCATGGCGGACTTCGTACGTCCTCCGAATCTGGTTGACGATTAATTGCGAATCGCCGTATGCTTCAAGGTATTCTACCCCCAGTTCTCTTGCGAGTTGGAGGCCAATGACCAAAACGTTGTACTCGGCCACGTTGTTAGAGCAGGGTTCCATGAGAGAGTAGGCGCGATTGATCACTAGCCCGGTAGGAGAGACCAATACTACTCCGACTCCGACGACGATGTTTCCCTTGGGTCCGGTTCTTGAAGCGCCATCGAAGAACATCTGCCATATGTTATCGTGGGTGGTTGTATTTGAATCGGCGACCTCATCTGGGATTTCTTCGTGTATTCTGGATGATTCCGATCCTGGATGGGCCGCCAAAAAGTCTGCCAGGGCTTGACCTTTGACAGCCTTCTGCGGGACGAAGATCATATGATAGGGGGACAGCAATATCGCCCATGTAGCGAGGCGGGAGCTGAGTGCCCCAGGTTTGGTCATGAGGACCCTGAGAGGGTTGATTCGTGAGATCACATGTATGGTTTGCCCCGTGACATAGTGCCGATTCTTTTGAATGGCGAATACCAGGGCGAGGCATTCTTTCTCCACAGCGGTGTATCGGTGTTCGGGCCCGACCATCATTCGGCTGAGATAGTAAATAGCCTGTTCGTGGCCCGCGTCATTGTTTTGTGCCAGCAGGGCACCGAGGGAGTGTTCCATTGCTCGTACATAGAGCAGGAATGGTTTTCCAGGGGCCGGGGCCACCAGGACTTGAGGATTTGATAAATATTCTTTGATGTCATCGAAAGCGCGCTGGCATTCCTCGTCCCATACGAATGAGACTCCCTTCTTCATGAGGTGGGTGAACGGTCGGCATCGCCCGGAGAGGTTGGAAATGAACCTCCTGATATAAGCTAGCCTCCCTTGGAGGCCTCTAAGTTCACGGAGATTTCTCGGGGGGCCCATCTCCATGATTGCCCTCGTTTTCTCGGGGTCTACATGGATACCTCGTGCAGTGATGAAGCCCAAGAACTTCCCGCTGGATACGCCCAAGAACGATTTCGTAGGGTTCATCTTCAGATTGTGGGCTCGCATTAAGTTGAACACCGTTCTCAGGTCTTGCAGATGATCTTCCTTACGGCGACTCTTGACGGCGATGTCGTCAACATAGCATTCCACTGTCTTGTGTAAATGTTCTCTGAAAATGATACTCATGGCTCGCTGATATGTAGCGCCAGCATTCTTTAGACCGAATGGCATGACTGTGTAGCAGTATGTGCCAATCGGGGTTCGGAATGAGGTGTGCTTTTCGTCGTCGGGAGACATCTTGATTTGATTGTACCTCGAGAATCCATCCATGAATGACATACGTTCAAAGCCGCATGTATTGTCGATCATGATGTCTGTGATAGGAAGGGGATATTCATCTTTGGGGCATGCCTCGTTCAGGTTGCGAAAGTCGATGCAGATTCGGATCTTCCCATTCTTCTTGAGGACGGGTACTATATTGGCGACCCAATCAGGATGTTGCTCTTTACGAATGAAGCCGCTGGCTATTAGCTTGTTGACTTCGGCTTCGATCGCGTCCATAACGCCTGGGCGGAAGCATCGTTGTTGCTGCTTGACTGGCTTTGCATCTGGCCGTATATTGAGTTTGTGGAGAGCGATGTCAGGATTTAACCCCGGCATGTCTTCATAGCTCCATGAGAACACATCAATGTATTCTCTGACAAGTTCTAACAGCGACTCTCGTTCTTCGTCAGTTAGGCTTTTACTGATAAAGATCGGTTTTGGAGAAGATTCGCTGCCGAGATCCACTTGTATGATCTCATCTTCAGTAGGAGGTTCTCTCAGTTCGAACCGCTTTTCCCATTGTACGTCTAATTGCTGGGCCCATGGCTCTAGCTTAAGGATTTCGGAGATGTCTTCGTCTTCCTCGTAAGCGTCGGTGAATGCCATGTTGACTGACATGACTTGTCTGAACACATCTCCGATGCTGGTATCTGAGTCGGAAGTCGGTGATCCGGTTGAATGTGACTGCCACTCACATTCTTCATCTGAGCTTTCAGGGGTCGTAGTAGGCGTTACATACCCTAAACCGCATCGGGTTTTATTATAGTAGTTCCGTGGTTTGCCCGCCGGGGCTGGTGTCTTCAAAGGTAATCGTCGTCCAGTGCCGTAGTTCAGTCCTGGCGTTGTCTTTAGATCATACCCCTGTTTCTGCATGAGATATTTGGATTGAGGGCTATAGAGATACAGAGGCAGTCTTCCAGCATCTGACCCGAAGTCGACTTCTTCCATGGAGAAGGGATGCGGGTTGTTCGTCCGGCCGAAGATGATTGGGTGGTTCCCTCCCTCGATTATTCGGTAAACGTCTTCTACTGGAGTAAGTTGGATAGCGGTGTACACATTTGTCACCTGTGTATGTAGGTGAGTGCCTATACCGTGTTCCATAGCATACATTGCACATAGCTTATTGAGCTCGGTGTAGTTCAAAGATAATCCTTTATTGATGAAGTAAGGTATCTTTTCTAGAAGGATTACATCATCTGCGGAGGGAGCGTCAGTGTGGGCAGCCACATACTTGGCTAGCTCTGGTTCCTCTTCGGCTACCCCCTGTGTGAATGAAGATTGAGAGGGCGTCCTAGTCAGCTTGATCTTCAGAGGTTCAACTGACGGAGCAGAGCGTGGGGTTGTCGGTAGACTAGCAACCCCCAGTCTGGTACTTGATGTAGAGCGAGGGGTGGCTGGTTCGTTTGAAGTGTCAGACCTCGCATCGGGGTGACGACCTTTCTTAGGCAGGCGTATCGTCAGAGGTCTATCGGAGGGATTGAGCTTCTCTGTTTGGGATTGACCGACTCTCGACAATCTGATGGTAAGTGGCCCTGTCGTGGGTCTCGGTACCTGGCCGGACCTTGGCAGCCGGATTCTCAACTGCTCTTTCTGTGCCGAGAGGCTGATCGCGTCCTTACGCAGCGTGGCCGTAAGGGGTGCGGAATTGCCTGGCTTGCGAGCCTGGAGGTAGATTGTCAGAGGTTCTTCTGATCCCGTGGTTGCTTCAACATCAGTTTGTTCATTTCCTCCTTCAAGGTGCCTCTTCGACTTTTTGTATAGGCAGGAGTCCGAGTAATAAGATTCGACCCCTTTGAAGGGATCGATGTCAGCAAATTCTGTCCTCACGAAGCCGTGCTTGTCGACATATTTGAAGCATTGGTGTAGCGTGGAAGGCACGATCATGTAATCGTGTATCCAAGGGCGCCCCAAAAGGATGTTGTATGAAGTGTCGGCATCTATGACGTAGCAAGTGACTTCTGATTGGAGATCGCCAATCTGATATTTCAGACGGATCTTCCCGATTGGGTAGCTCCTGCCCGAATTGAACCCGCTGATGGCGGTGTTTATAGGGGTCAGGCGATGCATCGGGATGCGAAGATGATGCAGTAGTCCTTTTGGAATGATGCTTATGGAAGACCCAGGGTCAATGTGCATCCGGTCTACCTTTATGTCGCCGATGTAGCCTGTGTAGTATAATGGGCGATCGTGTAGATTAGTCTTGATGAGCATGTCTTGTGGAGTGAAGACGATGTTGGGCATTGCTCCCGTACAGGTTCTGTCTTGGAGGTCTGTGGGCTGATTTTCTCCCGTGAGGTTGACCTGAGCCAGGTACGCGTCGGCATTTTGAAGTGCATCGCTCAAAGCTGTGCGGACATCCTTTGAGAGCCTCAGGAGTTCATATAAGGACAATTTGGCCGGTGTATTGGCCAGTTGTGCCAAGATGTCGAAGTTGTAGGGCCTCTCCAGCCCCTGAGATGTTTCCTTTCGGAGGGATTTGTCGAAGCGAGTCTCCTTCGGCCTAGGTTTGTCAGTCGTCGAAGGCTGAGCCGGTCCCGGAGCATCCGTGGTAATGGGCGGATGATCATCAGTCGAGTTTTCAGCCACAGGTTGAGATTGTGCTCCGGATCGAGTAACAACGGCCGTGACTTCCTCTTCATCTGCTGAGGTGGTACGGCAGGATCTAACTTTTCCACTTTTCTTTTTAGAAGATGGAGTGGACTGAGTTACCTCGTGGACTAGGTCCGGATGGACCCATATGATTTCCCCTCGTGAGGTGGTGAGGGGTACTAGACCAGCAGCTTGAGCAGGCGAGAGATTAGCAATCTCCATCGTTGCCAGAGGGATGGGTATAACCCCGTCCTGGGGCTCTGTTGGAGGGAAGCTGCCGAATTGTACGGACACCATGTTGGCTGCCACGGTTACCTCCTCGAAATCGATGGCCAGAGCGTTCGAATCGATGAGGTTTTGGATATATCGTTTCAGTTGGTAGCAGTCGTGCGTAGCATGGTGGACGTAGCGGTGGTAATGGCAGAACTTTGGGTTCTCCAGATCAGCCGGTCGAGGCTTCCGTCTTGGTGGAGGAAGCTGAATCCTATCTCCTTGTATGAGGATGTCCAAGATAGGCTTGACGTGACCGTCTTCAAAAGAGTAAGTGATTTGAGGCCATTGTTTGTCCGCAGGTTGCGACTCAGGCTTCTGGGCTGTATCGGCCACCATAGCCTGCTTGCCTCTGTTGTTCCGGTTGTTGGAGGGGCTACCCCCATTGTCGTTGGTGGTGCTGGGACGCTTGCTCTTGTTCTCTCCCTCTGAGATATATAATCCCAGTTGGCGAGCCTTCTTTAATCGTTCTTCGGCACTTGTAGCACTAATGATAAAAGCCTTCCAGTCCTTGAATTGACTCTTGTCCATCCAGAGACTGATTGTTGGGAGTAGTCTCTTTTGGCAAATTTTGATCAAGGAGGAGTCCGGGTTGCCAGATGGTAACTTCATTGCGGTTTGACGAAACCGCTCAATGTAATTCCTTGTCAGCTCTTTCTTTCCTTGAATGACGTCCATGAGGGTAGACATCGTGACGTCCTGCCCTACCTCATAGAACCTCTCCAAGAACAGGCGTTTGAAGCCAGCGAAGGAATGGATGCAATTGTCCGGCAGGTTGCGGTACCAATCGAAGGCGACTCCTTCCAATGCCCCAATGAATAACCATGTCAGGATAGCGTCATCATAGGGCAGATGGTCGGTAGTAACCTTGAAGTAAGTGATGTACCGACTTGCTGAGGTCTTGCCATCATAGGGGTTGATATTGAATGGCTTATATCTTGGTGGGAATAGAACATCCCTCCATTCAGCAGGATATGGTTGCCGTATTCTGAAGTCTTGAGAGTTTTCTCTGGCGTGGAACATGGCTCGGAGCTCTTGAACTTCTCTTCTTACTTCTCGGGTCTCATCTGTCGCAGTCGGAGCCGTTACTTCGGAAGGATTATTGCTCGGGTTCGGTGCCGCTGAATTTGAATCTACGTTGATTGGGGGACCCGTGCTTGTCTGGCCAGGTGTCACCCCCTACAGATTAGGAAGCGCCGCTTTGATCTCGTCTACAAACTTGACCAAGGCGTACAATATGGCCTCCAAAGTGTCGATGCGCTGGCGATCATCGGAACCGCCTTGATTGCTGTCTGTCATGAACACCGTCTTCACATGAGGAGTGACGGAAGGAGTGGTGGAGGATGTACCCTCCGAGTCGTACCCGTGCATCGAGAAATCATCAGAATATGTGGGGATGATCTCTTCAGGTTCAGACTCGGAAGGAACACTACCCCCGGCTTCGGAGCTTGCTTCGTCTAGGATGTCCTTGGGGACGTCGGTATCTGTTGTATCCGTCGGAGGATTTGCTTCCTCCAGTCCGTATTCCTGGAATGTCAGATTATCGTAGATGTTTGGAGGAGTGCTACCCCCAGTTCCGATGACCCCCAATGTTGCAGACGACGAACTTCCTACCGCAGCAGTTTTTATCTTCGAACGGGTGTGTTGAAATACTCCAGTGGAGGATAACCCTTTAGACGACGGTTTCTCAGCTGCAGTAGTTGACACCTTTGGGCTGGAGATGCTCGTTTTCTTCCCTCTTCCCTTGGCGAGAACTTTCTACGCGGACTTGCAGGAGACAACAGGAGGTGCCTCGTCTTCTGAGCTCGGGTGATGTAGTCTTTGGAAGACGGATGGCCGGTCTTCCATCACCGTCACGTTGCTGCAACAGCAGTTGACGATGATCTGGGTGCATTGATGTCCGTGTGAGGGCTCTTTACACCCCGAAGCTCCTTCTCTTTCCTTGCGTTTGTGGAGGATAACCTCACGCAGGTCAGAGGAACCACTTTGTCTGTTTGCCGCCGGGGGCTGGACTTGAGTGGTTTTATATAACTTTCCATCAGAGGCCCGCGTGATAATCAGCAGGATGCCCCGATAGTCAGAGGTTGGGGCAGTCGTCTGGACTTGATGAGCCCGCGCTGCCCTAGACTTCCCTTTTAGCACTTGTGGGTGCGTAATAGGATGAGTCTAAGTCGAATACCACAGAGTCTGGATTATCATCCAGAGAATGATCAGAGTCAGGACCACATGAAAGCCGGTCGAAGACTGATCGAGAGAAGCGTGGGACGGATGCTATGCGGCTAGCATTGGGTACCGTGCAGGCTATCTGCATGCGGCTGTCTTTTGTTGTAGGATGAGTCTTTATGCGGTTAGGAGTCACGACCGTGCAGGCTGACCGCATACGGTTGGCATCTGTGGCCGCATGGGTTTTCTACAAGCGATTGACTTTAATAGCCGCATGAGTCTCATCCGTACGGTTGGCAACTGTAGCCGCATAAGTTATGCGGCTGACAGATGTGGCCGCATGAGTTTTCTTCATGCGGTCGGCGGTTGTAGCCGCATGGGCTTTCTCCCAGCGGCTAATACTCTTCTGCGGCTCGGATCGCGTAGAGTTCCTCTTTGCCCCTGCAAGTCCAGCATCATAGTGTTTTCTTCTGCCGAACTTGGGGACAGCAGAGTTGTCTACGGTCTGAAGTGGGGCCGCAGGGGAGTCTTTCTCGCCATCTTGAGCAATAGAGAGCACCCCATCAAGGGCTTGCGGAGGAGCAAATAATTTTGGCCTCCACTCTTTGCGAGCCTTTATGGTGTGGGTGCGCTTCTGGACCGGGCCAGTGCTACCTTCAGAGAGCATCTCTTCGAACGCCTGTTGGTCGAAGCGTACGACCATCTTCTGTTGTGTAGAGCCAAGTTTGGCTGCGTTCGATTGCGTCACCAACTCCTCAGCCGTGGAGAAGTTAGTCCCCAGCAGAGTCGCCATCGTGTTTGCCATTGATTGTAAAAGTACAGAACAATTATCGGAGGACTGAACTTAGACTCACAATATAAACTCGCTCGTACAAAGAAAGCCTAGGGACGAAAACCTAGGTACAGCAGTCTAAGTACGATTGTTTATTTTAGATTCTGGGGGGTGACGATAGAGGCTCGGGAAAGCGACGGCCGCTCTGCCTTACTCCTTGGACGATCGGTACGCAGCCTTGACTCGGGGAAGATCTGCTTGGTCGTTGACGAAGAAATGCCTTCTTGCTCTCTCTCTGATTGCTCTCCTGGCTTCTCACTCTCTGTGTATATTCTCTCTCTGACTATGGGGGAAGTCTCTCTGTGTATACGTATTCTTCTCTGGTTTTTTTCTTTTGTATATCTCTCTATCTCCTACAAGGGAATGTCACCTTGCTATTTATAATAGTGGGATGTGATCACTAGGGTTGCCAATGATTAGCTCTTGGGGATGGCGGCGGCCTGGGGATTGATCAATCCAGGCCGTTCGTTTCTGATTGTGACGAATCAGAACCATTAAGGGTAGATTACACCAAATCTCCATTAGCAATTAATGCTGATTGGTATAAATCTTCCTTATAATGATTCTCTAATATCTGCGAATAAATCAAATTTATTCTCCTGCCACGTGCCCCAGATCATTGGAATTCGACCCGATCTTGGATTGCCATAAATCTGGGAGATTGATCGGCTGAGGACACGTGTCCTGAGAGCCAATGGTCACTGATTGCGCATGCAGATTGGGCCGCATGAGATTTGGGCCACATGAATGTTGGGCCGCATAAGACTTGGGACACGTGTCAGGGCTGTCTGGGCAGTGGCCTCCTCCTTCAGACTTCTGAACCATATGATGAGCCGCATGAACCGCATAATGGTGTGTCTGCTTGAGCCGCATGGGCATGATCTTCTTGAGCCGCATAGGGATGATTACACTCGAGCCGCATGGGACAGCTTCACTCTGAACCGCATGGGAAGTCTTCACTTCGAGCCACATAAGCACACCCACGTGGCAGGGCCACGTGGCATTTTGTTGCTCTCGGGGGATCGTGTCAGAGATTTCTTTCTCTTCCCTAGAGATTCATCATCATGACAGAGTCATAATTACCTGCTTTGGTGTCAGGTCTGTCAACTTTTCAGAGGGGTCAGCCGTCAAAGCAATTAATGCAGCATGGATCGGAGGGGAGCACTGTCACGCCACATGTCTTCTGAACCGCATGGAATGCCTCCGGCCGCATAGCTCCTTATGCCGCATGACTCCCTGAGCCGCATGCGTTTTCTGAGCCGCATGGGTCTTTCTTGGCCGCATGAGTCAATTTCTTTAGTATTTTTCATGCTTCTACAGATGCCTGTTGCATCCAAAGATCGGGGTCGTTGTGTCAACCCTTGACATTTTTTTCTCTTTCTCTTATTTATTAAATTTATACCATTCTTTATTGTCTCATACATATTTGTTATGTTTTGCTTAAAATATCAGCAGAGGGTCCAAATAGGTAATAAAGATATTGACAGGGACCATAATGCAAATGACCTTATTCAAATTTCTTTTCTTAATCGAACTCTCAACCCCCTTTCTGTTCAAATCTTGATCTCGACCTCTCCAAATCCCTAAGGGATTCATATCTATCCAAAAACTTGGTTATATATATGATCAGTTAGCAGCCACCCCCAAACCCATCTACAAACCCTAGAAGCTCTGCCCACGAGGAAGAAGCAAGGAGGAGTCGAGGGTTCAGCCACTCAATTTCTAAAACAGGTAACCCTACCCACATCTCCTACTTTCAAGCATGTTTGAATTATGCCTAAAAGGAAGTTTTAGGTATTCCCATTGATTCCTTTTAGAAACCGAGAAACTGCCACACAGGTCTATCGAAGCCATAGGAACCATAGGTACATGTATTAGAGGTAGCAAGGGACTGGGTAGCAACAGGGATACAAGTCTGTACTTGGCTTGGCAAAGCTTGCACTGAATAGAAATATTGACATGAACTTACCTTGCGTGCCTTCCTTACAATCATTATTGATACTATATAGTCACCTCAAGGTAGACTATAGACATACAAGGAAAGGCCAATGTCCTGTTCACATATGGGTGTACCTGTACGTATTCAAATAGGAAGAAGACCCTTAACAGATGAAGGGTTTTTCTTTAATTGCCATGAGAAGGCAGTGGGTATAATGATATTCTTTCCTACTGCTCCCATGACCCCTTAATTGCCTCGAAGTATTATTTCAAAACTTCGATTGTTCTTAGTTAAATTTGTTAATTCAGTAGTGGTGCATCAGGAATAGATGGTGATACCAGAAGGCATTATCAGCCGGGTTAACTGAAATGAATCCTTGTTGTATGCATTATGTATAGAACGTACTCTTCTTCAAATCGATTAAATGGAAGGGCTTTGTATGTTTAGCACCCGTTTTTTGTCAGATTGCAACAATCTTTTCTTGGGAATTAAGGTGAAGTTGAACCTCAGTATATTTGTGTGAGCCCCAAATCATGATCGGTGCTATGTTAAGACAGAGCAATAAACATTAGTTGCCTATAGAGCCTTTGAAATTGCCTGACAGAAACTCTTAGAGGAATAGAGCCATCTATCCGTGCTCTTCTAAGATTTCTGTTTATGGACCTTGTTCCTTCGAAGGGAAGAGGAAAGTTGATAAAGCAAAGCTCTTTGACCTTATTGATTGGACTCTGCTATCGATATACTCCCATCATCCATATATTAGTCTATAGAGAATACTATGAAGATTTTGGTTTAACAATATCTCATATCAACATTGTCTGATCTAAGTGTCACTAGGCAGGTCCTTAATTACCTAAATTGAAATCCTATTGAACATGGTATCCGAGATATCAGTGAATTGTAGACTTTATTAATGAAGGAGAGGTATAGAGTAGGTATGCTGTGTCAGAGCAGTACATGTAGGGTATCATAGTATCTGGTGGATATCAAGCCTAAGGCAACCTAGTATCATAGGTACACAGTATAGGTAAGACATCTACAGAAGCAGGCAGTGGCATTTATTGTAGCTAATGTGAAAGCAAAATCTCTAGGTAGCAGGTAAGTATAGAGGGGAAAGGACATCACTGATACAACATATTTGTGCAAGTCTTAGCACCAGTTTACTTATTGACACTTGTTGCATATTAGGTGACCATGTAAGTCAAGGTGGGATATTTGGCCACATCTAGAACAATAGAGATAGTTTGACATCCAGGTTTTGCAATTGTAGAGAAATAAACCCATACGAGTTGGGGCTCAAGCTCCTGTACCCACCTAACAGAGGTTTGGCGCCTACAGTTGTGTGAAGGAAGGGTACTAACAAAATAGGGAAGGAGGATAGATGCAATGTAGGTTACAGTTATAGCTTTGTATAGAGAACAAGACATAGGTCAAGACATCAGTTAAAGGGGTCCCCACTGAACAATGTTCAATTTATGCCCAATATCTTAGATTGTTAGCAAGGTTGCCAACATTGGGAGCAGGGGATCCTGAGAGGACTCTTGCCATGACGTACTTAAGGTACACCTTACCTGTATTGTCAGTAAGGTATAGACACTAGAGGGAAAGTATCCTAAGGTTGAGGTAGCTAACAAGGGAAGCAGAGGTACACCAAGTTCTCACCTATAGAGGATCTTTTTCCTTGTTACCTATTAGATATTGATATCTGAACTGCCCTTGTAACCCTTTAGATATTGTCATGATGTTGCCATACGAACCTTCTTGTATCCATGAATTACTGCTATGAGGGTGTAACGCCCCAGTCCCAAAATACTTAGGACTAGGTACGTATCCATGCCAGCTGCATACATACAAAGTATACTCCAATATATGGAACCATCGTATGTATGAATAAGCTATGAATTCCAGTAATCCATGATACTAATCTCATCCACAATAAAAGAATCAATATGGGTCCTCTGAATTTAGGGTCCTCTGAATTTATAGTCTGAGTAAACTTATCAACATGGGTCACAAGGACAAAGGCTTTGTTGGGCCGTGAGGTATTCTACCCAACTTATAAGAATTAAGCTAGTAGTGTGATGGGACAATGGGTCAAGAAATCAAGATAAATCATAAATTTAAGCATTTAATAAATCAACTAGAACACAATCACACACCGGGTTGAAATAATTGAGTCGAGGTTGCGTCCCTTTCCATGGTCAAAAATATATCGGTGCCATGGTAAAGAATTTAGTTTAGCCATTTTGACCAGAAAGTTGTATCATGAAAATAGAGTATAAGGAGATGGGTTTTGGTAGGACATGATATGTCTCCAGGAAGGTGGGATCGTCTAGGTCTTACATATGAAATTTGTTGGAAGAAAAAAGTCTAGTGTTGTACTCCAACTATCCAAGTCACGGTAAGGGACGCCAAAAGATCAAAAATAGAAAGTGGGAGTTCATGGGGTGACAATTTATGCACAAAAATAAAGGAGATCAAGTTAAAGCATGAGATAAAATTAATTAAGGAATCCAGTAAAATAATACTTTAGGGACACAGTTCTAGTGAGAAGATAGTCTTCTAGATGAATATAGTCAAGGAGCGATCAATTCGTTATTCAATCCGCAAACGGTTAATAGGTCACGAAGAAATATCGAGTAAGTCAAGATTGGGATACAGTCACATAGTTTGGTAGATGACTAACAACACTTGTGTACATACTACTATCATGGTTATGAGTGATATGGCAATTAGTGTGGAGTACATCTATCTTATTAGAGCTATCTTGATGGCCTACCATTAAAATTTTAACTCAAGTTTCCTCCAAAAGTTTTTTAATAAAATTTTCAAAAATAAACCACCCGAAATTTGTATTCACTCCAAGCCGTTCAAATTTATCATGATTTTTTTAATCACTTTCATAAATCTCAAAGAAATTTTTTATCATGCTACTACTGACTTTTTTAAAATTTTACATTTTCAATTCAACTTTTAAACTCAAGAGTTCATAAATCATGAATCTATATATAAAATATCCATAATCAATCATAACTTTAAAACTCTACAAAAATTAATAGCTCCCCAGATAAAAATTTCTAGCACATTACAAAGCAATCTCAAAATTTTAGCTCAATACTTTAATGCACTCATCAATTATAACTTCTATTCATACTAAGTCATTCCAACCTAATCACAACTTTTAAATGGTAACTTTATTTGATCAATCAAAACAACCTTATCACATCATTAATATATTTTTATTTTATTTTTATTTTTCCAAAAATTTGTAATATTAGCAATCCAACATTAAACTAAATTTTCAAAAAATCTTATTAGTCATAAATTTTTTTTTACCAAAAATCTAAATAGATTTGTAAATCCTCCATCATAGGACACAATTTAAAATAAAAATTCACAAAAATTATTTTCGTAACTTTCAAATATTTTAAACCAAAATTCACTATCATTACTTCCACTTAAATTTCAAAATTTACTAAACACGAAAATCGCAAGTTGTACGACTCAAATTTAAATAAATTCTACAACCACATTTGAAATCTAAGATCATTTTCAAACCCAATTTATAACTGTTCAAAGGTGTATAACCATAACCCAATAAATCATAGATATCACAACTCAAAAAAAAACTAAATCAATTTTATATTTGTTCAAAGATGTATAACTATAACTCCATAATTCATAAATGTCAAAACTCAAAAATCCAATCAATTTCTTAAATCAATGGTATAAAGATTCTAACTAATTTTTTTCCTTCCTGCAGTATCAATCCTATGGTGTTTACTATTTAGAGATCTCAAGATTAAAACTTTCCTTGGTAATATCCTACTTTACAAATTACTAGTCATTAAATCATACTTTTTAAAAAATCTTTTTAATTCAATTAGAGTCTTAAATGTATTCCAATTGCCAATATAACTATTCTAGCCATGTGTTTGACCTATGAGCATATACTAGTGTAGTCATCTTCCTAGTTGACACTAAGCACAAAAATAAGAATCAATGGAAGAAAGGAATCAAGCAAGATGCAATTCAAGGAAGTCGAACAAGAGTTCAGAATTTGAAGCCAAGGGAAGGGGTCAAGCTGTATGGATGAGATTCCTAGATTCTAATCCTATGTTGCAGGCTCACATCGGTACAGTAACGTAACCGAAGTGAAAAACTTGACCTGCATGGGCCACCACAAAAACATGTAACGCCCCAGTCCCAAAATACTTAGGACTAGGTACGTATCCATGCCAGCTGCATACATACGAAGTATACTCCAATATATGGAACCATCGTATGTATGCATAAGCTGTGAAATGCAGTAATCCATAATACTAATCTTATACATAATAAAAGAATCAATATAAAATAGGAATCAACACATAATTATAATTTTTACAAAAGTTGGGCGGAGACAAGGTCCACTACCAACTATCTCAAATAAAATGTACAAGAAGGATGAAATGAAATAACAGGACGGGCTAAGTACGATCATCTTCGAAAGGATGGAGAAGATCACGGCCTCGGCTAGAATACCTGCAATATCACATAAGCACACACCTAGAGAGATAACCATGTCCTCAGAGGGACGTAACAAGATACATAAAGAATATGCCATAAATACTGAATACAAAATATGTCACAAAGAAAATAAGTGACAAGACAACAATAAGGTAATCTAACCGTACTACTGTGTTCATGCAGTTAAGAACAAATCTCCAACGCATGGGCATCTGGCTCAGGAGCAGGAATCTCAGGTATGGTCCCATCAGGATACTAGGGACCTCAAAGCATAACATTCATCGAATGTCAGAGGCCAGCAGGAAATCAGGTATCAGGATCCATGACTGTATCTCCACCAGAGATAACCGACAATAGAGAAGTACATAAGGGACCCATACATTAAGGAACTGTTCTTCCCACCCAGTGCCTAACAGATCCACATCCATGTCTCACATACCTCTACTAACTGCTAAGTCTTCTAACATGCCACTATTAGCAATTAGCCCTAACGCATGCACATGGAGGATCAGCCCACACGCAAGGACCTCTACATGCTACTCGTCTTACGCATCCTCGTGGTACAAATGTGTCGAGGCATATGCAATACACTACAAACGGTAGTCCCCTAACTCTAGGTTCATATGCAATCAAAGGATAGTAACAAAGTAAACTAATAATCACTGAGCATGTAGTAAATCAAGAACTGTAATAACTGGAAATAATGAACAGTGATATGTAATAAAATGCAGACTGAATATAAACAGTATAATGGTAAGGTATCTTGCCTGAGGTTATGTGCAAAAGAGAATAATCTAGTAGCTTGAACAGACAAATAAACGAAGCAAGAAAAGCCAAATCTCGCAGATTACTCCAAATGCTGCAATAAACATCACGATCGAGTTTGGAATAAAAGATATGCCTAGGAAATGTCTGTCCAAAAGTTAAATTCTAGAATAGGGGCAAATTCATAATTTCGGGTTAAAACGTTGTCCGCCGTTGGACCCGCTTTGTACCAAAATGCGTGCCAGAATCTACGGTCTCTAAAGTCGTCAAACTATATGTCTACAGATTTGTTTTGATGAGATGAACCCAACTGTATGTCCAATTTTAGATTTCGGTGGGCTGTGCACAAAATTGCCCGTTGAGTGGGATTGTGGGCACGCCAAAATAGCGTCCTGATCAACCTTCTCAGAATTGAACCAAACTTGGCTCGCAGGACCAGAAAAATATTTCGAGTCCAATGGCGCAAGTTTTGTCGCGATTTGATGAGTGTACACGAAGTTGTGACTTAATTTGAAAAAGGGTCGATACGGGGTATCTCGACGGATACGCACTGATTTCGTCGCGCACATGCAACAAAATTGGGTTCCTTCAGTTTCCACACATAGACAACATCCATACGCGCCTTTAGATGCGTATAGTGTGCGACCACATCGCCCGGTTTGTCGGGGTACACGCCGTATCGGGGTGTTTTTTCTAATTTTCAAAAACAGAATTTACAATTTTTCGTAAAACTTTAACAACGTGTAACTTTTTACACACTAGATGAAAAGTGAATCCAAAAGGTGCGTTACAATCTCGGTTATGTTGTCTTTGACTATCTTCAATTAGTCTCTACAAAATCCTACTGTCTAGAAAGAAAAGTGGCCGACAAGTTGGTATTTTAAAACAGTTTTTAATATTCCAGAAAAGTGGTTTTTCTCCAACTTCGCCTCGATTTTTCGAGCAAGTTGGATGGACACGTCGAAATCCACCTGGGGGATCTCGAAGAGGGTCATGTGTGCTTTCTACACGAATTTACGGATCTAAAAACGGACTAGAATCGAGAGAGAAATCCAACAGAGAAGTTAGGTACCTCAAAGTTGAATTCTGTTGTGGTTGTCGATGATCTCGTTATTGTTGCCGCTGTTTGCTGCAGACACTCGGGCTGAGTTGCGACGTACAAGGCTGCGGACAACTCGCCAGAGAGAGGGAGGGGGATGGAAGGAGAGAGAAAGAAGGATGGAAGAGATTAGGAGAGAGTTTAGGTTAAAACAAAAGTGTATATATATATATATATATATATATATATATATATATATATATATATTAAGGGGGAAGGGGGTCGGCCACAATGTAGCTGCTGCTACTTGGATTATTTTGGGCGGCCACCCTTGCTGCTATGGTTGCTTGTGTGGTCGGTCTTCCCATGGTGGGGGCCGACCACAATAGTTTTTTTTAGCAAAACTTTTCTTTTTCTTTTTATATGTATAACTATATATGCATATGTATATATATCCATATATATACCATAATCTATTTAAAAACCAAATAACAAATTAAATATTATCTATCCAAATATTGAATATATTTAAACATAACTACACATATATATATATATATATATATATATATATATATATATATATATATATATATATATATATATATATATATTCAATTCTCAATAAATCAACTCAAAATAATAATAATATCATAATAGAATAAACATGTTTAATAAATCTCCACAAAATAACTTTAATAATAATAAATTAATAAAATTGTCCCAATGGGTGAACTTTACCGTACACCCGTATCCGGGTCCAGAAAAATATACCATTTTTGTAACACATTATTAAATAATAAAATGCCAATTTTTTTTGTACCACTAATTAAAAATTAGAAAATATTCCTCAAACCTTAAAATAAATTAAGAAATATTTGTACACATATAAAATATGCATACATGGTCGTCATTGGTCACACCACATGCCTACTTGGCTTGGGTTCGGTCCGGGCCTAGTTCGGGCTGGTTTGGTCCAACCGGGTCATCTAAAAATCAATATATAAAATAATATTTAATTAAAATAATTTAAATAAGTCAATTCATAACTTGGCCTGGTTTTCCTAGTTTGGACATCACCATGGCTAGGCTTCCCCTAACATGATTAATATACTGGTCAAGACACACTGCTACAACTTCCGTGCTAAAAGTCATGGTTGTCTAGTGCTCCAAAACTCAAAAATGGCTAAGGTCATTTCTACTAACAAAAATCATAAATTGCATAAATTTATTTTTTAAGTCTTTTTAAATAACAAAAATATATAATTAAAATTTTTTTTAGGAGTTTTACAGAGGGTTTCCTGGAAATCCCTTTAGATAATAAAGTAAGAACCTTCTTGTGAGATCAAAATAAGTGTTGTATGGAGCCTTCATTGGTACTGTCAGGAGTTCCCTGTTACCATGGGTTATGAAAATAAGAAACATTTCATACATACTGACAGGGACTTTTCCTTGTTATCCACTGAATGTTTACAATTGTATTTCCCTTGAAATCTAAAAAGGGATACTGTCAATGGATTTTCTTGTACCAACAGGTACTAACGGGTGGACATCCATTGTATTATGCAGATATTGAATCCTTATAATTCTGTAGTCCAGGTCCTCAAGTTTCTCAAGCCTGAGTTGATTTCCACTCGTTTTCCAGGGTCTTGAGCCTGAGTTGAATCATGACATTCACATGAAGAGATGAATGTTTAAACAATTCATTTCTGCTAAGGTCATTTACAGTGGACCAACATCAATATACATGTAAGTTGGTGGAGTGTGTGCCCTTGTAATTGCCTGAACTTTAGTGAGCCTGAAATGGTGAAATAGCCTCCAGTTGTATTAAACAACAGTAGCAGTATCAGCTCTAACCCTTATTATCAGATCAGATTTGTGCTAGTCAGATCCAACCCAAGGGTGCCTAGGAATATCTACCAGGTTTGGGGCAGACTTGTGACACTAACATTAAGTATCAGTGGCAGAAATCTTTGGGGGTAAAAACCTACATATAGCATGGGATAACAAGGTAGTGAGTATAGTACACATGTCTGTGTATTTCTCTGAAACAGTAGGTAGATACTGGGGTCGAGTAGTAGTACACAAGAGGAGGGGAGGCTGGTGATACACAACAGCAGTAGTAGAAGAAAGCCTAGAGGAGTTCCACTTGCCCAGTATGGTGTCCACATAATGATTTAGTAATGAGTCACCTAAGATATAGGTCAATGGTGGTAGGAAGTTATAGACAGTGAGGATTATGAACATACCATACAAAGGGTTTAGCATCAACTATTAGTACCATATTAAGACAGGCCAATAAAGAACTCACCCTTAATAGACACTAGAGTTAGAGATTACGTGCCTAAGTGAAATAGACAACCTAGGCCACTCATCAAACAAGATGATAAAGTTGGCTTAATTCCTACAAATATCATGTATTGATCCTTATAATTTATCAAACAGGTTACTTGGTCCTCAACACGGATTCTAACCCGTGCAGCAGCTCAGGACCACAGGCAAGTATACCTTGCCTCCCTCTACAGTTTTATTTACATGCATTACATTTCATTATTCAGTCTTTTGATTGTTTATGGACATGTGCTCTTCGTTTATATTCTGTTGAGTTGTTTTCATTGATATATAACCGTGTTCATGTTTGGCCTTGTAGTCACATTTGGAGTTGTTCTCATCAGTACCTTGCTTGAGTCATGTCATAGAACGAGTGCGTGTAGTTGAACTACTAAATCCTTGATTTTCGTTTTACACAACCAGAGAGTCCACACTCGGGACGAGGGTTGACTAGTGCACCAGAGAGTCCACACTCGGGACGAGGGTATTTATCGTGTTCATTGGCACCGGAGAGTCCACACTCGGGACGAGGGTGTTTGCCTTGAGGTAACCAGAGAGTCCACACTCGGGACGAAGGTTAGTGCTTAGTTCAAACCCGTGAGTCCACACTCAGGATGAGGGTTTGGTTTTCCATTGATCTCGTGTTCATGGTTCATTCGGCAGTTCATTTACGCGTAGTTGTTCTAGTATCCGTGTTCATAGTCACTTGTCGTGTTTCTGTCTTTCTTGTTTAATTTCTTACGCATGATAAAACTGTTAGATATGCATGTTTATATGTATCTTGTTATGTCCTCTGAGGACCTGATGATCTCTTCAGGTTTGGCCAAGTTTGAGTCAGGAGTAGACGAGTAGATGAAGTCAGCATCAGACCTCGGTGCCTTGCAGTTGAGGTTGTCTTGATTAGCAGTTTGTACTCAGTTAGTTATTTCATGTATTTCTCTATTTTCGTCTATTGGTAGTGGATTTGTATCCACCGGACGTGACTTTGATTCTTGGAAATATTCAGTTTATATTCATTATTGCTTAGTTTCATGGATATTCATTGATCTTGGTAGTGTCTTGATTATTCTGTGGATGAGATATAGATTTTCATGTGATACTATATTCAGTGACTCGTGAGTTATAGACAACATTCTACCGCCGACACTGCGGCGTAGGCTGGGCTTGGACACGCTTCATATCCGAAAAGCGGTTGCGGGTCGTGACAAGTTTTTTTGGAGGCCCATGCAGGTCAACATTAATCACTTCGGTTACGTCACTGTACCGTCGTGAGCCTGCAAATAGGAGTAGACTCATAGGATCTCATCAACGTGTCTTGACTCCTTGTTGATCTCTATCCTTGATTATTCATTAAATCCTCGACTTGCATCCAGCTTGAAATTATTCAACGGCTAAATTGTTTTCCTTGTTACAGTTAAGATGAACTCTCAAGACAGGAACAACGCTTCCCTGAACACTCCACCGATCGCAGGAGGCTTTTTCATATACATGACCCCACCAACACAAGGAGGCCAGCTCACTCATATGGAAAATCTGCCACAGCAGCAGCTCTCGAGATTCTGCTAACGATATTCCACCACCTCCGCAGTTTCCTCCGCAGACTCCACCACCAGCACCCACTCTACCACCAGCATCTGTCCCACCGCCAGCACAAGTCCCGCATCCAGCACATGTTCCACATCCAGTTCCAGCCATGCACCCAGCACCAGCTATGTACCCAGCTCCTATGATGCATCCAGCACCTCCGATGTATCCAGCACCTGTTCTGCCTCCGCCACCGGTACTGGACAATGTTACACTCCTGGGGATCTTCCAGCAGCAAGCCAACATGTTCCGCGACACTTTGAGGGAGGCTCTTCAGATTAGAGATACTCTGCGACAACGCCCTGGAACTTCCAATAACTTTATGGACCTTCGGCCCAGGTAATTCTATGGGACAGAGGGGATTCTCTACGCCGACGAGTGGTTGGAGAACGATACCTGAAGATGGCCCGAGTCCCAGAAGATCTGAAGATCGAGTCAGCTATTGGACAGCTTTTCGACATCGCACGGACGTGGTACCAAGGCGATCCCCAATTTTCTGCTCCAGACGTAACTTGGGAGGAATTCAAGCGACGTCTATTCAAGAAGAAATTCTATCCATACGTAGCACGAGAGGCGTTGGTGAGTCAGTTTGAGCACCTAGAGCAGGGCAACCACACAGTTGACGAGTACACGTCAGAGTTTTTTTTGCCTCAGCCGCTTCGCAGAGAGCTTGGTCAGCACCCCTGAAGACAAGGTGCGACGATTCAGGAAGGGACTATCTCACGAGATTCATCTAGCCATCGCCACCAGTCGAGCCGCCACTTACAAGGAGATTCTGGAGGTCGCCCAAGCTGTAGAAGAAGAGCTGTGCCACAAGAAGAAGAGGAATCGAGACGCATTCGGAGAAGGCAACATCCAATCGGCACTAGCAAAATGTCCAAACATTCCAGGGAAGACCTCAACGCAACAACATCATCAGCAACCACGAGCAGCCCCACAACAGGTTCAAGATGTTCCCACCTGCCAGTATTGCAAGAAGAGAGGCCACGTCCAAGAAGACTGCCGTAGATGGTTAAGGTTGTGTTATACTTGTGGATCCAACCAGCATCTATCTCGAGATTGCCCGAAGAAGAACGCAACTGCTCCACCGTTACTAGCCACACTGGGAGGACAAGCTTATACCATGATCACGGAGGATGCGACAACACCACAGGGAGCAGCTGGCAAAAATTTCCAGTAGATACTGGCAGTAGCATAGATAGACCTATATTTAGCTTTGATTTGTTTAAAAGGAATTGGATTACTTATATAGCAGTTGAGTTAGACTAATCATTCTAGTAGATCACGACTCATTAAATTTCGAGGACGAAATTTGTTTAAGGGGGTAGAGTTGTCAACCCCTTGACAATTTTTTTTTTCTCTTTCTCTTATTTATTAAATTTATACCATTCTTTATTGTCTCATACATATTTTTTATGTTTTACTTAAAATATCAGCAGAGGGTCCAAATGGGTAATAAAGATATTGACATGGACCATAATGCGAATGACCTTATTCAAATTTCTTTTCTCAACCGAACTCTCAACCCCCTTTCTGTTCAAATCTTGATCTCGACCTCTCCAAATCCCTGAGGGATTCGTATCTATCCAAAAACTTGGTTATATATATGATCAGTTGGAAGCTACCCCCAAACCCATCTACAAACCCTAGAAGCTCTGCCCACGAGGAAGAAGCAAGGAGTCGAGGGTTCAGCCACTCAATTTCTAAAACAGGTAACCCTACCCATATCTCCTACTTTCAAGCATGTTTGAATTATGCCTAAAAGGAAGTTTTAGGTATTCCCATTGATTCCTTTTAGAAACCGAGAAACTGCCATACAGGTCTATCGAAGCCATAGGAACCATAGGTACATGTATCAGAGGTAGCAAGGGACTGGGTAGCAACAGGGATACAAGCCTGTACTTGGCTTGGCAAAGCTTGCACTGAATAGAAACGTTGACATGAACTTGCCTTGCGTGCCTTCCTTACAATCATTATTGATACAATCATATAGCCACCTCAAGGTAGACTATAGAGATACAAGGAAAGGCCAATGTCATGTTCACATGTGGGTGTACCTATACGTATTCAAATAGGAAGAAGACCCTTAACAGATGAAGGGTTTTTCTTCAATTGCCATGAGAAGGCAGTGGGTATAATGATATTCTTGCCTACTGCTCCCATGACCCCTTAATTGCCTCGAAGTATTATTTCAAAACTTCGATAGTTCTTAGTTAAATTTGTTAATTCATTAGTGGTGTATCAGGAATAGATGGTGATACCAGAAGGCATTATCAGCCGGGTTAACTGAAATGAATCCTTGTTGTATGCATTATGTATAGAACGTACTCTTCTTCAAATCGATTAAATGGAAGGGCTTTGTATGTTTAGTACCCATCTTTTGTTAGATTGAAATAATCTTTTGTTGGGAATTAAGGTGAAGTTGAACCTCAGTATATTTGTGTGAGCCCCAAGTCATGATCGGTGCTCTGTTAAAACAGAGCAATAAACATTAGTTGCCTATAGAGCCTTTGAAATTGCCTGACAGAAACTCTTAGAGGAATAGAGCCATCTGTCGTTGCTCTTCTAAGATTTCTGTTTATCTGTTCCTTCGTGGGGAAGAGAAAAGTTGATAAAGCAACTCTTACCCGTCATAAAAAGGTATTTTGGCTATTTTTGGCTGTTTTATGTCCTATTTGGCTGAATTGTGGCCAGAATTTCTTCCAACTCCCAACATTAAAGTTGTAGATCTTTTCCTTGGCTTCAAGAATATGTTACTAGCTATTTATGCAAGTTTCTCTCATACATGATAATGTAAGGATAGAACATGATAGTGGCCCATTGTGGCGCACTCTTAACAACTAACAAGTAACATGACATGATAGTGGCCCGTTGTGGCGCACTCTTAACAAGTAATCTTGACACAATAATGACCTGATTGTGGCCCGTCGTGGCGCACTCTTGACAAGTAAACCTGACATATAATCTTGAATGCTGTTGCGACGGCTATCTTGACATGCTGAGTAATAACTCGTCTCACTACAAGAAAAATACCTTTTTATGACGGATAAAAACTATCATATATGACAATTTATGACGATTTTTTTGAAGCAGGCAACCGTCATGAACACGGATGTTATAAAAGTTTAGAAAAACCGTTATATATGATATACACTTATATGACATTTTTTTTAATAAAAAACGAGATAATTAAGCCAATTTTATATAACACTAAATTTAAAAACGACATTAATATTATAAAAAGAACTTATACAGAACACTTTCTAACGTTCTGTTCTGGTTATTCACACATATATATCACATGTCATTGCTTATAATTCAGTGCGTTATAAAAAGCATATTAATTTCCTGAGACAACATAAATATGAAATTTAACTAACATTTGAAACATTTTATTAAAAATATCCAAATATTACACCATCTTAATTACATTTCAAAAAATATCACTCTTTTTTCAACTTTTGTTTCACCAATATATCATCATTACATTTCAAAATCTAAAAATATATACATCTTTCCCTTTTAGGACAACTGGCCTCAAAATATTGAAATATTCACCAACACCAAATAGTGACATCCCTTCAAAAGTCAGCACTGTACCCTACAAATAAAGGTAGTACAAACAAAATTATTGATTTTTCAAACAAATAAGAAAACAAACTTCAGAAAACCTCTCTACGAATACCTGTCAAACTGTATATTTGCTGCACATACACATTTCCCACAAAATGAATCCTCTGCAAATACACATCAGAAAACCATTACCGTATAAAGATTACTGCCTACAAATGCAAGGCACTTACCCTTGATCCAATACGCCAAAGCACAGATTCAGGAATATGCATCGCCATCACAGGAGGTAGCTAGAGATTCACTTAGAAATTCCATCAGAAATAAAAAAAGCAATGACTGAATGAATAAAGAGATCTCCATCAGAATAAAAAAGCAATGACCGAATGAATAAAGAGAGATTCCATTGGAATGAATAAATAGAGATTCCTATAACCCTTGTGACTGATACAACCTATTTAAATCCTTCCTAATTACATAACTGCTGCACTAGCAGTTTAGATTGCCCGAACAAGCCAAAAGAAAGAATTCCTATAAGAGGCTCAGCTCGACAAATGGCTCGAGGAACATGCGTCGCCATCACAATAGAGATTCACTCAATGAGAATTCTCATTGTTGTCATTATCTCATATTGATTAAAAAAAAAAAGAATGAATGAATGAATAAAGAGAGATTCCATCATAATATAAATATTTCCAAATCACGTACATGCAAATTGGCTGCAGCTGAGCCACAACGCCATCGGAAGAGAGGAAAAAGAAAGCCAAACATTATTCTTAAATGGAAATTAGCAATCTGATAAGGATCATCGTTGCCTCTTTTAAAAAGAGATAGCGGGTATCAGACTAGGCAAGGCATGAAGATTTGTTAGTCAGATCCACTACATAGAAAATATGCCAGGTTTGAAGCAGAATGTTGTTCTTTGGGGTTCTGCTAGACATTTTGCTACAACTGCAGCCTACCGATTACATGCTTTTGGTTTTGCTTCAACTGATGTTTCAATGCATCTTCAAATGCATCCAAGCAAGCAATCACACATTATCTTTCTTTTACTATCTTTTAAGTCAAGGATATTTTTCTTATATTCAACAGAGTTTGCACCTTACCAGTTTACCCTGGAGTTATCAGCGAGCCTATTTGTTATATATATGTAGTGGCTTCTACAAGGTTTGATTCAAATTATATGGTATTACAGCCATTGAGTTTTGCAGATGCTTTAATCACTTGCAACATCAAATTGCACATCCCAAATCATGTTAGACATGGAGAATCATCTCTATTCGTCTAGGATATATTAACCAGATATACAGAACTGGCCTGTAGAAGTCTAAACATTAGAAAATTACGTCTAGGATCTATAAGTTTATGTAAATGAAAAAGAACATGAGCTGTATAAGATTGTCGTTCAATGTGAAGAATTTCAAGCCTAGATTAAAATAAAATTACATAAATTAAGGATAAATGTTTGATGTTTATAATAAACTTATCCGCTTTGGATAGTCTTACCTTTGACAGAGCCAAATACCACAAAAGATAACATATACCTGAAGATAAGTACGCATAAAATATCATCCAGCAAGGTCCATCTTTAAGCCCATGCATTTTCATCATAATTTGGGGAGAACCAGTTTCAGTGAAAGAACAAAAAAATGTAAGTGCTAGAAACAAGCTAAGTTATTTATTGCAGACTTCAAACTATTTATAGTGAAAGACTGAGACGAATGAGTATTACACATCTACTTACACATGTATATAAACAAAATAGGCTATATGAAATCCATTTGGAAAAGAAAACTAAGCTACACAAAGGAGTAACTTAATTGAAAATGAAAAAACCCTTACTGGCCATGAAAGAGCATTATTATGTCGAAGACAGAGCAGAGCACCACTGTAGACAGAGAAAGAGGCCACGATTAGATAAATAAGTAATAGCCATAGTTTGTTCTTCGAAGATATCTTCCATCGGATGGGGTTTGCTGAGTGCAGTCTCAAACATAAGCATCAAATTGTTTACAAGAAGTAAAGAAATGTAGCTTGAAATATATTTAATTATATGCTAGGAGTTAAGAAAGTAACCAGAGCAACCAATCCTCTAATTTTTGTGGTATAAAATGATATACAATCACTTGTAGCTGAAAAAAAAAAAGCTGGAATAAAATGATATACATTTTGTGGTATAAAGTGAGAGACTAAAGTGACAGCTTGATGCCAAGCTAACAAAGGGCCTGCCCCCTCTCCTTGTCCCTTTCACTTCTCTGTTCACCATCATCAAAATGCCAATGGCTATGTATTACTCTCTACTACCTAAACCAACAACACTCGTTTAACACTTCCCATCTATGGAGTATGGACAACTATGTTGAGCGAATACAACCACGAATAAGGACACGATATGGATACAAACATTTTCAAATAGGTACAGTAATTAGTCACCTATATGTTATAGTAACACGGGCACTGATACATGTAAGGATATGATACTGATACTGGCACCATTTTTCTGTGTCAAACAAAGACGATGCACAAGATCAAAACAGAACTCTATACTAGTTCATGTGTTCCTAACCTCCTTGCATTTGTATTATTTCAAGGCAAGAAAAGCACCAGTGAGCTCTCAACATAATACTTGTGACAGTTCCTTCCTTTTGGAAGGATCATACAAACAAATGAATAAAAAATGGGAACTTTGACTGACCATGAAAATTTTGTCAACTTTAGGATGGTCCATGGGTACTAAATAATATTCATCTGCTAAATATCCTTTTTTTTTCACGATTGAGACAAAAAGAAACTTTTATTCTTTAGTCCATACCTTTTTGGTGTTAAAGCTTTAACTTAATACCCAGCTGATATCCGAAACATGCATGCATACCTGGTATTTCCAGATACTAAAAACATGTACATTGACAAATAGCTTTCAACTTCCACAAAACTATTAAGAATATGATGAATTTGTTGATCAAACTTGCTACATACAAATCGATATAAAAAGTATTTCCTTCAGTTTTTGAAGTTATTTTCATACAAAGTGTTTCCCTTAAGATATTATCATCAATAGTAGATTACTTTGTGTTTATGTGCTATCTATTCTCTTATTGATCCTTGTGCTCTGTTCAGCTGAGATGCATTTCTTGGCTCTTTCGCTTTGGGCCAAATCCACCTCCTCCGGTTTTTTTGTTTAGTTTGTTGTATTGGTTGCTTTTCTGCATCATTAGCAAGAATTGCTTGATGGATAAATGGAAGGACAAAATAAATTCCATGACTATCACAGTGTCAATATACGCACCGAATCTTGTTTGCTTATAATTTGTAGGTTTATGCTTACACTTAATCTTAATAGAGCATTTATAGTAGATACACAATGGCTACTTGCAAAAGTCATTTTTGTAGATTATTTTGGATGCTCTAAATAGGCATATGCATTTTGCTACCAGGGAAGAAGTCAACCATCTAACCCCTCGTCTAATCATGGACCTGTGTGTGACGAGCATATAACCCTCATCGGCTGGCTCTAGGATATATTAAATATATATCAGTTTGGGCCAACCGAGTATATTAACCCACAAAAAAAATCTATTTCTCTCTTAAAAAGCACTACTTCTCCGGCGAGTATCACTGAAGCTAGCGACACTCGTGCCTCCTCTCCTCTCTTGTTTTAGATAAAAACAATTAGCATTTGATTTTTGAGTTGTTTACATATTAATTTTTTTTTTTATGGATACTTGCAACACAATAACACAACAACAAGCCTTTTATCCCAAATATTTGGGGTCGACTCCATTTCTTTCATTCAAATATTTGGAATCATAGAGTGCCAAAGGACGTGCTCCCGTAAAACACCATTATAAGTGAGAATACACCTCCTAACTAGCCCTTACCATTTTCTTACTATAGAGATTCAGTTTTGTAGGTGTTTGTCCAATGACATGGAAGGGTTTACATAGAAAACATTGGTGATGGATAGAGTCAAGGGCTCATTCATATATCATTGACATTACATGAATCTGGTTAAGGAGCCGACCCCAAATATTTGTGATAAACATTGGTGATCTGGTCCGTTTCTTCCATTCAATTGTCAAGGGTCGGCTCTGTATCTTTTATCCCAAAGTCTAACCATCATCATCATCATCTCGACTCCTCTCTAACCCAAATCCGGACGTAGATATCAAAAAATAATAGGGATAAAAAATATGAAGTTGAGAAAAAAGGAGATGAAATTAAGAATCATTAGGGAGAACCTGATGGATTGAGATGAAATCCCGACTCCTCCCTTTTCCACCCATCGTTCCAGCGGCTGAAAATAGGTTTAAGAAAAGGGTTTTAGAAGAAGAAAATAGGGTTTTTTTTAGAGGTCTTGAGAAAATGGTTCAGCATCTCGAGGTTGGGGTAGTCGGAGACGAGCCTAGTGAGCGAGGGCCCGACAACCTTGGCGACGAGGCCGAGCTCCAGCACCCTGAGCCCGCCCATCAGGACGCGGCTCGGGAGCTCGACGGGGTCCTCGAAGGCGACGTCCAGCCTCAGGCGCTCGAGCGCGGGGTGGCCGAGGATGTCGTCGAGCAGCACCGCGTGCATGCTCCACCGGCACCAGAGCTGGATGTCCACGTCTGCGGCGCAGTGGTGGTTAATTTGGACTTTCGGAGGGTGGGGAGGAATTTAGGGTTAGGATTTAGGGCAAATTTGGGTTAGGGTTTGTGGTGGGTTAGGGTTTGTGATTCTTTTGTCTCATGAAAGGAATGAGCGGGGGAGAGGCAGATGAGCGGGGGAGATGGCGGTGGTAGGAGGGAAAGAGGAAACGAGGAGAGCGAGAGGGGGAGAGAGCCCCTGGAGAGTAGAAGAAAAATAAGAGAGAGAGAAATGAAGAAGAATGAACGAGGCTTTTGATTCATAGTCGGGCTTGAGCGGGCGTTTGAGCAGGAGTTTAATTTTTTTTACCACTTTTTATAACGATTGTGTGTAACAATGTCATATATGTGTGAACAATATATAACGTTTAGCACTATAAATCGTTATAATAGGCCAAAATTTTTCAAAATTGTCATATTATGCGGTGTTACTAAAATCATGTAACGCTCATATATGAACCGTTGTAATAGCTTCTTGTCAAACGTTATAATATGATATTTTTCTTGTAGTCTCTTGACACCGTGCGTGATTTTTCTTGAATGTACTTGTATAAGCTACCAGTCTCGTCTCGCATCATGTCTAAGACTTGCATCCCTGATTACCATGGTCAGGAATTCATGTTGAATTTGACTAGGTTAATTACTAGATTGATCAAAGTAGCTCATATAGAGAGATGTTTCCAGTTACAGACGATCCCGTTATCCCGGCCACACCTGATGGACTTGTAGCCTGCCGACAAGTAGGGGACATTTCTAGCCCACTGTCATGTGGGGTACTTCTTGAAATAAGTAATATGCACAATGTCATGTGTTACACTCAAAGTCACCTAATAATTCTTGATAACTCTTACATGAACCTCGCCTGGATAACCTGGATAGCTGTAGGGCTTATGACTACCGGAACATCTCGTTGCATCTTGCTAGTAACTAGGCTTGTTATAACCCTAGTTAGTTAAAGTGTCAAGCCGTACTCTTTGCTTGGCCGTGAATATTGGATGGAGTACAATCCTGTCTAGTCTTGTCTAGATCCAGTACATGGCTATCTCAGGACATGCTTGCTTACGCTTTACTCGTAGCAATAAATGGCTAGAGACCCGATTCTGTTCAGGCGGAGGGTTACAACCCCGATCCTTGTTTGGTTTAAGGATTGTAACATGGCTTCCAGAATAGTTCCTCGTCCTCTCGTCATTTGTTGCCTTATTTACATTTCATGTTTTCCAATTATTATTCTTGTTTATATTCTGACTGAAGAACAAATAGGCAACTCTAGAGGGGGGTGAATATAGTTTATGACAATAATAACCAATTAAAAATTAAACTCTTTCACCAACAGTAAATAATCAGAGTAAATGCGGAAATAATAAAGAGCGAGAAAGCATACGCAAACACAGCCGATTTTAACCTGGTTTTCCTCGTCGAGGACTAGTCCAGGCCTGAGAACTCTAGCTCAGGATTAAATCTACTATTTGTGAAATAGTAGTTACACCCCGTGCCTTTTCTTCAGAAGAGCACGTCAACTTCTTACGGAGATCGCAGTGGCGATGCTTAAAATTTTCCAAGCGACTTTTTGAACTCTTGCACAAACTCCTAACTGAAGAGCACTGAGCACTTTGAGGCTTAGGGAGCTTGTGGCTAGTAGATGAGAAGGGTAAGGCTTGTATAAGGCTTTAGAGAGAAGAGAAGAGAAGATTGGATGATTTGAAAAGTGAGAATTCAAGGCCTATTTATAGGTTTCTGGATAGGCAGAATTCGGCCAGAATTTTGGGTCAAGAATTCAAAATTTTGGCCGTTGGACAACTAGCATCCAGCAAACCCTAAAAATTAGGGTCCTGAATTTTAGGGGACAGAATTCGATCCGAACTCTGTGTGGAGGCAGAGTTCGGCCTGAACTCTGTCTCCAGAAGACAGAACTGGTCCAGTGGGCTTAATGGGCTAGTTTGATTTTAGTGGAGCTTTTGGTTTGAGGTATAGGTATGGGTAAAGTCTCAAACTGCTCAGTACGACTCAGTTTACATATATCTAGACTCAAGAAAAGTGTAAAATACAGACTCAAAACATTGTACGCTACAGGTACGAGCCGTAGTCCGTCTTGTACTGAGTTCAGTCTTGATGTGTCATATTGAATTATGACAAGTATCATATTGTCAATTTTATCAATATTTGGTTGACTGTGATTTTGTGTCAACAATCTCCCCCATATTGATAATTGACAAAATGATATTTGTATATTCAATGTTCATACCTGGACACATTAAAAAAATAGTAGCTTCCCCGCAATCAGTGCGGAACTTAGCAATAGCTCCCCCGTACACATTACTTCGATGTAATGTCCTGATAAATACAAGCTTTTCCAAAAACAACACAGATACAGAATATAATATGATGATAATGAGAATATCAAATAATACTCCCCCTTTGTCATTTATCAAACACAACTATCGAGAGAATGGAAATAACTAGCAAGCATACTAAAAGAAAACTGCATCAAGTGTCTCAAGAGTCATAAAGCATAAATAAGTCCAATACAATAAAGATCAACTATATAAACTAGAAATCCATAGTGCAGAAAAAATAAACAGAAGATCCTCATCAGCAGCAGCAAGTAGGAGACCACATCCATCACGGAGCTCGGGAAGGTCCAGCGTCGTCAGAAGGATCAGTGAATGAACGACGAGGGTCCACGAAAGTCGCATCCGGATCCAGATAGCGTATGACCCAAGGGTCATCGATACGGTATCCATCGCGAGCAGGGTCCCGCTCCATAGGGATAGGCATAGAAGGATGACGAGACATAGAGTATCGAATGTCATACAGTGACTGCACGGTAGTCAAGCTGGGTCCAGCGATCATCCTCTAAAGTGAACCGATCGCGAAGCATAGTCTGAATCGACTCAAGAGTAGCAGGAGAAGGAGACGCATCATGTCCAAGAGCAGGTGCTTCAGCCTCATCGGAGTGCTCAGACTCAGCAGGAGAGCCGACAGCTGCCTGAAGCCGCCGTGTCTTAGATAGGAAGGCAGGGGCAGGGAGGAACTGACACTCATCAAGGGGAATATGAAAAGCACAAAAAATCATAGGAAGATAGAGAGCATAGACCAATGACCTGGGTTTCTTCCTAGTATTAATCATCCAGTCCATTATGGTACGTGGAAAATTAAATGGAACATGAAAATGAAGATGATATAAGGCAGAGATCTCAAAATATGTAACCTCATCAGTAGATCCTGCTTTGGGCAGAATAGTGTTGAAGACAATGCGATGAAGTTCATAGAAATAGGGATTGAGATATTTGGCAAGAAGCTTGCATGGACGTGTGTTAGGTGTACACAAATCGTCCTTGTAGCTTTCTAGGGATAACCCATCGGAAAATTGAAACATGCGAGCTTCGACAAGTTTCTCCCATGAGTTGGGCTCCGAAATTTCAAGGTATTCGGCCAAGTCAAAGTCATCAAAGGAAATGTCAATGCCAGCAACACGTGAATATAACCGTGTATCATTATGAGTAAGATTGCAATAAAATATTTGAATGACATTGCGATAGGTAACTGAATTTGTAGTGACAAGTTCATCAAGACATAAATCATGGAATAGTGAATCATATTGTAAAAATATGGTGAAGTTAATAGGATGACCCGCATACACGGGACATGATCGAAAATTACTAAACCATTCATTGGAAGTGTCTAGTGACACAAATATTCGGTCATCATATGTGTTGGAGTCAATAGGACGAGGTGGATTGAACAACGGGTGAGTTGGTTGTTGAATAGGTTGTTCAATGGGTTGTTCAATACGACGAGGAGGATTCGAAGAGGACGCACCCTTGGTTCGAAGCCTCTTTCCTCTATTGAACAACTTGGGAGCCATGAAATAATAAAAAAAATGTAAGAAATTGAGATGGAGAGAATAGTGAAATTATACCTCAAAAAGTTGATAAAGGATGGAAGAGAATGGTGCAAGAATCCCTTTCCTTGATTTTGGAGAAGAGATATGCACTAGGATGGAAGAACTAGGGTTAGGGTTTGAAAGGGAAGAGTTTGGAGAAGTTTGGAAGGTGGCAATAGAGGAGAGAGGGAGAACCCAGTTAGAATATTAGGGTTCGAATGGTCGGAGCAAATATGGACCATTGGATCAACTTTACATCAGCGGCTGAGCCCGCTTGCGGTCTGGAAGGACCAGACCGAATTCGGCCCGAACTCTGTGTTAGGTAGAGTTCGGCCCGAATTCCGGTTTCTAGGGCCAGAATAGAAATCAGGCTGAAAAAGTTTGAAAATAAAGATAGTTTTAAAAGAAATGAAGGAAAGGAAGAATGAATGCAACAGTTATAGCATGAAGAATAACATGAAGTTCAATTTTTTTTTAAAGATTGAAAGCTAAATGAAGTTCAAAATTTTGAATTTAGCAAGTTATAGATAGAAGTATACCATGTAATAAACAAGGAGTTATGCCACAATTCAGTATGGTGAAACTGCCATGGGTTAGCTGCAGGAGCCGGATCCCAGCTCGCGGTAGTCCTGAGGACTAGTGCACCGTGTCGCTTAGGCTTTTACGCCTTGTTGTCAGAAGGACCCTTTCGGCTTGTATCCATAACAAATTCATCGTAAAGAACCAAGAAATAATCGATATTTACGCAGGTTACTTTAATGAATAACAGCTTCTTCCAAAATTTCGAGTTCACGACACAAAAAGTTGAAACGCTCTTCGGATAGTGATTTAGTAAAGAAATTTGCTAGCTGATGATCGTGCGTGAGTGACATATAGGGTTCTTGGTGAGGTTTATAGCACTAGTGTTATCACAGAATATAGGAATGTGCATGAAAGAAAGATTGTAGTCTTCAAGGGTTTGTTTCATCCACAGAATTTGGGCACAACAACGACCAGCTACGATATATTCAGCTTCTGTTGTGGATAGTGCGACAGAATTCTGCTTCTTGCTAAACCAAGAGACTAGAGCCTTGCCTAATAAATGATATGTGCCGCTTGTACTTTTATGGTCGACTTTGCATCCTGCGAAATCAGCATCCGAATAACCGATAAGGTCAAAGGATGTAGATTTAGGATACCACAAGCCCACTGTAACAGTAACCTTAAGGTACCGAAAGATACGCTTAACGGCGGACATATGTGATTCCTTAGGACTAGCTTGATAGCGAGCACACAGACAAACACTAAACATGATATCGAGACGACTAGCAGTTAAGTAAAGTAAACTACCAATCATACCTCGATACTTACGTTGGTCAACAGGTTGCCGCTTTCAGCAGGTTCCAGCTTGGTCGAAGTAGCCATAGGGGTACTGATTGGTTTGACGTTGTCAAGATCAAATTTCTTCAGCATATCCTTTGTATATTTAGACTGGCTGATGAAAGTTCCTTGCGAAGTTTGTTTGACTTACAATCCAAGGAAGTAGGTGAGCTCCCCCATCAGGCTCATCTCAAATTCGTTATGCATACACTTAGCAAAATTTTGGCAAAGATTTTTATTAGTAGAACCGAATATGATATCATCTACATAGATTTGTACTAAAAGAATAGTGTTTTGAAAACTTTTGGTAAACAGTGTTGTGTCAATTTTCCCTTTTGAAAAACTTTTTTTAAGCAAGAAATTGCTTAGACGTTCATACCAAGCTCTAGGGGCTTGTTTGAGACCATATAGCGCTTTCTTGAGTTTGAAAACATGGTCGAAAAATTTATGATTTTCAAAACCAGGGGGTTGTTTTACAAAAACTTCCTCCTTAACAAATCCATTCAGAAAAGTAATTTTAACGTCCATTTGAAACAATTTAAAATTTTGAAAGTTCGCAAATGCATAAAACATCCGAATGGATTCTAGTCTAGCAACATGAGCATACGTCTCATCGTAGTCGATACCTTCCTCTTGGTTATATCCTTGAGCTACTAGACGAGCTTTGTTGCGTGTAACTGAACCATCTTTATTTACCTTGTTGCGAAAAATCCATTTTGTACCAATAATCGAATGATTAGCTGGCCTAGGAACAAGTTTCCAGACTTGACTTCTCTCGAATTGGTTGAGTTCTTCTTGCACGGCAGAAATCCAAAACTCATCATTAAAGGCTTCTAAAACATTTTTAGGCTCAATTTTTGAAATGAAGGCAGTGCTAGCAATGGAGTCTCTTAACGATGATCGAGTACTTACTCCGCGTGAAACCTCACCTATGACCAAGTTTTTTGGATGTGACGGCTTGAAAGAGAATTTCTTTGGCAAGTCCTCCAGAGAATTGGTTTTAGTGGTGGTATTCATCGACGTAGAAGTCGATGGCTCAATATCATCGTCAGGAGTGGTTGCTGGACTATTATCTTCATCAAAAGTCATATTTGTAGACTCTTCCATAATTAATGAGCATTTGTTAAACATTCTATATCCCTTGCTCTTGGCAGCATAACCAAGAAATATGCCATCGTTTGCTTTGGCATCAAATTTGCCTAATTTGTCTTTGGTGTTAAGGATAAAATATCGACAACCAAAAACTCTAAAATATGAAACATTTGGAGTTTTCTTCGTAATAGGTCGAATAAGCACCCTATTTAAAATGTGGCATGCTGTACTGACAACTTCAGCCCAAAAATATTTCGAAAGAGAAAATTTATTTAGCATGACTCTAGCCATATCGCCAAGAGTCCTATTCTTTCGCTCCATAACACCATTTTGTTGAGGAGTTCTAGGACAAGAAAACTCATGATCAAAACCATTTAAATCACAAAACTTTTCAAAATCAGTATTTTCGAATTTGCCTCCATGATCACTTCGGATTCGAGTAATCATATAGCCTTTTTCATTTTGAACCTTTTTAGCAAAATTTTTGAAAACAGAAATGACATCACTTTTGTTTGTAAGAAAGAAAACCCAAGTGAATCTAGAAAAGTCATCTACTATAACAAAAGCGTAGAGTTTTTCACCAAGACTGGCTACTCTACTAGGACCAAATAAGTCCATGTGAAGTAATTTCAAGGATCTAGTGGTACTTACAGTGTTTATGGAATGAAATGAGGATTTGGTTGCCTTATTTAACTCATATTCGGTACATACCGTGTCCTTTTTGAATGTGATGTCGGGCAAGCCTCTCACTAGCTTCTTAGTCGACAGCCTGGATATTGTATCCATATTGGCATGACCAAGACGCTGGTGCCACAACAATCTCTCATCCTTGCGGGCATAGAGGCATCTTCCTGCACTGTTAGTATCTCTAGAAAGATAGAAAATGTAAATATTATCCTCTCTTATCCCTTCAAAAGCGATGTCTCCCGTTGACCTATCATAGATGTAGCATTTATTTTGTCCAAAGTTAATATCATATCCATGATCAGCAAGGTGACTTATGCTGAGCAGGTTATGCTCTAACTCGGTCACTAGGCAGACATCCTTTATTACAGGAGAAGGAGGATGACCAATAGTACCATTAC
This sequence comes from Iris pallida, assembly GCA_029216955.1. Taxonomy (NCBI): domain Eukaryota; kingdom Viridiplantae; phylum Streptophyta; class Magnoliopsida; order Asparagales; family Iridaceae; genus Iris; species Iris pallida. Next base: position 49,534 of record JANAVB010017200.1, on the reverse strand, counting down.
CTATGATATACCCTTTTAGGTTGTTGCCGAAGGATACATACCCTTCTCTCTTCATCGATAGTGATGCGAAAAGATTTGCGTCTCCCGTCATATGTCGCGAGCATCCACTATCGAAAATCTAATTACTTCTAGTTAAGGAGGGAAGGTCCACATACATCAAGAGTAGATGTGACCATTGGTACCCATGTTCTTGAGGGTCCTGAAAAGTTAGTTTTTGGCATCCATGCATATAGATTTATATCTACTAATCTCCTAATTCTACATTGTGGTGAGATGTGTCTATGTAATCTATAATAGGTCCAAATAGCATGTATATTTATATTTGGAGCATTTTGATGATGTCTATATGTAGCATGGTAAGAGTGGTGTGGAGCAGCATGATAATGACTGTATGTGGCAGCAGGATGATGATTATTTCTATGTACAGTATGGTAGTGATTTTGTTTATGTGCAACATAGTGATGATTATATCTATGTATAGAATGGTGATTGTGTGTCGCAGTAGAATGATAGTTATGAGAATAATTTCTACGTGCATGTGGTTTGTGTGCTGTATGAAATTGGGTGTACATGTAAGCATGTTTGCGTGCTGCAAGTGGATGACGTCTTTGAGTAGTGTTGTGCTTTGTGTGTGTCTCATATGATTGGGTTTTAGGTTGAGCAACCTGTTTTCCCAATCTAGTCTCTAATTTCTTAGAGGCAGCTTGCAGTTCATTATACTTAGCATTCAAACCATAAATTTTAGTCATAGAGATCTTGTGTCTATTCTTTTATTCAGCAAGCTCAGTATTGAGCGCTGTGATCTCACGTGTTTGCTTTTCAATACGTGCTTCGGCATCATGTAGGCTTAATTTAAGCTTAGATACCTCATTTGTGACTTTCGTGGGTGAAGTGTCTCTAATATTATCAAGCAAAGAAGAGAGTTTTGGAATCTAGACTTCATAACTTTTGATCTTCTCCTGGGCATGTTTATATTTACTAATGACTTTCTTGTGGTCATTTAGTAAATCATTGAATGCATCGCCAAGTTCATCAAAAGTGAAATCATCGAGAGTTTCGCTAGTTACCTTATCGGATGTTGCCATTAGGCATACATTGGCGGAGTCTTGAGGGGAGTCATTTTCTTCCTCGGAGTCACTAGCTTCGCTTTCATGCCAAATGCTAGTGTTTGCATATTTTTTTGAGGAAGACTTCTTGTAGGGCTTCTCATATCGGTTGCTTTTTTTGCAAATGGGCAGTCTTTTCGGACATGTCCCGTCTTCTTACAACCGTAGTATGTTGGCTCTTCTTCGTCATCTTCTTGTTGTTCCTTCTTTCTTCGATTGAAGCGAAGGAACTTCTTGAAGTTGCGGACAAGGAGAGCTTGATCATCACCTTCCGAATTTTTGTCATCAGTCTCTTCAGGATCAGCTCTTCGACGATGAGCTTTAAGGGCAATCTCATTTGGCTTTGGAGCAGGCTCTTCGAAGTCTTTGAGGTCAAGCTCGTGAGTCATCAGCTTTCCCATCAAAGTCTCCATAGACATTGTAGTGAGATCATTGCCTTCTATGATAGCTGTTACCTTAGGGTTCCAAATCTTTGGTAGCCCCCTAAGTAACTTGCGAATCTTCTCGTGATTTGTATATTGTTTCCCGAGAGATGACAAGGGGTTGATGATGTGAAGGAATCTTGTAAACATTTGTGTGATCGTCTCATCGGACTTCATCTTGAATGCCTCATATTCTTGTGTGAGACGACTTATTTTCGATTCCTTGACTTGGGTGGTTCCTTCATGCGTCACTTCTAGAAGTCTCCATACTTCGTGAGAGGTGGTGCATGTTGAGACCCTGTTAAACTCATTTCTGTCTATTGCACAAAATAAAGCATTAATAGCTTTCGCGTCTAGACTCGCATGTTTCTTTTCCTCGTCAGAATATTTGTCGTGGAGTTTCTCAATGAGATCACCATTGACAACTATCCTGGCGGGCTTTTTGTAACCATCGGTAACAATGGTCCACAGGTCGAAGTCTAGCGACTTGAGATAAAAACTCATCCTTGTTTTCCAATAGGTGTAGTTTGTTCCATCAAATAGGGAAGGCCTATGAGTAGACTGTCCTTCACCGTGATTGGAAAACATGGGTTGTGTGGTTGCCATGGATCAGCTCTAGGATGTTAGTCCTTGTTGAGTGTACTACCACGTCCCTACATCGTTCTCCGTTTTCGTCTACGGGGTGTGCGAGAAAGGAACACTGTCGCTATCGATTCGGTCGGGATCGATAGGTCGAAATTGGCCGAGTCGATCGAACGGGAATGGTTGAATTAAGATCCATTCCACGTTATATAATGGCTTCTTCGGAACCAAGTCCCATATTCAGCGGGTTGTGCCTCGAGGATTGGCTCTGCGGCTGAGTCGGAAGAGACCTTCCGTTGCTCTGATTTTCATGCCGCGCTTGATTTGGCTTTGGCTTTATTTTCGTGAATGCATTTTTCGTGAATGTTTCCGATATATTTTTTTGACTTGCGTTTTCGAGCTTCGCATTCCTATCAAAATTCTTTGAATTCCACAGTGTTCTAATCAGTTGCTTATGCGATTGCAGGTGATCGCGTAGGCGACGTCAGCACAGCCAATCGGTCGCTCGCTTGAGGAAATTCTAAGGCGAGTGGCTGACCTCCTTCGCCTCATCCGTCTAATTCAAAACTCAATATGTGAAGTAAAATGAATGCTTGTCATAATAGTGTAGAATCAAGAAATCGTATCACGATTCTTCACGAAACACTTGTTATCAACTGCTGGTATTGGAAATAGAAAACATGTTCCTTATACAAATCCACTTAGCCTATGCAAAGCAATGAATGAATCGATTAACGTTTATCGCGACGATACGGCTAAGTAAGCAAAATGGTCATTGGACAACTTGTCGACAATGTGTAGTTTCCTCGAACGGTTGCCTAGGCCAAGAGACCGATTCGGCCCGGGAGGAACGAGAATAGCAAGCGCCAACCCTTCATCGGCGTGGGTTATTCGGGAACTTTCGTACAGGGCTCGCTACCCGCCGCGAAAGGGTCACCGTCTAACCCGGCTATAGTCCGCAATGGCTTGACATTGCCAGTGGCCTTCACACACTTCCACGGCTTAACAAATGCACGTGACACGGGATAAAAATGATAGTTGCTTAATGTTATACAATTTTATATGCTTGCCTCAAAACATGTTAACATGCAATTGATCTGGATGGTTAGAAAGATCACATAAAATGATAGCAAACATGTTTTATAAAACTTCTTGAATCAAATGCAGAGCTTGGATTTAATTAGCCATTCGCCAGTACATGTGCTCGTACTGATCCTCGCTCTTTGCAGGTCCCGCGAACCAGGAATGACGCGCCAGCTAGCTCGGCGATATTCGTAATTTTGAAGCTTCGGCCGTGCGTCGAAGACTTTCTCTGCGACTCCACTTTTGAAGGCTCTTGACAGTCCAAGGAAGATGACTCAGCGTCCCTCCCATCCAGGTCACTGGAGTACTTTGTTATATATTGAGGGATGTGTGCAATATATGGAACGGCTATCTCATCGGCACTCTTTTGTAATCGAGTCATGTTGTAGCCCGTGCGGCAATGAGTCTTGTATTCGAGTCTGTAAAAGATGTTCATTATCAATAAAGATCAAGTTTTCTTTACTTATTGTGTGAATCAATTCGTTTGCGTACTCTTCTAGATCTCGTGTCTCGGATTACCTTAAGACTATGCCTTGTGCGATCGCAAATTAGGTTCGCACGGCATCACGCTCGGGGGACGACTATCGATTCGACGGAATCTGGGCGTGACATAATGGTATCAGAGCACGGCTTTACGTCCTTGGCCTCCAGTGTCGAGTTTCTAGTCTCAAATCGTTGATCTCATGTCGATGGGATAAGTTGTTCCATACGCTGAATCCAGGACGTTTTCTGAAACTAACGAGAGTTGCCTTTTTTTTCCTGCAGTTGCGGGAGCTCGGACAGAGGATGAGACGAGCGCTTCCAGCGGCTCGAGTACTTCCAGACCCGAGCATTCCGTCAACCCAATGGGAATGACGCTGTTTCACTTAACAAAATGCCTAAAAATTGGCTTTTGAAAGAAAACTAGAAAAAGTACAAAAAGTACAAATGTTTTAGAAAGTATTGCTATGAAAGTCTGATCTGAGAGCGATCACTTTGTTTCGTGGACCATACGATGATGATGAAGAAAACTGCTTGAAGAAGACGAACATTCGGAAGAACTAAGTCACCGAAAAGGTATCGAGCAACGGCACTGATGGTACAGTCAAATGCTTTCTTGCTTTGCTTCACCCTGTTCTTGAGAAAAGTTGAAGAAATGCTTCTGGGAATATCACTCTGAAAATATGAGTTTTCTCAGAATCTCCTCTCCTTTATCTCTATTGATCTCCTGATGATGTCTGTGTTAAAATAAGTCTATTTATAGACTTGACCCTTTGTGCGTAAAAAGCAACAAAATCGGGTCTCTACGCGAGTAACTGTCACCCACGATGTAAATCATCCTCTACGCACGTTGACACGTGTCCCATGTAGAGTTTTAATCTCTACATATGGTGACACGTGTCCTATTACTTCAACAAAATGGAAAGAGCACATACACACGTTCCTCGATAAGTGTGGCATAAAAGTCACGTAAGCAAACCACGTTCTCATGCAGCCAGGAAAGCTCGGGCGTAAAAATGACCCAAAATATACTTCCTGCGTAAAGTAGCAAACTGGCGTAAAATAGCCCAAAATAAGCTTCTCGCGTAAAGTGGCTGAAAATAGCCTTGAGCGTAAAATTAGCTCAAATAAACTTTACGCGCACAACATCTTTGAGCGTAAAAAGCTCGAAATAGCTATCGTGCGTAAAAGAAGCAGTTTATTGAGCGTAAAGTAGCCCATCTGTACACTGAACGACAAGTTTTGGGTTTAGTGTAAATCAAATCCTCTCGGCTTCTATGCACTGTTCTTGTCAGAAAATCCTGCTGTCGGATCAAAAATCACGCTCAATAAATGCAGCCTGACAGCCTGTCCCTGGCGTAAAGTGGAGGATAACTCTCGCGTAGAGAATAGCTTGTGTAGAGAGTAGCTCGCGTAGAGTCTGAGCGTAAAGTGGAGGATAACTCTCGCGTAGAGAATAGCTTGCGTAGAGAGTAGCTCGCGTAGAGTAGCTTGTGTAGAGAGTAGCTCGCGTAGAGTCTGAGCTTGACTCAGTTTGAATTGCGTAAAGTTCTCAACTTCTTTGACTTGGTCTTTGAAGTATTTTTTACGCTCATACAAGTCCCCCTTCAAAGTTTTCAAATTACTTTCAAAATTTGAAATACTTTGAACAGAAGCGTCAAATTAGGGATTTCAATAGTTTGCGTAGAATTCGGGATGCCCAACGGTCATCCGCGTAAAGTTTGGAATATCCAACCGTCAGCGTAAAATTCAGAAATTTGAACCGATTTCAAATTCCTCTATAAATAGAGTTTTTCGAGCAGAGAGAGAACTTTACTCTTTTGAATTTTCAATCTCTCTATTCTCTTCTTCCTCCTTCATACTCTCGTTTCGATCCGATGGCCCCCAAGAGCAAGACCGCCGCCGACAAGGGCAAGAAGCCCGCTGCTGATTCATCGTCGGCCGACCGTGCGAAAACTCCCGTCCCATCATCAATGATGCCCCAATAGAGCAACCCCGCCGTGGCTCCGGCAATGAAGGGTAAAGCACTGAACTTCGGCCGCGAGTTCGTCGGAGAAGAAGACCCAAGCTTTTCACTTCACGCCCACGTTATGAGTGTCAGCATAGAAATTAAGATAATTAAATACGCCCACGTTATACGTGTCAGCGTAAAATTATGAACATACGCCCACGTTTATACGTGCCAGCGTAAATTTCAAAATACGCTCACATCAACATGTGCCAGCATAAAAATTAAAATACGCTCACGTCAACACGTGACAACATAAAAATTAAAACACGCTCACGTCAACACGTGTCAGCGTAAAATTAAGATACGCTCATGTCAACACATGCTAGCATAAAAATTAGAATACGCTCACGTCAACACGTGCCAGCGTAAAATTAAGATACACTTATGTCAACACATGCCAGCGTAAAAATTAAAATACGCTCACGTCAACACGTGTCAGCGTAAAATTAAGATACGCTAATGTCAACACATGCTAGCGTAAAGTTCTCAATACGCTCACATCAATATGTGCCAACGTAAAATTAACAAGTGAAAGACCTTGCATAAAACAAAGAACTTTTACACTTTAAAAGTTTTTATCAACTTTAATAAGCGTAAAGTTTGCATAGTCAGAGTCCAAAATTTCAAATTAGATTTTCACTAACTTAATTTTTTTCTCTTTTCTTTTTTCTTTTGGTAGTGGATTTGCAAATTCACCCACTTGCAGAAGTATTTAGCTCATCAGCTGGTATGGTGGGCTCAAATTATTTAGAGAACCTGTCCCATGTGGAGTTTTTCCAATCGAATCCGGAATATCCTGCAGAGAGAGCACAACTGATAACTGCTCAAGGGGACAGAATGTTGCTGTCCATGATAAATGAAGAAGTGTTAACATCGCTAGATGGCCAATAATTTGTAAAGCCAACTTTTTTATTCGGGGATGCGATAGACTTCAAATCACAAATACACCCCTAGAAGGAGGCTTGGGTGTTCAAGTCTGGAGATAGAGCAATGTACCTCCCTGACATGGATTGAGATTATCCCTTGTCTGCTTTTATCCATGCCATCCATCCCCGAAAGACGTTATGGAACCTGACTCCCAGCAGTCATGGTGGGCCAGGAAGGATCATTTTCAAGAGAGAGAGAGCAAATGACATGGGCTACCACACCAGTACTTCCAGTGGTGGTGTTGTCCCCTTCTCCGGTCTCTTGCCAGGATTCACTCCGAGTGAGGATTCTGCTCTCATTCTGCCAGTATAGACCCAAATGTTCATTAATAAGTTCATAAGGGCTGCAGTATTATATCCTGAGGCCAACCCCAGGCTACCAGGGTGGCTAACTCCATTTAACCAGAACTGGATTCATATCAGTGTTTGGATTATGAGGAACTTCCAGACAGAGCTAAAAGACATCGGCCTGTATGAAACAGTGGCCTCCACTAGTCATGGTATACCACCGAACAGTAATTTGTTCATGGCTCTGATGGAGATATATATCAATTCAACATGAACTTTCGCGACCCTAAAAGGTGAAATGGGTCTCGCACTCCACAAAATGCAATTCATCTCAAAGCTGCCAATAGGGGAAGCCCCATATGAAGAGTATGTTCCCTCCAACCGGGAACTAGCAGAAATAAGGGAGAAAAATCCTCAATTGGTTGAGGTATATGAAGAGTTGATGTGCCATTACATGATTTGCACTACTATGCATGAGAGTGGATCTCATTTGGCGTACATCAACAAGTGGACAAAATATCTCTTTTACCACAAGGATAAGATATCCAAAGATGATAAAGAAAGATTTCAGGAGAACAAGGCTCCAATCATTAACACTGGTTCAATAATCCCTGCTGATAAAGTACGGGATATGATGATTGGCTACAAATTCTCGAACAAATATTTGTCCACCAAGACTGGGGAATTCTCTGCAGGAACCGAAGCCTTGAGTTTCCTCAGATATGGCAGCCAGAAGATCTCCAAAAAATCCTTACTGGCAGGCTTTCTTTCTCTGTGGTTGAGGAGATGGGTTGTACCGGGGACCGGTACAGTTGATAGAATCCATCAAAACGTGCTATGGCCAGCGGTACGTTTGGTGTTTAAAGTTAGAATCAACCTGATGTCGGCAATGGTGTGCCGAATCAACGCAGGTTTGAGGACTTTTGGTGAGGAACTGATCAACAATGCTCCTCACCGGAACGTATTCCCTAGGGTAGAAATGCCCTACACTTACCTTATGGGCTGGCTATTGCATCACAACTGCAATTTATTACCACCAGGCCTTGGAGATGATACGGAGGTCTTCCTCTCGAAGTTCAGCAAAGCCACATGGACTGCCACGATAGTGGCAGATACCAGAGCAGTATTGAATTATTCTTATGGTTGGAACTTTTTCTGTACCCGGCCACCACTTCCAGCCGACTGCTTCGGCGTACAATTTGAAGATGAAGTTGATGGAAGAACTCTATTGTCAGCGCTAGTTTTCAGATGGCTACAGTGCATCAGACCCTCCCATCTGATGTACAGAAATGAAGACAGCTGCGCGTTTGAACCGTATCTACCAAGCCGATTCGTTCGCCAGTTCGGATATGACCAACTTCATGTTGGCAATCTTTCCACCAGTTTTCGTCATTATGGGAAGCGGATTGATGGTGCAAGAGGCTGGAGATATTTTAGCATTGCCTGTACCGGTGCCAAATTTCGAATATCGACTGCTACAAGCACCACCGAGCTACGTATACTTCATACGTATGCTCACTTTTATGCTTCTATCCGCTCTTTCGCCCATGGCTACAACCTAAGAGGTAGTCTAAGATGGCCCAAGGAGGAGAATCTTGAAGAGCCAGTCAGAGTACCATCTGACGTACCCGACGACGCTGCTGTTCCAGATGCATATCTGGAAGTAATCCCAATGGGAATAGGGGAAAAAAGCTGCGGAACCTATCATTATTGGCAAGACCCAAAAACGGAAACAAGGTGCAGCTGCTATTCTTCTAGAGAAGACCCTAGAAAAGAAGAAGAAGGTTACCACCAAAGGGCCTTCTAGACCAAGAGCCGTTACCCCAGAGATTGATATTCCGGTCGAGGAGCCGCAACATGTTGCATCTTCTTCCGCTCTTCCTGGAGAAGGGTCCTCGGCCTCCCAATCAGCAGCGTCAATGGAAGCGGTGACGGTCCTATCTCCGGGACGTCTCAGCTCAGTACTTCATTTGACTTTGCCACAAAAGGCACAAGTTGTTGAGGATGTCGCTCCAGTACATACTGTTGATAGAGAGCCCATCCCATCAGATGAACCAGCTATTAATTTTGACGATGATGACTGGGATGGGGACTATGACGCGTACTTGGCACGTCCTACACCTACTCCAGGTAAATATAAATTATACAAAATTATGATATTTTGTATATTAACTTATTTTGTTTAATTTTTTGTAGGTGTTATCATCACATCAAAGCTTGCGACTCCTCCTCCTCCTCAAGAAGACATTTATGAGGAAAACGCAGAGTCTGAGGAAGAGGAGTCTTCTTCAGAAGAAAAAGATGCTTAAGAAGAATGCCCTCAATCTTTGGAGGTACAACAAGAGTCAGAGGTGCAGGCTCAGCCAGAATTGTCTCTTCCTGTTGAGGGATGAGATAAAGAACAAACTACAGTAGAATCTACTATAGATGATGAAGTGGCTGTTGAGGAAGAATTAGACTTCAATGAAGAATCAGTTGTAGAAGGACTCGCTACAACTAAGATACTTGAAAATCCTGCAGAGCCGGTAGCCGAAGAAGGTGATGAAGACATAGTCGAATCATCAACTGAAGCTGAGGAAGTTGTAATAGCATCCTCTGCTATTGCTACTGATTCAGTACAAGTTCTTGAAGAGACAATGCCCGACCGGAGTCAGCTGCCATAACTACCATTCCACCCGCACCAATCACCGCCACCGAAACTCACGTAGTTTCGACTCCAGAAACGGCTGGAGTAACAAATGATGAAGATACTGTCCCTGAAGCTCCTGGAGATCAGTTGGCCACAGTAGAAACGACAACAACGGCCTCATCTCAGTCTGCTACTAAAGCAACAACATATGCTCCTAGTCTTCAGAGAAGAGATCTGGTAGACATCGCCGCAACGCCGAGCTCAAGTGCGGAAATGAATCTCTTAGTTAAGATTCATACTGATACTTTTTACAAGACTCTAGCGGATCTAATCAAAATGGTCCTGAATAAGGGCCTCAGTTATGAAAGTCTGAAGGCGGCGATTGCTCTTACTATTAGAAATATCGCCATGTTAAATGATGCAGTGAGAGCAGCAGCATTGGAGAAAGTCGTGGAGGGACTTGAACAGCCCATCAAAGAATATCTAAAGCTGTCAAGTGAAACCACTGAAAGTCTCATCCAAGAGGAGTATGACGCTTTATTAGCTGAATACCTCGCTCGGGAAATGACTTTTAATGAGGCCCTCCATGAGTACAGCATCAAGGTGGCCAAAGAAAATGCTTTTTTGGCTGAAGCTAAGCCTCAGCTGGAGATTCAAAAAGAGGCCTATGAAGCTTCGAATATAAGAATTCATCAACAGAATGATAGAATTCGTGAAGTCGAGGCTGAGATGGCTCGCTTAAAGGCGGAGAGGGAGCAGATGATCACAGCTCGGGACCAGCAGCTAACTCAGAGCTCAGTTTTGGAGGAACAAGTCTTCGGAGCTGAGGCTACCATCAAAACCCTTGACGAAGCCAAGGACAAGATGATAGTCACTTTTGCTGGACTTTCTCACATCTGTACTCCCGAAGCTCGACGCTCCGTAGCTACTAATAATGTATTGAGCTCTCATGAAAAATGTCTAGCGGAGCTACAAAAACTCCTTGAAGATGTCTCTGCTCCACCTTAGGCAAAATAAAGAATTTTTGTAACCTCCTATCTTTTTTCATTCTGTAATGTTTACAAAAATGAATAAAATATTTGTTTTGTGATCCTATCATTTATTTTGTAATTAAACAATAGGTATGAGATAGAATAATACCCATCAGAGGTAATATGGACATGACAAGTTTTCTAAACTCAATAAATTATATCTATCCAGAGGTAATGTGGACATGATAGATAATGAATCTCGTTTTCTGTTTAGAGTATACGATACTATCAGAGGTAATATGAACATGACAGATTGTAACAACTCAAAGAAAAATAGATTACTATATATTCAGAGGCCAAAAGGACATGATAGATAGAAGAAGAAGTAGACTTAATATTTATTCAGAGGTTATAAGAACATGATAAATAATAAATCTTTTTTTAATCAGCTGGTAAGACAGAAGATCAAAATTTTCTTTTAGAAAGACAAAATGATCAGCTTAACCAAACATTGGCAGCTGGAGAATAAAGAAGAAATTCAAACATAATATTCCTTCAAGAATTTGCCATTGATCGGCATCATAAGCAAATCTCTATTAGGTTTAGACAACCTATAGGCACCATTGGAGAATACCGACTCGACTACATAGGGACCTTTCCATTTTGCTTGGAATTTCCCTTTGCTCTTATGAGTCATCACCATCGGTCTTCGAACAGCTAGAACTAGCTCACCGACTTTAAATACCCTCTCTTTAACTTTACGATTGAAATTTCGAGATATGCGGGCTTGATAAAGCTCAATGTGCAGTTGCGCTTGAAGTCACTTTTCGTCCAATCCTTCAAGTTCTTGAAGTCTCAACCGATCATTATTCTCTGTAGTTAGCTCATTAGCAATGGCTATTATAAGAGATGGAATCTGAATTTCCAGTGGAAGAACAGCCTCACATCCGTAAACCAGTAAAAATGGTGTAAAACCAGTAGGAGTTCGGACTGTTGTTCGGTAAGCCCATAAACATTCTCCAAGTTTCTCATTCCAATCACGTTTATTAGAAGAGACAAATTTTTTGAGAAGTTTAATGATTGTCTTGTTGAAAGCTTCGGCCAAACCATTAGCAGCTGGATTATAGGCCGTAGAAGCTAGATTTTGGATCCGATTCCTATCACAGAATCGATAAAATACCTGACTGGCAAATTGTGGTCCATTGTCATAAATTATCCATCGGGGAATCCCAAAACGATAAATAACATGGTGTTTAATAAAGCTAACCACATTAGATATTTCCACTTCAACAAGGGAAACTGCTTCCGCCCATTTAGAAAAGTAATCGGTTATAGCCAGTATAAACCGATGTCCCTTGACAGAAGGAGGGTTAATCGGACAAATAATATCCATGCCCCAAGCTTCGAAGGGCCAAGAAGTTGCTGTAGGATGTAAGAATTCAGATAGTTGGTGAATAAAATCAGCATGAATCTGACACGCTTTACACCGTCTGGCATAATCCACAGCATCCGCTATCATGGAAGGCCAATAATACCCCATTCTTCGAATACAGTCCTATAATTTCGGACCTGGTTGATGAGCACCGCAAACACCATCATGAGCTTCACGGAGCGTTTGCTTAGCTTCATTTTTAGAGAGACAACATAGCAAAAGTCTGTCATATGACCGACGATATAACATATGTAAGGAAGAATCATAGTAGAATCGAAATGATCTTCTCTTGATTGATGCAGCTTCTTTTGGATCTTCAGGTAAAATCTCATGAACTGCATAATCAATGAATGGACTTCTCCAATCTCTTTGTTGAGAACTTGATTCTATAGTATAACTCTGTTCAATATGCAAGTTATTCTTTACACAGAATAAGTCCCTATCCAACAAAGTGATGGTATTTTATCTTCTAATTGGAACAGCTAAGTCTGCAGCTAAACTAGCAAGAGCATCAGCTTTCAAGTTCCGAGAACGTGGTACGAACTCGATGAAGAATCCTTTGAATGAAAGGACCAATTCGATTACCACTTGATGATAAGGGATGAGGTCAGGATTCCTAACTTCATATGTCCCTCTGACCTGATTAACAATCAGTTGAGAATCTACATAAGCTTCCAGGAACTCGATGTCCAATTATTTTGCTACTTGGAGACCAATTAGCAGAGCATTATAATCTGCCACATTGTTGGAGCATGGCTCATTAAGAGAATAAGCACGGTATATGACCATTTTGTCAGGAGAAACTAGGATAATGCCTACTCCGGAGACGATATTGCCTTTAGGTCCAACCCGCGATGCTCCATCAAAATATAGTTGTCAAATGTCATCCTTCAAAGTCATGTTGTAATGCATAACTTCATCTGGAATGTCCTCATATAGCTTAGAAGTTTCAGGTATAGGGTGAGCTGCTAAGAAATCAGCTAATGCTTATCCCTTTACTGATTTTTGAGGTACATAGACCATGTCATAAGGAGTGAGCAACATCGCCCAGGAGGCTAATCTGGAGTTAAGAATGCTCGATTTTCTCATCAATACCCGAATAGAATTTATTCTGGAGATGACATGAATAGTCTGTCCTGACACATAATATCGTATCTTTTGAACAGCAAAAACCAAGGCCTGACATTCTTTCTCCACAGGAGTATACCTGTGTTCAGCTCCGACCATCATTCAGCTAAGATAATAAATTGCATGTTCATGACCTTTGTCACTTTTCTGTGCAAGAAGAGCACCAAGTGAATGATCCAAGGCTCGAACATATAGCAAAAATGGTCTTCCTACCACTGGAGGTACCAAAACAGGTAGATTTATAAGGTATTGTTTGATGTCATTGAAGGTTTTCTGACATGCTTCATCCCAGACAAACGATACACCTTTCTTTAATAGACGGGAGAAAGGTTGACATCACCCAGAAAGATTGGATATAAATCTTCTGATATAAGCAATGCGACTTTGAAAACCACGAAGTTCTTTTAGATTACGTGGAGGACATATTTCAAGAATTGCTCTGATTTTGTCAGGATCAACATGAATACCCTGAGAAGTGATGACAAATCCCAAAAACTTGCCACTAGAAATCCCTAAGAAAGACTTAGTGGAATTCATCTTCAGTTGATGTTGGCGCATCAACTCAAATACCATCTTTAAGTCTTGAATATGATCATCTTTTGATCAACTTTTGACAGCAATATCATCTACATAACATTCAACTATTTTCCGTAGATGTTCTTGAAAGATGTTGCTCATGGCCCGCTGATACGTAGCACCGACATTTTTCAGTCCAAACGGCATAACCATATAGCAATAGACTCTAAGGGGTGTACGAAAAGCAGTATACTTTTCATCTGCTGGATGCATCTTAATTTGATTGTATCCTGAAAATCCATCCATGAAAGAGATGCGCTCAAAACTACATGTATTGTCTATCATGACATCGCTAATCGAAAGTAGAAATTCGTCCTTTGGACAAGCTGCATTAAGATCCCGAAAATCTATGCAAACTCAGATTTTTCCATTCTTCTTCATAACAGGAACAATGTTGGCAACCCAGTCTGGGTGTTGTTCTTCAAGAACAAAACTACATGTGATCAGCTTTTTGACTTCTGCTTTAATTGCGTCCATCATATCTGGTCGAAAATGCCGCTGCTATTGTTTTACAGACTTGGCATTAGGAAGAATATTGAGTTTATGAGTAGCTACTTTAGGATCTAGACCCGGCATATCCTTATAACTCCATGCAAAGATGTCAATATATTCTTTAATCAGTTGTATCAACTCTTTCTTTTCATCTTCAGAGAAGTTTTTACTGATGAATATTGGCTTGGACGTAGTTCCGTCTCCAACATCAATCTGGACAATCTTATCCTCTGTAGGTGGTTGTCGTTGTTCAAAATGAAGCTCCCATTGATTGTCCATTTGTTGTGCACAAGGGTCATTCTCAAATGGTTCCGATTCACCATCAGTTTGAACCATGTTAACTAAGAATATACACTCAGATTCATCATAATAGTCTCCCTCAGAATATGAGGATTATAAAAAACTGGAAGAATATTCTTCTTCTATATCTTCCTTGTACATATGGGGTGTATCCGATTCGATGAATTGGATTTCTTCCGAATCTGAAGATTGTGAAGAACTAGAAGAAAATTCTTCTTGTATATCCTCGTTAAACATGTGGGATAGATCGTATCCCAACCCATGACGAGTTTTCTGGTAAAACGGATCACCACATAACGGTAACCGTCTACCTTTGCCTTGGTTGAGACCTTGCATAGTCTTTAAATCATATCCCATATTCTGGATAATCTTAAGAGATTGTTGACTATATTTGTCAATTCGGATTTTTCTTTTATCTTTATCTCTAAGTTCATCTGTCTGAATAACAAAAATATTTCTAGCCAGACCAAACACAATTTGGTGTTTGTTTTTCTTATCAGATGGAATCACGAAATAAGATTCTTCGTGACTTCTATAAGTTACACAGGCTTGTGATGAAGCGACTACAGGAAGAAGAAAGGGAGAAGATGTTAGGAACCTTTGAACATAAGGTCCAACATCGACATAAGGAGGAAATTTTTTTTCCTTATGGCCAATGTATAAGGTTTCCTCTGTATTATGTCATTTTTATGATGACTTTGATCATCAGAAGATAAAGTCATTCTTTCAATGAATTTGACAGCCATATGTTTGCCATTGATTATAAAAGTACAGAATAATTATATAGGAGGACTGAACTTAGACTTACAATACAAACTCGCTCGTACAAAGAAAGCCTAGAGACGAAAACCTAGGTACAATAATCTAAGTACGATTGTTTATTTTTAATTTTGGAGGGTGACGGTAGAGGCTCGGGAAAGCGACGGCAGCTCTGCCTTACTCCTTGGACGATCGGACGTAGCCTTGGCTCTGATGAAGAAATACGCTCGGGATGCGTGGAAAGAATCCTCTGTGCGTGCCTTTGTCTCTCTGTGTGTCCAGCCGGGTGGAGAGAGTCTCTTTGCGCTCTTCTGTGCTTTTTTTCTCCTCTTTTTTTTCTCCAGTTCTTCCGTTCTCCAGGGTTTACAAGGAAATGGCACCTTGCTATTTATAGAAGTGGGGGTGTGATCATTAGGGTTTACAATAATTCTCCCTTGAAAAGTCGACGGCCAATCATCTGGACCATTAATCTTGATTGCATTACATCTGGACAGTTAATTCTTGATTGTGCCAAATCCGTACGGACAATTAATGCTGATTGTAATAAATCTTCATAATTTGTCATGACAAGCTCGGATCTCCCGTCACGTGTTCAATTTGCTTAATTATAACAAATCTGATTTGATCCGTTTGATTATGGTGATTGTACTAAATCTGGTTGTTATGATTTACGAGCAGCCATAATTCCGAGGGGATAAGACAGCCACGTGTCTCAACTGTCATGAGGACCGCCACGTGTCTCCATTGTCATGAGGACCACCACGTATCTTAACTGTTATGAGTGGGACATCCTGACAGAGCCGCATGAATGCAGTCTCTAAATGAACCGCATATAGGTGGCCCCCACACTCCTAGCCGCATGAAGGTAGCAGCCGTATGAAGGGGGCAGCCGCATGAAGGGGACAACCGCATGCAGGGGTCAGCCGCATGAAGGGGGGCTGCCGCATGAAGATGGCAACCGTATGAAAAGAGCAACCGCGTGAAGAGAGCAACCGCATAGGAATGACAGCCGCATAGGAGTGGCAGCCGCATAGGAGTGGCAGTCGCATTCAAGTGGCAGCCGCATAGGGAGCTTTGGATTTGACGAATCATGCCAGCTATAAAAGATTTTCTTCTCTTCCCTAGGAACACGCCATCATGTCAGAGTCATCATTTTGACTTTTATGTCAGAGCTGTCATTTGTCAAAGCTGGCATTGTCAGGGCTACCGTCAGAGTAATTAATTCAAGCTGCTGCTTTATGGCCAGTTGTCAGATCGGACAGTGTAAGGCCACGTGGCGTGGAGCCATCCGAGCTGCATGAAGGACTTTTGGAGCCACATGAGGCTCCTTCTATTTGTGAGCCGTATGGGATCCTGAAGGACTTATGAGCCGCATGAGGATCCTTCTGTTTTGAGCCGCATGGGCTTTCCTTATCTTTTTTTATACTTCTACAAAACCCCCTTCAAAGTTTTCAATTTGCAAAATTGAAATACTTTGAATAAGAAGCATGGCTACATATAAGCTCTTCTGGCCGTAGAGGATATTTTGACCGCATGGGCTTCCTAGCCACATAGACTTTCTAGCCGCATGGACTGTCTGGCCGCATAGGCTCTCTGTCACGTGTGCGTCTCCTGCCACGTATGTGTCTTATTAATTGCTCTTGATTTTCTTTGGATTTAAAGCCGCCTTTTGGGGCAGGATCCCAAGGGTCGGTTTTAAATATCCAGATTTTCCTCGATGATCGAGGAGTCGATTCTGTTCTTTATGCAGCACGCGGATCGAAGCGTCCGTTGGTTCATGAGCCCCCTTTTGTCTGCCTATAAATAAGGGGGTTTATGGAACGGGGAGACTTCTTTACTTTCTTTTTCCATCTTGTAATAGGAACATAGTCCCAGGTAATGTAGTACCTTGGATTTTGAATAAATGAGCATGTTTCGACTCATCCTTTATTTCTTGTACTTATTGTGTTTGTGGCGTTTGTCCCACTGGAGAACTATTTGTGGACCTGTTACCCTGGGCATACCTTGGTTTTAGGTACGGATAACAAGTTTGAGAGGGATACCTAGAACAACTTTGCGATGAGTGGGTTGTGGAAGTTCTTGGTATTGAAAGAATGCCAGGGAGGAGCTGGGCCCCCAAGACTTGATAAGAAAAGAGTGGCATGTACTAGAAAACTTAGTACAGCATTTGTGGTCGACTGCGGACATTTGTGGTCAACAGAGGATATTTGCGGTCAACAGAGGATATTTGTGGTCGTCGGAAGACATTTGTGGACCTATTATCCTTGGCGTACTCCAGTTGTGGGTACAGATAATAAGTCGAGAGATAAACCAACATACTTACTCAGAGGTAATGAGGACGTGGTAAATATGAGGGTTTCTTCGATGGAGCCTTCCCACTCAGAGGTGATGAGGACATGGCAGGAATGGGCTCCATTAAGGGGTACATAGAACAACTCAGAGGTAAGGAGGACGTGGAAGTTCTATGTGAGGGGGTGGTTTATTTTTGATGGATGTAAAACAACTCAGAGGTAGCATCGACATGGTTGTCTTAGGAAATTTGTAGATCTGTTACCCTTTTTGTGCACTGGAAGTGCGGGTAGTGGATCATGAGGAAGGAGCTCCTTTTAGGAAGAAAGTTCAGAGGTATGATCATACGTGACTTACTACCCAAAAGATGCGATATAGATTGACCAGGATAGGAGTTCAGCAGTACCTGCTGGTACATAACTCGACAATCTGGAAGATTTGGAGACAGAATGTGAGTTCAGCGGTACCAAAGGGTACATAACTCAACTATCTGAAATATTCGAAAGCAGAATGTAAGTTTAGTGGTACCAGAGGGTACATAACTCTACAATCTGGGATATTTTGAGGATGAATGTAGATGAGTTCAGTGGTAACAAGGGGTACATGACTCGATAATCTAAGATGTTTGGAGGCCGAATGTGAGTTCAGCGGTACTAGGGGGTACATAACTCAACAATCGGAGATATTTGGATGCAGACTGTGGGTTCAGCGGTACCGGAGGATACATAACTCAACAGTCTGAGATATTTGCGGTATGTCATTTCAGACATAATACTTCTTTAGGAACTTGCCGTTGATGGGCAACATGAGCAAGTCTCCATTTTGCTTTGCGAGACGGTAAGCTCCATTGGAGAATACAGTCTCGATGATGAACGGGCCTTCCGACTTTGGCTGAAACTTGCCGGCGGTCTCGTGAGTCATGACCATCGGCCTCCGAACTGCCAAAACAAGATCGCCTACTTGAATCGTTCTGATTTTGACCTTCTTGTTGAAAGCTCAGGAGATTCTGGCTTGATACAGCTCAATTCGTTGTTGAGCTAACAGGCGCTTCTCGTCTAGGGCCTCCAACTCTTGTAGTCGACGATGGTGATTATCGTCTGTCGTCAATCGATAGGTGAGGGCGACACGGAGCGAGGGGGTTTGAGTCTCTAGTGGGAGAACTGCCTCACTCCTATACACCAGAGAGAATGGTGTGTTCCCAGTGGCCGTTCGTACTGTACTACGGTATGCCCATAAGTATTAGCCAAGCTTCTCATTCCAGTCGCGTTTGTTGGAAGACATGAACTTCATGAGCAGCTTGATTATAGTTTTATTGAATGCTTCTGCCAACCCATTCGCTGTTGGATTATACGGCGTTGAAGCAACATTCTGGATTCGGTGTTTATCGTAGAACCGATAAAAGGCGTAGCTTGCGAACTGTGGACCGTTGTCGTGGATGATCCTTCGAGGAAGTCCAAAGCGATAGATAACGTGATGCTTGAGGAAGATGATCACGTTTGAAGTCTTGACTTCTGCCAGCGGAATAGCGTCCGCCCATTTGGAGAAGTAATCTGTGATTGCGAGTATAAAGCGATGTCCTCGGGATGAAGGAGGAGTAATTAGACCAATGATGTCCATTCTCCATGCTTTGAA
This sequence comes from Iris pallida, assembly GCA_029216955.1. Taxonomy (NCBI): domain Eukaryota; kingdom Viridiplantae; phylum Streptophyta; class Magnoliopsida; order Asparagales; family Iridaceae; genus Iris; species Iris pallida. The sequence continues at coordinate 30,428 of JANAVB010017200.1, read as the reverse complement.
TGGCCAGGATGCCATCGTCGGATGTAAAAACTTGGATGGCTGATGAATGAAATCCATGTGGACTTGACAGGCTTTGCACTTTCGTGCATAGTCTATCGCATCGGCAACCATCGTGGGCCAGTAGTAGCCCATTCGGTGAAGGCAATCTTACAACTTTGGGCCAGGCTGATGGGCCCCACAGACGCCATCGTGTGCTTCACATACAGCTTCTTTGGCTTCTGTGTATGACAGACACTGAAGCAGTAATCCATCGTATGATCATCGATACAGCATTTTCGTTTCTGTATCGTAGAAGAATCTGAGGGAACGTCTTCTGATAGAAGTAGCTTCCTTCGGATTCTCTGGCAGGATGTCGTAGACTACGAAGTCAATGAACGGCTGTCTCCAGTCTGGTGCTTCGTCAACAGCCAGAGTGGAGTAACTCTCCACACATTGAACATTATTCTTGGGGCAAACCAATTCACGACCTATTATGTCAACCAGATGATGAGCATAATTCGAAACTGCTAAGAAAGCGGCAAGGCCTGCTAGGGCATCGGCTTCAATGTTCTGGAGCTTGGGAATATGTTCTATGAAGAACCCTTCCAAGGACGAGATGATGTCCATTGCTATTTGGTGATAGGGGATCATGTCTTCATGACGAACTTCGTATGAGTCCCGGATCTGGTTAATGATTAGCTGCGAGTCGTCGTATGCTTCCATATACCCTACCCCCAGCTCTTTTGCTAGTCGGAGGCCAATGACTAAAGCGTTATACTCGGCCATATTATTTGAACAGTGCTTCGTGAGGGTGTAGGCCCGATTGATTACCAGTCCGGAGGGAGAGATCAGTACTACTCCAACTCCAGCGACGATGTTGCCCTTGGGCCCAGTTCTGGAAGCGCCGTCGAAGAACATTCGCCATATGGCATCATGAGAGGCCACATTTGAACTGTCGACCTCATCTGGAATCTCTTCGTCTATTCTGGTTGCCTCTGAACCTGGATAAGCTGCTAAAAAGTCTGCCAGAGCTTGACCTTTAACCACTTTCTGTGGGACAAAGATCATGTGGTAGGGGGATAGTAATATTGCCCAGGTAGCAAGGCGAGAGCTGAGTGCACCTGGCTTAGTCATGAGGACCCTGAGGGGGTTGACTCTTGATACGACATGGATGGTTTTTCCCGTGACGTAGTGTCGCGTCTTCTGAATGGCGAAAACCAGAGCAAGACACTTTTTTTCTACGGCAGTGTATCGATGCTCCGGATCCATCATCATTCGGCTGAGGTAATATATAGCTTGCTCATGGCCTGCATCATTGTTTTGTGCTAGTAGAGCACCGAGAGAATGCTCCATAGCTCGCACATAGAGCAGGAATGGTTTTCCAGCAACCGGGGCCACCAGGACTGGAGGGTTCGTCAGGTATTCCTTGATGCTGTCGAATGAACGCTGGCATTCTTCATCCCATACGAAGGAGACGCCTTTCTTCATGAGGTGGGTGAATGGCTGACATCGCCCGGAGAGGTTAGAGATGAACCTCTTGATGTAGGCTAGCCTCCCTTGAAGGCCTCGGAGTTCACGGAGATTTCTCGGAGGACCCATCTCCATGATTGCCTTCGTCTTCTCAGGGTCTATGTGGATACCCTGGGAAGTAATGATGAAACCCAAGAACTTTTCGCTGGATACGTCCAAGAAGGATTTTGTGGGATTCATCTTCAAGTTGTGCCCTCGCATCAGGTCGAACACTGTCCTCAGATCATGCAGATGATCTTCCTTAGAGCGGCTTTTGACGGCGATATCGTCGACGTAGCATTCCACTGTCTTGCGTAGGTGGTCTCTGAAGATGACGCTCATAGCTCTTTGATAGGTGGCGCCAGCATTCTTTAAACCGAAAGGCATGACTGTGTAGCAGTATGTGCCAATTGGTGTTCGGAATGATGTATGCTTTTTGTCATCGAGGAATATCTTGATTTGGTTGTACCCGAAAAACCATCCATGAATGACATACGTTCGAAGCCGCAGGTGTTGTCAATCATGATGTCTGTGATAGGGAGGAAGAACTCATCCTTAGGACATGTCTCATTCAGATTACGAAAGTCGATACAGATTCGAATCTTTCCATTCTTCTTGAGGACTGGTACTATGTTGGCGACCCAGTCTAGATGTTGTTCCTTGTAGATGAAACTACTGGTTATCAGTTTATTGACCTCAGCTTCAATGGCATTCATGACGTCGGGGTAGAACCGTCGTTGCTATTGCTTGACCGATTTTGCGTCCGGACGGATGTTGAGTTTGTGAAGTGCAACCTCGGGATTCAGTCCTGGCATGTCTTTGTAGCTCCAGGCGAATACGTCGATGTATTCTCTGACGAGCTGTAGTAGCGATTCTCGCTCTTCGTCTGTCAGACTCTTGCTGACGAAGATGGACTCTGGAGAGGACTCATTACCGAGATCAATTTGCACAACCTCATCCTCGGTGGGAGGCTCTCTTTGTTCGAACTGCTTCTCCCATTGCGCGTCCAGTTGTTGTACCCACGGCTCTAACTCAAGAAGTTCAGGAATGTCTTCATCTTCTTCGTAGACGTCGACAAATGCCATATTGACGGACCAGACTTGCCTGAGCATGTCTCTAATGCTGACGTCTGAATCAGAAGTTGGTGATCCGGTTGAGTGTGAATGCCAGTCGCATTCCTCATCTGAGCTTTCAGGGGTCGTTGCAGGTGTAACATAACCTAGCCCACATCTGGTCTTGTTGTAGTAATCCCGTGGTTTTCCAGCCGGGACCGGCAACTGTAAGGGTAGTCGCCGTCCAGTGCCGTAGTTCAAGCCTGGTGTAGTTTCCTGATCATACCCCTATTTTTGCATGAGGTACTTGGATCGGGAACTATATAGATAAAGGGACAGTCTCCCGGTGTCGGGTTCGAGATCAACTTCTTCTACCCTGAAGGGTTGTGGATCATTCTTCCAGCGGTAGATGATTGGATGATCCTCTCCCTCGATTATGCGATAAGCGTCTTCTACTGGAGTAACTTGGTTTGCGGTGTAGACATTTGTCACCTGTGTGTGCTGGTGGGTGCCTATACCGTGTTCCATGGCATATATTGTACAAAGCTTATTAAGCTCGAGGTAATTCAAAGATATCCCTTTATTGATGAAATAAGGTATCTTTTCTAGTGGGATTACATCATCTGCGGATGGAACATCAGTGTGAGCAGCCACATACTTGGCCAGCTCTGGCTTTGCTTCAACCACCCCCTGTATCAATGTAGATTGGGAGGATGACTTGGGCAGCTTAATCATTAGGGGCTCCATGGGTGGAGCAGAACGTGGAGTTGTTAGCATACTAGCCACCCCCAGTTTGGTGCTTGGTGCTGGACGGGGGATTGTTGGCTGACTAGCAGTCCTCGACTTAGCACTCGGCTGCTGATTCATTCTGGAAAGACGGATCATCATCGGCTTGACAGAGGGATTGTGCTCCTCTATTTGTTGCTGACTCACTCTAGGCAGCCTGATTGTCAGTGGCCCTATCATGGGTCTTGGCGCTTGGCCAGACCTTGGCAGTCGGATTATCATCTGCTCCTCCTGTACAGAGAGGCTGATTGCGTCCTTATGCAGAATGGCCGTAAGGGGTGCAGTTCTGCCAGGTTTGCAGGCTTGGAGGTGGATCGTTAGAGGTCCTTTCGATCCAGTTGCTGTCTCAGTTGGAGCTTGAGTATCTTCTTCGACAAGGTGCCTTTTTGACTTCTCGTACAAGCATGAGTCGGAGTAGTAAGATTCAACCCCTTTAAAGGGGTCAATGTCGACAAATTCTGTCCTCACGAAGCTATGCTTATCGACGTACTTGAAGCATTGGTACAGTGTGGAAGGCACGATCATGTAATCGTGTATCCAAGGATGCCCCAGGAGAATATTGTAGAAAGTATCCTTATCTATGACATAATAGGCCACTTCTGATTGAAGATCGCCGATTTGGCATTTCAGACGAATCTTTCCGATCGGATAGCTTCTGCCTGAATTAAAACCGCTAATGGCGGTGCTTGTCTGCGTCAGGCGATGCATTGGGATGCGCAGATGCTGTAGCAGGCTCTTTGGGATAATGCTTATGGAAGAACCGGGGTCAATGTGCATCCGATCCACCTTGATATCGCCAATGTACCCAGTATAATACATAGGGCGATCATGCAGGTTGGTCTTTGATAAGCATAGCCTGTGGAGTGAAGACAATGTTAGGCATTGTACCCGTGCAAGCGTTGTCTTGAAGATCTGTAGGCGAATTTTCCTCAGTGAGGTTGGACTGAGCCAGATATGCGTCGGCATTCTGGAGTGCCTCGCTCAATGCGACGCAAACGTCTTTGAAGAGTCTCAGGAGCTCGTATAGTAACAATTTGGCCGGTGTGTTGGCCAATTGTGCCAAGATGTCAAAGTTGTAAGGCCTCTCCAGCCCCTGAGGCACCTCTTTTCGGAGCGGCTTGTCAAAGCGAGTCTCCTTCGGCCTAGGCTTGTCGATCGTCGAAGGCTGAGAAGGTCCTGGGACATCAGCAGCTATCGGCTGATGATCTTTAACCGAGTTACCCGGTGGAGGTTGGGTTTGTACGCTGGATCGGGTAACAACATCAGTAGCTTCTTCGACATCTGCCGAGATTGTACGACATGATTTGACTTTTCCACACTTCTTCTTATTGGAAGCGGGTGGTGCGGACTGAGTTACTTCCAGTACCAGGTCCGGGTGGACCCACATGACCTCCCCTCGTGATGTGGTAAGGGGCACTAGACCAGCAGCCTGGTCTCGGGGAGGTGGAAGGTTAGCGACTTCCATTCTTGCCCTTGGGACGGGCACTACTCCATCTTGAGTCTTTGTCGGAGGAAAGCTGCCAAATTGTACTGACACCATGTTGGCTGCTACGATCACCTCTTCGAAATCAATAGCCAAGGCCTTAGAATCGATGAGATGCTGGATGTATCGCTTCAGTTGGTAGCAGTCTTGTGTAGCATGGTGGACATAGCGATGATAGTGGCAGTACTTGGGGCCTTCCATCTCTGCAGGACGAGGTTCACATCTTGGAGGAGGGAGTTGGATTCGACCTCCTTGTATGAGCATGTCCAAGATGGGCTTAACATGGCCGTCTTCGAAGGAATAGGTCATCTGAGGCCACTGCTTCTCTGCCGGCTTTGGTTCAGGCTTCAGAGCTGTGTCGGCCACCATAGCCTATTTCCCCTTGTTGTCTCGATTGTTGGAGGGGTTACCACCATTACTGCTGTTAGTGTTAGGGCGTTTTCCCTTATCCTCTCCTTCCGAGACGTGTAATCCCAGTTGGCGGGCTTTCTTCAACTTGTCTTCTGCGCTAGTGGCGCTGATAATGAAAGTCTTCCAATCCTTAAACTGACTTTCGCCCATCCAGAGGCTGATTGTGGGAAGCAGCCTCTTTTGGCAAATTTCAATCAAGGAGGAATCGGGGTTACCGGAAGGCAACTTCATCGCGGTTTGACGAAACCGTTCGATATAGTTCCTTGTTAGCTCCTTTTCTCCCTGGATAACGTCCATAAGGGTAGACATCATCACGTCTTGTCCTACTTCGTAGAACCTTTCCAGCAGCATGCGTTTGAAGCCGGCGAAGGAATGGATGCAGTTGTCTGGCAAGTTGCGGTACCAGTCAAAGGTGACCCCTTTCAATGCTCCAATGAACAGCCGCGTGAGAATGGCGTCGTCATGAGGCAGATGGTCGATTGTGACTTCGAAGTAGGTAATGTACCTACTTGCAGATGTCTTCCTATCATACGGATTGATGTTGAATGGTTTATATTTTGGTGGGAAGGGTACATCTCTCCATGCAATAGGATACGGTTGTCGTATCCTGAGGTCTTGGCAGTTTTCTCGGGCGTAGAACATGGCCCGAAGCTCCTGGACCTCTCTTCTTGCCTCCCTGGCTTCGTCTGCAGCAGTGGGAGCCGATGTTGTCGGAGGATTGTTGCCCGGGTTTGGTGCAGCGGAGTTTGAGTCCGCATTGACCGCAGGACCCAAGCTTGTTTGGCCAGGCGTCCTTCCTTGCAGAGTTGGAAGGGCCGCTTTTATCTCGTCCACAGACTTGACCAAGGCGTGCAGTATGGCCTCCAGAGTATCGATGCATTGGCGATCACTGGAACCATCTTGGTTGCTGTCTGTCATGAATACCGTCCTCATATGAGGAGAGATGGGAGGGACGGTGGAGGACGCGCCCTCTGAGTCATACCCTTGTATAGAGAAGTCGTCATGGTATGTGGGAATGTTCTCCTCTGGTTTGGACTCAGAAGGAGTGGTACCCCCAGCTTCAGAGCTTGCCTCGTCTTAAGAGTCGCGGACGCCCTCGGGGACGTCGGAACCTGCTGCGTCTTTTCGGGAAACCGTTTCCCCTGGATTATCTTCTTGGAACACCGAGTTGTCACGGATGTTTGGAGGAGTGCTACCCCTAGCTCCAGCACCTCCCAGAGATGTGGACGACGATTCTCCAAGCGTGGAAGATTTCGTCTTTGAGCGAGTACCTTGGAAAACTCCTCATGTGGCAGTCGTGGACAACCGCTTAGAAGAGAGTTTCTTGGTTGAGATTTTAGGGCTGGAGATGTTTGTTTTCTTTCCTCTCCCGCTACCAGGGATCCTCTGAGCAGAATTGCAGGAGGCGACGAGAAGTGCCTCGTCTTCTGAGCTTGGGTGTTGTAGTCGTTCGAAGACGGATTGCCGTTCCTCTTGCGTAGCTGCCTTGCTGTAGCAGCAGTTGACAATGACTTGAGTGCAATAATATCCATAAGAGGACTCTCTGCACACCAAATTTTTGTCTCTTTTCTTGCACTTGTGAAGAATTATGTTGCGCAAGTCACTCGCTTTGTGGGCCCGGGAGTCCTAAGCACATGAGTGTGTTGGCGTCCTGCCTACTCCCTGATGTGGGGGTAGTATGAGTACTTGCCCTTGATCATTTTTGGAAGATTCTCGATAACTATCCCGTTCGTTAGCCGCCAGGGGCCGGACACGGATAGTCTTATACAACTTTACATCAGGGGCCCAAGTTTTAGTCAGCGGGACGCCCTGATAGTCGGAAGTTTGGGCAGCTGACTGAGCTTGGCGAGCCCACACTGCCCGAGGCTTCTTCCTTCTAGCACCTGAGAGTGCATAGTAGGAAGAGTCCATAGAGACTGGCACCTGAGAGCATCTGGGATCAGGATCGCCTGAGAGACGGTCGAAGACCGAACCTGAGCCGTATGAAGCAGATGGCCTACGGCTGAGATGTTTAGCCGCATAGCCTTACTGCATGCGGCTGGCATTTCTGGCCGCATAAGCAGCCCACATATGGCTGGCAGTTTGTATGCGGCTGGAAGCTATAGTGGCCGTGTGGGCCTCTTCCATGCGGCTGGAAGTCATAGTGGCCGTATAAGCATCCTTCATGCGGCTGGCAACACTGGCCGCATGAGCCTTCTGTCTGCGGCTGGCTTTTGTGGCCGCATGAATCTTCATGCGGCTAGCGCCCTTATGCGACTTCTTTCTGGACCGTGTAGAGTCACCCTTTGCCCCTGCAAGTCCAGTATCGTAGTATTTTCCTCTGCCGGACTTGGGGACAGAAGAGTCCTCTATGGTCTGAAGTGGGACCGTAAGAGGGTCTTTTTTGCCGTCTTGGGCAACAGAGAGTACTCCTTCGAGAGCTTGAGGAGGAGCAAATGTTTGGGTCTCCACTCCCGGCGGGCCTTCTTCGTGCGTGCTCGCTGCTGGACCGGGCCAGCGCTTCCGTCGGAGAGCATTTCTTCAAACGCCTGCTGATCGAACCGGGCAACCAGCATTTGTTGAGTGCAGCCAAGTTTGGCTGCGTCCGATTGCGTCACCAACTCCTCAGCCGTGGAGAAGCTTGTCCCCAGCAGAGTCGCCATCGTGTTTGCCATTGATTGTAAAAGTATAGAACAATTATATAGGAGGACTGAACTTAGACTTATAATACAAACTCGCTCGTATAAAGAAAGCCTAGGGACGAAAATATAGGTACAACAATCTAAGTACAATTATTTATTTTTGATTCTGGGGGGTGACGGTAGAGGCTCGGAAAAGCGATGGCAGCTCTGCCTTACTCCTTGGACGATCGGACGTAGCCTTGGCTCTGATGAAGAAATGCTCTCGGGATGCGTGGGAAGAATCCTCTGTGCGTGCCTTTGTCTCTCTGTGTGTCCAGCCGGGTGGAGAGAGTCTCTTTGCGCTCTTCAGTGCTCTTTTTCTCCGCTCTTTTTTTCTCCAGTTCTCCCGTTCTCCAGGGTTTGCAAGGGAATGGCACCTTGCTATTTATATAAGTGGGGGTGTGATCATTAAGGTTTGTAATGATTCCCCCTTGAAAAGTCGGCGGCCAATCATCTGGACCATTAATCTTTATTGCATTACATCTGGGCAGTTAATTCTTGATTGCGCCAAATCTGTACGGGCAATTAATGCTAATTGCAATGAATCTTCATAATTTGTCATGACAAGCTCGGATCTCCCGCCACGTGCTCAATTTACTTAATTACAATAAATCTGATTTGATCCATGTAATTATGGTGATTGTACTAAATCTGGTTGTTATGATTTGCGAGCAGCCATAATTCTGAGGGGATAAGACAGCCACGTGTCTCAACTGTCATGAGGATCGCCACGTGTCTCTATTGTCATGAGGACCGCCACGTATCTTAACTGTCGTGAGTGGGACGTCCTGATAGAGCCGCATGAATGCGGTCTCTAAATGAACCGCATATGGGTGACCCCCACACTCCTAGCCGCATGAAGGTAGCAGCCGTATGAAGGTGGTAGCCGCATGAAGGGGTCAGCCGCATGAAGGGGGGCAGCCGCATGAAGATGGCAGCCGCATGAAGAGAGCAACCGCATGAAGAGAGCAACCGCATAGGAATGACAGCCGCATAGGAGTGGCAGCCGCATAAGAGTGGCAGCCGCATAGAAGTGGCAGCCGCATAGGGAGCTTTGGACTTGACGGATCATGCCAGCTATAAAAGATTTTCTTCTTTTCCCTAGGAACACGCCATCATGTCAGAGTCATTATTTCGACTTTTATGTCAGAGCTGTCATTTGTCAGAGCTGGTATTGTCAGGGCTACCGTCAGAGTAATTAATTCAAGCTGCTGCTTTATGACCAGTTGTCAGATCGGACAGCATGAGGCCACGTGGCGTGGAGCCATCCGAGCCATATGAAGGACTTTTGGAGCCGCATGAGGCTCCTTCTGTTTGTGAGCCGTATGGGATCCTGAAGGACTTATGAGCCGTATGAGGATCCTTCTGTTTTGAGCCGCAGGGGCTTTTCTTGCCTTTTTCCATGCTTCTACACCATATACTCCAAAAGAAAATCTTCATTGATATTAGAAAGTACAGAATGATCAATATTTACATCATTTACAAATTGACTACTACGCTTCGGATTGATCATTAACGGACCGTCATCCGTCTTCTGCGTAGACTTGCCAAGGTTGATGATCAGTGGTGGTTCTGGATCATTTGTACGGGAAGTACGTTCCTTGACTTTGATCATAAGAGGTTGAACTTGACTCTTGGCTGGAATACTCACTGATTCCTCAGATGAAGCTCGAGTTCTTCCTTTAACTTTGATCACAAAGGTTGATCATTGACAGGTCGGGGTTGGATTCGGCCTTTGACTTTAATCTTCAAGGGTTGCTCTTCCGCAGGATCTTCATTGACAGATTGATCTTCGGCAGGTGATCGATCTTCGGCCATTTTCGATATCTCCTTCACATGTTCCTGCTTATAGAGTATTGAATCAGAGAAATATGCTTCAATACCCTTAAAAGGATTGATATCTACAAATTCGGTCTTCACAACCCCTTGAGAATCCACGTACTTGAAGCATTGGTAGAGAGTTGAAGGGACAATGTTATGCTCATGTATCTACGGTCTTCCAAGGAGGATGTTGTAAGATACATCTGAGTTGATAACATAAAAAGTCGTCATAGTTCGAAGATCACCAATTTGAATCTTTAGACGAATCTTCCCCAGTGGTTTACTCTTTCCAGAGTTGAAACCAACTATTGTGGTACTAGTGTAAATCAGATCACTAGTAGGGATCCTCAAAGGTCGTAGCATACTTTGGAGAATTATGCTAATTGAAGATCCAGGATCAATGTAAATCCTGTCAATTTTAGTGGATTCAATATACCCTGTATAGCACAGAGGTCTGTCATGCTTATTATGCTTCAACAACATATCTTCTTGTGTGAAGGTGATATTGGGAATTGCTTCCATCACACTATGACATTGTGGGCACGATACTGGTATATTGTCAAGACTCTTGAGTTGAGCTAAGCATGAATCAGCTTGTAGCAAAGCTTCACTCAAAGTTTTGCGACTTTCTTTAGAAAGGCGAAGTTGTAGCCCCCCTTCCCAAAAATTTGAAAATATTTTATTATTATTATTTATTTTATTTAGGTTATATAATATTAATATTATTATTGTGGTTATTAAATATAAAATTATTTATTATTATTAGTTATCATCAATTTTTATCAAAAGATATTTGTGTATATATAAATGTATAATATATATGGGTAGATATGTAGATAAATTATGTAAGTGAATATACGTATATTCTATTGTGCTTGGTTTCTGGAGTTGTATCCTTGTCATTCTAAAGACACTCTCATTATTTGAAAGCATTATATGCTGTTCTTTTCAATAAGTAAACATCAAATGAAACTAATGCGAATATATGGAAACAAGTTCTTACTGTGATTTTGCATTATCTTACTTTTAGTGCATATTAATTGTTATTGAAAAGAAGTGAGCATAGAAAATTGAATAGGAACAAAGAGCAGAGTAAAAACAAATAAGAATGCAAACTTTTACAGGTGTTAGTAAAAATAGTAAAGAAAAGCAATGGCAGGCCCAGCCTTGCTCGGGCTGCCCGAGCAAGGGGAGCAGCCCCACTCGATAGCAGGTAAACCCGAACACTCCAGGCCTGAGACCCCAAGACCCAGCAGTCCGGTCAGTGGGACTCAGCCCACAGTTGCTAAACACCCAAACCAGGATAGCCCGAACTCAACAGAACCCCTTCCTGCAAGCTTACCCAAACCGAACCATTATATATACATTAAGTATATATATCGAGATCGAGATCGAAAGAACTCATAAACCAAAAACCCTAGGCGCCCCACCACCTCGTTCTCGGCAACCTGGCGACCTGCCCCGACCCCGTGCGGCACCGCAGCCACCGTCGGCCGGCGGCATGAGGCCACGCGCGCGCGGCCAACGCGCACAGGCGCGTGGTGGCACAGCAGAAGTGGCAGCCAAACCGGACGAGTTCGACGCGGGTTTTCGCGACATAGAGTCGATCATTCCCCGATCTTCCTTCGCAGGTTTGTCGACAACCTTACCCTTTATAGTCCCCTTCAAATAGTTTGGATTAATTCACTTCGTACGCGATGGAAATCGAATGCAAAAATCGAGAAAAATCTCGAAATTCTTGGTATAGAGACTGTCCTAAACCCCCATAATCGAGGTCAAATTTTGACCATAATAAGACAATATTTCAAAATCTGTTTAAACAGATTTATAGCTAACCTGCAGGAGATCAAGACCTTTCTCGTAGATTTAATTGTAGTTCACTGTATGCAAAAATTTTCAGTTTCAAAGTTTGGAAAAAACCAGTTTTTTCAGAATAACAAAAACTAAAAAACTCATCCACACGACGTACGTCCCGCCAATTTGGGCGACGTGGTCGCGAACCGAAGGCATCGAAAGGTGCGTAACGGCTTCATGGTCGTGTGGTCTTTGACGGAATTCAAATTGGTCGCGTGTGCGCGACGAATTTGATGCGTATCCGTCGAAATTCACCGTATCGGCCTCTGTACAATTTCTCTAATTACTTTGTGCACGCTCGTCAGATCGAGACAAAACTTGCGCCAACAGGACCGTATCATTTTTTTGGTCCTGTATGCCAAGTTTGGTTCGATTCTGAGACAGTTGAATCGGAACGCCGTTTTGCGGGCCCCACGGTCCCACTCAACGGGCAATTTTGTGCACGGGCCGCCGAAATCTAACTTTGGACATACGGTTGGGTTTGTATTGGAAAACCAGACCTGTTGACATATAGTTTGATGACTTTAGAGACCATTGACTCTGGCACGCTTTTCGGTACAAAGCGTGTCCAACGACGGACACCGTTTTTGCCCAAAATTACCGTTTTGCCCCTGTATCCAGAATTAGACTTAAGGACAGGCAATCCTAGCTAATTTGACTATTCTGAGAACGTTGGTACCATTTATTTCAGCATCTGGAGACTTCTGCATGTGTTGACTGATTGTGGCTCATTGAGTGGTATAGTATTATTGGTTTCTCCAGCTAAGGACCTCAGGCAAGTGCACTTTCTGATTGCTTTCCGATTCATAGTAGTCTTTTTATTTCATGTCTATACATATATCTTGCTTCTTGTTGACACGCTCGTCACACGGAGTAGTCGGGAGGAAAAATATCTTAGTAGACATGTGAACTACCCAGAACTATCCCATGAGTCTATTCTTGAATAATAGTCGATGCACACGACACGTACAGTGTGCCGGATTTATCCCATAGCCGTTCACATGTTGAAACAGATATTTCACACCACCTAGGTAGATGTCTTTTATTTTTCCTTTTCATCTCCACCGTGCCATGTCATCTGTACTTTCCAGTTTTTATATCTCATATGTTATTTTCATGTCTTGTTAATTCTAATATGTTTTCGTATTGTCTTTGGTTTGTGTACTTGTTCTATTCCTGACTGGAAACCAATATTTTTCAGGTTTAGCCGCAATCATTCTTAGCATTGGGAAGGCTTGGGTATGCTGAAGTCAACCTAGAAATAGAAAGTAGTTGTATCAATTTCGTTAATTATAAAATCTTGTATTTTTTAATTATAAATGTTGTAAATATTGTAATAAATGTAGAAATGTGAATGAGCAGCAAATGTTATTTTCTTGAGCATTTATTTCTTGCGGGATTGACAGCGTTCTACCGCCGACTCTGTGGCGTAGGCTGGCTTGGACACGTCTCGTATCCGATAAAGCGGGTACGGGTCGTGACAGAAGTAGCTCAAAGACCGAAAGTCTTGCCGAAGTATTAGCTAACTGGACTAAAATGTCAAATTTGTAGGGTTTCATCACTACCCCTTGATTTGTAGCAGATTTCAATGGGACTTCAAAGCGCACTGCTTTCTGTTTTCCCTTCTCAACCACAGATGGTTTAGCAGGAGCAGAAGATGGTTGAGCTGGAACTGTTTCAACAACGTCTTTCGCTTCTTTGGAAGATCCCTCATAATCTTTGTGGTATTCTTTTCCAGATCTTGTACCATCAAAGTTTTCTTCTTCAGACTCAGGAGAATGAAGTACCATATTTCAGGATTTAGTCTTCTTTTCCTTAGTCTTCTTCTTGCAAGGGTTTTTATGAGGAACCTCAAATCCCAATCCAACAGTGGATTTTTGACTTTGAAGTTGTAAAGGAAGTCGTATTCCTTTATCATAGTTCAAACCTTCCGCCTTTTAAAAGTCGTAGCCCATCATTTTCATGAGATGGACTGATTGTTGACTGTACAAGTGAATGGGTAGCAGACTTTCAATAGATAGTTTAACAGAGGAAGAAGGGACAGAAACCTCTGTAACCACAGGAGAAGGAGGCATGAAGACTTCTGTAGAAGGAGGAATAGAAAACTCTGTAGAAGGAGAAGGAGGAATACTCGGGATAGAAGGAAAAATTTCTGTAGGGGCTTTCTCATAAGCAGCAAAGACCTGTTAAGCCATATATAAGGGGACACTATTCATTGCTAACCATTGCCGATGAGTAAGCTTGAGTTTGATAGGAGGAGCCAAACTTGGAGGGCATATATTCAAACCCCTCAGTCTATCCTCCAAAGGAATGCCACCCCATAAATGATCCAAATCCTCATGGTCTGGGGTTAAAACATGAAAAATCATGTTGCAGGTTTTAACTTTTTTATCTTTCTTGGATTTTAAAGTTTTACCTTCATTCTCCATTTCAGGCACTAAATCAGGGTGTACCCACATAATTTCACTATTTTTTAGTGTAAGAGGCACAAGTCTTTCATTTTTCTCTCTGGCAGGCGGAATATTCACAATCTTCATAATCGCCTTTGGAATTGGGACAATTCTATCTGGAACTTGCTGTGGAGGAAAACCTCCAAATTGAAGAGAAATCATATTGGTTGTGACCGTATGCTCATCGTTGGTTAAAGCGATGGCATTGGCATTTATCAGCTCTTGGATTTTCTTCTTCAAGACATAGCAAGCCTTGGTAGGATGATTTATGTATCCTTGATAGATACAATACTTGAGATTGTCGGTCAGATTCACCTCATTAGGTCTTTTCGGCTCTGGAATCTGGAGTTTGCCACTCTTTACCAGACATTGGAATATCCTTGGGATATTACTGTCATCAAAAGAGTATTCTTCTTTTGGCTTGGAAGACTCCTGATTATTCGGCGTCGTTTTAGATTTTGAAAGATTAACCACTAAGGTTTCCTTCCCTTTCCCATTACGATTGTCGGAATTATTATCTGAAGAGTTTTTTTTTCCCTTTGTCCTCTGAGGCAAAGATCATTCCGTGTTCACGAGCCAACCTACCATTGGTCTCGGCTGAAACTGCTGCTATGATAAATGAGGCCCAATCTGTGAATTGGGAACCCGTAAAGACAGCAATGGATGGTCGCAGATTCATCTTGCACGTATCGATCAGTGCAAAATCTGGCATACCTGGAGGCATTTTCAAGGTAGCCTGTCGGAAGAATTCTATAAACGTCCGAGTATCTTCTTTCTCCTTTTGCTTGATTTCTATTAGGGAGGACATATTCATGTCCATTCCTCCCTCATAGAAACGGGAGAGAAACATTGTTTTAAATTCGTCAAAAGATGATATGCAATTGTCGGGTAGACTGCGATACCAGTCATAAGCTGAACCCGTTAAGCACCCGATGAAAACTCGGGTAAAAAAAGCATCATTCTTCTGCAAATGTATAGTCATAATATCAAAATAATTGATATATTGACTGGAAGAAGCCTTTCCATTAAATAACACCATGGATTATGGCTTGAATTTTGGAGGAAGGGTACATCATTCCAATGAGGAGGATAAGGTTGCTTAATCCCTAACCTCCGGAGTTGATCCTTGTGCTTTAGAACTTCAAACTGTGCCTTTAGCTCTCGTACTGCTTGAATAGCTTCGCTAGTTTGAGAAAGCACATTCGATTGAATAGTTGCTGGATGTACCGTGACCCCCACCAGAGGTGGTACATCTTCTGGAAAGATAGGATCTGGAGATACAGAATTTTGATTGATAGCAGGCTCCTGACTAAGATTATTCAAGGGTATCTCAATCCCTTGACAATCTTGAGTTTGTGCTGCTACCTGTATCGGAGTTACTACTGCCGGCTGAGCAGTTTGTTGAGTCATTATTATTTGATGCATACTTTGCATCATAGCAAGCATGTCTTTCAGCGACTGCTCAACCACAAGAGACGTTATTCTGAATTAGCAGTTGATGTCTCCGGTTCATCCCCGATAGCATAGGATTCAACCTCCCTTGAACATACAGAGGGATTAGTATAGAGGTATGAATCAACACTATCAGTTTCAGACTCCAAAGACTGGTACCCCCAGCCTCTGAATCAGAAGTTTGTAACTGTCTTTGACTTCTCAAACGGGTATTCTGATATACTCCTTCTAAATTATCAAGAAGTCGATTGAACTGTTGTTGACCAGGAGTCTGGGATGAATTGCATGTTAGACGTCGTCCTCTATTGGTATGAGATGCCATGTTAACTGATGCATATGACAACTCTTGTTCCTGGTCATCAACTGATTGTTGAGGCATATTGTAGCCTAACCGATCAAAAATTGACCGTTTAGAAGCCGAACAACAACACTTGATTACAATCTGCTGACACTCACAATGGTGATTTTCTTTGGAGAGTATCACAGAAGATTTTCTGTCTTTACGCTTTTATACAAGCAGCTCGCGTAAATCAGAAGGAGTAGAAGAAGTAGTCTTCTTTATTATATTTGGGACAGAAAATTGTTTAGTCCCTTGTGTATAAAGAAGATTACTAGCTGCATTAGCAGAACTAAACTGTGCATTTTTACGCGCCTGGAGTTGCGTGCGTAAATCCTGAGATTTTGTGCACAAAGGACTCCATCAGCATTACGCGTAATTTGAAGGTTTAGTACCTTGCGTAAAGCAGTGTAAGAAGGTTGTTGGTGAAAAACCGAAGTTTTACCAACAATAGAATTCATATTTTTACGTTGTATGTATGTAGGTAAAATTATTTTAGATGCAGAGACATCATTATGAATTTTATCTACTCTGTCACCAATAGGAGATTTACCTTTACACGTAGAGCGTAAAACATGAGTATCTGCCACGTCACAGACGAGAGATTTTCCTTTACGTATGGTGCGTAAAGCTTGTGTGTCTACCACGTCACAGACGGAAGACTGATTTTTACGCGTGGAGCATAAAGTTTGGGTGTCTACCACATCACAGATGGGAGACTGGTTTTTATGCATGGAGCGTAAAGTTTGGGTGTGTACCACGTCACAGACGGGAGACTGGTTTTTATGCACAGAGCGTAAAGTTTGATTTTTACGCACAGAGCGTAAAACTTGATTTTTACGCGCAAAGCGTAAAACTTGATTTTTACGCGCAGAGCGTAAAAGTTGAGAGTCTACCACGTCACCGACGGGAGACTGATGTTTACGCCCAGGGCGCATCGCTGAAGTATAGACGTCCTCGTCACCGACGGGAGTATTCACAACAGGAGTAGGAAGGAATCTTTTGCCTTCAGAGACAATAGGGAGATCCGAGGATGGTTTGGACTTAGAAATCCAAACTTTTCACGCCTTCCGCGATTTCTGAACATTGGAGCAGCGAGTACTACCCCCAGTTCGGAGCATTTCTTCGTAGGCAGTCTGGTCGAAGTGCACAACCAGAGTCTTCTTTGTCGATCTGACTGACACATCATCATATTAAGCAATTGCCTTATCGTCAGAGGAGAAGGTCGTCCCCAGCAGAGTCGTCATTTTGTTTCACTTAGCAAAATGCCTAAAAATTGGCTTTTGAAAGAAAACTAGAAAAAGTACAAAAAGTACAAATGTTCTGGGAAGTATTGCTATGGAAATCTGATCTGAGAGCGATCATTTTGTTCCGTGGACCATACGATGATGATGAAGAAAACTTCTTGAAGAAGACGAATAATCGGAAGAACTAAGTCACCGAAATGGTATCGAGCAACGGCACTGATGGCACAGTCGAATGCTTTCTTGCTTTGCTTGTTCTTGAGAAAAAGTTGAAGAAATGCTTCTGGGAATATCACTTTGAAAATATGAGTTTTTTCAGAATCTCCTCTCCTGTATCTCTATTGATCTCCTGATGATGTCTGTGTTAAAATAAGTCTATTTATAGACTTAACCCTTTGTGCGTAAAAGGCAACAAAATCGGGTCTCTACGGGAGTAACTGTCACCCACGATGTAAATCTTCCTCTACACACGTTGACACGTGTCCCATATAGAGTTTTGATCTCTACGTATGGTGACACGTGTCCCATTACATCAATAAAATGGGGAGAGCACATACACACTTTCCTCGATAAGTCTGGCATGAAAGCCACGTAAGCAAACCACGTTCTAATGTAGCCAGGAAAGCTCGGGCGTAAAAATGACCCAAAATATACTTCCTGCGTAAAGTAGCAAACTGGCGTAAAATAGTCCAAAATAAGCTTCTCGCGTAAAGTGGCTGAAAATAGCCTTGAGCGTAAAATTAGCTCAAATAAACTTTACGCGCACAACAGCTTTGAGCGTAAAAAGCTCAAAATAGCTATCGTGCGTAAAAGAAGCAGTTTATTGAGCGTAAAGTAGCCCATCTGCACACTAAACGACAAGTTTTAGGTTTAGTGTAAATTAAATCCTCTCGGCTTCTGTGCACTGTTCTTGTCAGAAAATCCTGCTGTCAGATCAAAAATCACGCTCAATAAATACAGCCTGACAGCCTGTCCCTGGCGTAAAGTGGAGGATAACTCTCGCGTAGACAATAGCTTACGTAGAGAGTAGCTCGTGTAGAGTCTGAGCGTAAAGTGGAGGATAACTCTCGCGTATAGAATAGCTTGCGTAGAGAGTAGCTCGCGTAGAGTAGCTTGTGTAGAGAGTAGCTCACGTAGAGTCTGAGCTTGACTCAGTTTGAATTGCGTAAAGTTGTCAACTTCTTTGACTTGGTCTTTGAAGTATTTTTTACGCTCATACAAACGCCTACTGTAGCCGGACCTTCCGGCGGCCCGATGCAACGTATGCTACAAATGCTTGAAATACAGCAACGTCAAAACGAACTCCATCGTCAGCAAGCGGAGGCTCGTCAGCATCAATTTGAGAATCGGTTCGAGGCTCAATTCAAGCTGCAGCAGCAGCAGCTGAATACCCTCCAGCAAATCGTACAATCAGTCATGGGCAACAACAACAATTCAACGATGATGCCTGCCGTGACCCAGCCTGCGGTTCGATCCAACGAAGCCAAACCAGAGGCGCCCGTGCTCTCACCTGCGACACCGAGAAGTTCCAACTTCGACGTGTCAAAATTCAATAAAAGCTGCCGCACTTCCTTTAACGGCACAGAAGATCTCTCGGTGGCGATCGACTGGTTGGAGGAGCTAGAAGATAAGTTCGAGCTTCTGGGTGTCGAGGACTCGAAGAAAGTCGCGTGTGCTCAACTTCTACTTCGAATGAACGCGCACGATTGGTGGGCTGTGCAGAAGCGGGCTATTCGACGTGAAGACGAGACGGCGGCGATCTCCTGGGCTACATTTAAAAATGCATTCGAGACCGAATATCTTTTCACAGCCGTGCGACAGGAGAAAGAAAATAAGTTTATGCAGTTAAGGCAAGGGAATGTGACTGTACGACAATATGCGGCCGAATTCAACAAACTGGCCAAGTTTGCTGGAGACTACCTTCCTACCACTGCAAGTCGAGCACGACGATTCGAAGTGGGCCTGCGTTCTACTATTCGTGCTCATATCTCGGTGCCTGAGTACAAAACCATGGGATAGGCACTCAACCATGCCCTTCGTCTGGAGTCCGAGTATTCTCCTGCTACTACCGACACTGTTCACTTTAACAACAAATGCCATAGTAATGCGGGAGGCAACAACGCACACAAGCATCAAAACCGCGACAACGGAGACGGCAACCAGACGAAGGATCGAGTAGTCTGTGAGTTCTACCACAAGGAGGGATACATGGCCATCGAGTGCCGCTTGAAGAACGGAGCATATTTCGTGTGCGGCAAAACAAATCACGTCGTAAGGAACTGCCCGGAAGCTAGGCCGAACCAACGCCTCCAACAACACCATCATAACCGAGGCCAAGCACCTCGGGCTCCATCGACCGCACAACCGAATGCCCAGGACCGTCACTCCAATGCTCTGGACCGCGTCTACGCCATGACTCGCGACGAAGCGTTTGCATCTGATACAGTCGTGACAGGTATACTACAATTTAATAATAAACCTGCTCGTATATTGTTTGATTCAGGTGCCACGCATAGTTTTATATCGGCAGACTGCCGTCGAGCATAAATTTTCTCTGACACCACTAAGCTTCGATCTCACTGTTAACGTGTCGTTGGGCATGCCACTGCTTGCAAATTTAGTCTGCGGAGACGGAATCATCTGTATAGGTGGTCAAAAGATCAGTCTCGATGCGATAGTTCTAGATGTCGAGGACTACGATATCATTCTGGGGATGGATTGGCTCGGTCCGTACAACACAAACATAGACTGTGCTGAGAAGAAGGTCATGTTTCGCATACCTGGAGTGCCTGAATTCTGCTACTCGTGTGGTGAGGTGTCGTCAACCTGCATGGTGATATCTGCGATATCTTTTCGACGGATGCCGCATTCCGGGTGCGAAGGCTATCTAGCTTCCGTTCGAGACATGCGACAGGATGGTGCAAACGCGGGTCAGACCGACGTTGCGGCAGAATTTTCCGATGTGTTCCCGGACGAGCTGCTCGACATGCCGCCCGATCGAAAGATTGAGTTCACTATCGATACATTCCCCGATACCCGACCGATCTCGAAAGCCCTGTAAAGAATGCCCCCTACAGAGCTTAAAGAACTCAAAGTGCACTTACAAGAGTTGCTCGACAAGGGATTCATTCGACCCAGCGTCTCGCCATGGGGAGCGCCCGTACTATTTGTCAAGAAGAAGGATGGCTCTTTGCATCTTTGTATCGATTATCGCGAGCTGAATAAAGCCACCGTCCGGAACAAATACCCCCTGCCCCGCATATACGATCTGTTTGATCAGCTTCAAGGAGCCACGGTGTTCTATAAAATTGATCTGCGTTTGGGTTACCATCAACTCAAGATCAAGCCGGACGATGTGCCGAAGTCTGCCTTTCGCACTCTATACGACGATTACGAGTTCCTGGTAATGCCGTTCGGCCTAACGAACGCCCCTGCCGCTTTCATGGATCTGATGAATCGGGTGTTCCGACCATTCCTCGACAAGTTCGTAGTAGTCCTTATCGACGATATACTTGTCTACTCGAAGAATAGGCAGCAACACACTGAGCATCTGCGGACCGTGCTTCAGACCTTTCGAGAAAATCAACTATATGATAAGTGAAGCAAATGTGAATTCTGGCTTAGCAGCGTCGCATTCCTCGGACACATCATTTCAGCTGAAGGTATTGCGGTCGACCCAAAGAAAGTTGAAGCCATTGTCGATTGGAAACGGCCAACATCCGTCGGCAAGATTTGAAGTTTTCTTGGCTTAGCGGGATACTACGATACTTCGTGAAGGACTTTGCAAAGATCGCATCGCCTCTGACTCGCCTCACCCAGAAAGGAGTTACATTTGAATGGTCAGACGACTGCGAAGCTGCATTCCAAGAGTTGAAGCAACGGCTCATCTCAGCCCCGATACTCGTACTTCCACAAGGGACTGAGGGTTTCAAGATATTCAGCGACGTGTTCGGTCAGGGCTTGGGGGGTGTGCTGATGCAGCGGAACAAGGTGATATCTTTTGCTTCCCGACAACTAAAGCCGCACGAGGAGAACTATCCCACGCATGACCTGGAGTTAGCGGCGATTGTGTTCGCGTTAAAATTATGGCGTCACTATCTTCATGGTGTGACATGCACGATCTATACCGATCTTAAGAGCCTCAAGTATCTATTCACGCAGAAGGAACTGAACTTGCGGCAAAGGCGTTGGCTGGAACTAATCAAAGATTACGACTTGACTATCGACTATACGTCGGGAAAGGAAAATATTGTGGCAGACGCTTTGAGTCGGAAGTACATTGCCTCGCTATCCATCAACCGCAGACTGCTACGTGACCTAGAAGAAATAGGCATCGAAGTCCGAGTCCGATTCCGGAATGTGCAGTTGGCAAAGTTGCAGTTAGAGTCGAGTTTGCAAGCAAGGATCAAGACCTCTCAGAAGGACTATCCGTACCTGAAGAAGATGCGAGAGCTAATCTCGACGGATAAGACGACCGACTTTGAGGAAGACGAGACTGGCATGCTTCGATTGATGGGTAGACTATGCATTCCGGATAATTCAGAACTTAGAAATGAGATATTGTCGGAGGCATACTTCGCGAAGTCTACCTTGCATCCCGGCAGCACAAAGATGTACAAGGACCTCCGCACAAACTTCTGGTGGCACGGGATGAAAAGAGATGTGGCACTTTTTATGTCGCAATGCATAGCCTGTCAACAGGTGAAAGCTAAGCACCAGAGACCGGGCAGGGAGATACAGAATTTGGCAATTCCGGAATGGAAGTGGCAGCACGTGTGCATGGATTTTATTGTTGGTCTGCCGAAGACGCCACGGGGAAATGATGCCATCTGGGTCATCGTCGATCGATTAACCAAGTCAGCGCACTTTATTGCCATCAAAGTTACTTGGAGCGTTGATCGCCTGGCGCAGATATATCTTGATGAGATAGTATGGCTGCACGGAGTTCCAGTATCCATCGTCTCTGATCAGGATTTACGTTTCATGTCGCAATTCTGGAGTAGCCTTCAGTCAACGCTGGGTACCAAGTTGCAGTTCAGCTCAGCTTACCATCCTCAGACCGACGGCCAAACGGAGCACGTCAATCAGATTCTCGAAGACATGCTACGACTCTGCGCAATTGAATTCAAATTAAGCTGGGACAATCATCTACCTCTGGCCGAATTTGCATACAACAATAGCTATCAATCCAGCATTCAAATGGCGCTGTATGAAGCCTTGTCACTACCAAAATATGTCTATTTAGCGACGGCCACATCCTCGCTCATCCGTCAGCAATCAGTATTAGCGACCGATCACTGACGGATCTTGGCCAAAATAATTCGTCGGCAATCAGCTCGTCGCTAATAACGGTCCATCACTAAGTAGTCGACGAGCGACGGAATAGCGACGGCTTTTCGTCTTCACAATACGATGCATTAGCGACGACTTTTCGACCGGCTTTCGTCCATTTCAAGTATTAAATACTTAACTGTGTAGATACTAGCGACGGATAGTCCGTCGGTAAACCGTCGTAACAGTGTATCAGAGGGTATCGTTCCGTCGCTAGTCTGTCGATCACCGTCGCTAACAAAGGACGGATTAGCGACGGAATACTAACGGATTATCCGTCGACCATGTTCTGGAAATGTTTGACATTTCCAGAACCTTGGCGACGAATAAATCGTCGCTACTCCGTCGCTACGCCGTCGACAGAGCGACTGATTAGTGGCTGATTATCCGTCGCCATGGTTCTGGAAATGTCAAGCATTTCCAGAACCTTGTCGACGGATTTTCTGTCGCTACGTCGTCGAGAGAGCGACTGATTAGTGGCTGATTATCCGTCGCATGGGCGACAAATTTTTCGTCGCTATTCCGTCGAAATATATACCACCAGTACCTTGCCGACGGATATTCCGTCGACCACCCATCGCTACCTGGAAACAGTTTCAAATCTCTAGTTAGCGACGCACATTCCGTCAAAAAGTAGTCGAAAACTGGAAATATCCGTCGCTAACCGGTCACTAGTCCGTCGCTAACTGAGATTTTTTTGAAAAATAATTACAACACTTTCCCTGTTCACAAAAATATGCATAAACCAAACCAATATATAATGCACACCAATTATCTAACAATTACATAGACCAAATATATAATGTACACCAATTATCCAAGAATCATATAGACCGAATATGCACATACGAATTTAATGCACACCAATTATCCAAGAATCACATAGACCAAACCAAATTAATATAAAATAGACATCAATTATCCTTAAGAGTAACCTAATATCCGTCGTTATAATCTGATCATAGCACAAATAATCCAAAATTCCCACAAATATTCTAAATTTTTTTAATTACAATATTTTAAGGAGAATGAGGAGTTCGATTGCCCGATGGTGGTAATCCCCGCTGTGACCGACGAATATACTCCTCCACTAGGTACGGCAGTAAGTCGTCGTAGACACTGCTCGGAAGTCAGCGTAGCTGCTCTGGCAATATGAGATCCAGAAGTACCGTCACAGTCGGAGGCGGTACCAAAGGGGCAGCAGGGTTGAAAGAAAGATGACCCACGAAAGAAGGACCGACACCAGCAGTCGACAGACCGGCACCAGTAGAAGACGGACCGACACCAGCAGCAGACGGACCGACAGCAGCAGACGGAGGCGAAAAGTACGTGGCAAATTGCTCCCGTAAGGACGACACCGCCTCGTGCAGCTGCGTAAGCTGCGACCTAACATCATCGTCTGCTGGGGCCGCAGGAGGAGACTGTGTCGGTGGAAATCTCTGAGTCGCCATGTGTAATGGCCCTAGGGAGCCGACTCCGTATAGGAGCCATTTCTTAAAGCCGCCGACGGTATCTACGAACAAGTCGTTGCGAGCGGCCAAAGAAGAGGGCATCCGGGCGGGCGTCGTTTCACCGACATCCTCGGTGTCAGTTAACTGAGCCCGACTAAGGGCCTCACGATACGCAACCTATCAAATGAATGTGTTTATATTATAAGATTTACCTAAGTTGTAATCTAAATCCTATGTTTCACTAAGTTAAGTGTGAATCCTAATTGTTTACCTAAGTTATAGTCCGAATACTTTTAATTCTAACGTAAATCTCATAAACATAAGTACTTACATCAGTCTCCTTGGCCCTCTCGTCGACGAAGCTCCCGTCCTTCTGTCTTTTATGCGTATGCTGGAACACGTCATGCATGGTGACCGATTCTGGCGTCCTTTCCTCCTTCACCGCCCGTTGGGCCTGTATACGAAATTTCCGTAGAACTTAATTAACTCCGTATATTAATAATACCAAATTCGATAGTGAAATGAATTTATGGTATCTCACCAGATCTGCAAGCGTCGTTGCGTGGGGCCTTGATCCACCGGTATGAAGCCACGCGGCCTGTCGGTTCGCCTTCGCCTTCTCCGATTTCTCCTTGTAAGCAGGAGTATTCATCATATCTAAGAGGTCCTCATAATACTCCTGCCGGATCCAATTCTGCCTCATATGCCCATTTTCAGGTCATGAATCATATCCCGTATCTTCTTCGAGGCAGCGCTTCTATAGGTCCTGCGGATCGCGTCCTCACGATGGGGGGCCACCAGTACGTCGTCTAACATACAAATTCAATTATCACGTAATTCAAAAAATGGTTGATTAAAGAGCAACTAATAATTAACCAGAAGATATAGATATATACCCTCAACTCGTCGAGCCAGACGTACTTCAAGTTTGGGGGCACCGACGAAAAGTTGAGGTAGGCACCATGGAAGTTAGCCCTGATAATTTCTCCAAGAGCCCTGGCAACATTAAACGGAAAAAACCTACAAAGAAGAAACGACTGGATTATTAAATTGAATAAATAAAAGAAATTTAATAAATTATCTTAAATTTACTTACGAAGTCCCCGCGGGCCATAGCGCTCGTCGGAACTCGCCTCTCGGCCTCTCTGCTGCCGTCGGAGGATCCGCGGGTCCGCGTATGTACTCTCCAGTAACCGGATGGAACCGAGTATGGGGGTACTCTGGGGCCCACTGTGTAGTAACTGGGGGATCCACTGGTGGATCCGCTGGTGGGTCCGCTGGTGGGTCCAATAGCAGAACGGATCCGCTAGCAGATCCAGACTCATGCCTCGATGAAGTAGTCGATCGACGGCGGGATACGTCTGTGCCCGGGGTACTCTCCGGGTCGGGCTCGCTGGATGGGGTCACATCCCGGGAAGATTGAATGCGACCACGACCACCAGCACCATTATGACCACGACCACGACCACCACCACCGCTAGCACCAGCACCACGACCACCACCAGCACCACGACCACGGCCAGCCATCATGACCTGTAAATAGAACACATAAATGTAATTAACAATATAAAAGTGTAAATGAATATAAAATTCTAAACTTAAATATACATACCACCAGTAGGGAGACGAGTGCCGTCGCGACGAAAAAGAATAGGAGTGTCATCTGCAATAAGTAAATAATCGAACGAAAAAAACATTAATTCACGTAATTGGAAGTGTTTTTAATATACAACAATATTTAACCTAATCATCGTCTTCGTTCTCATCCTCGGCCTCGTCTTCATCATCATCCTCCTCCTCATCCTCATCCTTATCTTCATCGTCGATTTCATCTGTATCCTCATCCCCATCAAATTCTTCTTCTTCTTCTTCTTCTTCTTCTTCTTCTTCTTCTTCTGCTGCCTCAATATTTGGGACAAGACGCCTCTTTCTCCCCTGGTTGACAGCTAAGTCTTGTGTATCAACCTCTTCCTTCCCTTTATTTTTCTCAATAATATCTTCAACATCCATTGTATCCGAGTGTTGTCCCAAGTATTGGGACTTTTCGATCTGGTCCTCTTGGTATGCTGGGTCTCCAACGTTGAATGTATTTCTAGATTTAATCTTGCATACTGTCCACTAGTCAAATCGATCTCTACGACGCCTTGGGTAGCTTGTATAGTAGACTTGAACAGCCTGATTTGCTATCGCAAATGTATCGGACCCTCTATACCTCCTGCGATGATTTATATCGACAAATCCAAATTGTTTATCGATTCTCCAACCGATATTTGGTGTCGTATCGAACCACTCACATTTGAACATTATAATATGCATATCATATGGGCCAGTATATTGTAAATCTACAATATCTCGAAGCACTCCATAATAGTCAAAGTCCGGTTCGTCGTCATAGATGGTGCCTCTTATGCAAACACCGGAATCCTTGGTACTGTTGCCGTCATTGATAAATTTGACATTTATAGCATTCTGAGTTGCCTTAAACTTGAAGCCATTAACGACATAGCCTGGCCAAGTCTTTGTTTGCCTCTTCGGTCCCAATGCCAGATAACGAACACTCTCATTAGTGAGTGTTGTTTCAGGCAATAAAACCTGTAAATAAATATTTATAATTTAAATATTTTAGGTTATATATTTCTAATCTCAGTTACTTACGTATTTTATAAGAATATATAAAATCAACCTCAATTATAATCTCAGTTACTTACGTTTTTGCGAAACCATGACGAAAATGTACAATCAACCTCTCTTTGAAGTCCCTCATCGGTAATATCGGGTGCCCTCATTTTGACTTCATCTCTAAATACACAATTAGAGAAAATAAGAATATATAAGTGTAGTCACTTACTTCATCAAATTTGAGATTATAACGAGTGCAAGTGTACTGACTTACTTCTCCAAATCTCTCACTTCTTGTATGTCACAGTTTAACAAGACATATCGGTGAGCAGCATCATACTCGTCGTCAGTCAACTACCGTTTTTTACTAGCCCCAACAGGCTTGCCCCTTACATTGAATATTCCTCCATCCTCAACGTCCTCGTCATTCCTTTGAGGTCTATTTCGATTTGTCTTAACATGAGTATCGAAATAAATGGAGCAGAAGTTTGACACCTCTTCGATAAGATATGCTTCGCATACCGAAGCCTCTATATGAGCCTTGTTGCCAACTTTCTTCTTTAGATGGTGTAGGTATCTAGAGAGACAAATTATCTTGAGAATTAAGAAAGAATTTTAAAACCCACTAAAATTTAACTTAAATTATATCGATTTTTATGTACCTTTCCAATAGGTACATCCATCGATAATGAACAGATGCACCAACACGGACTTCGTATGCTAGATGAATCGGTAGATGCTCCATGCTGTCGAAGAAGCCAGGAGGAAATATTTTCTCCAACTTGCAAATTGTTAAGATAATCTTCTCCTCAAGTTCAACCATGTGTTGCACAGTCAACTTAGTTGGACAAATATCCCTAAAGAATATTGATAGTTCGGCCAACGAAACCCATACAGCAGAAGGCAACAACTCTTTCAAAGCAATAGACAGTAATCTTTCCATAAACACGTGGCAGTCATGACTCTTCATTCCCGTTAGCTTGCATTCATTGAGATCAACGCATCTAGACAAATTCGACACATAGCCGTCGGAAAATCTTAAAGTAGATACCCACTTGTAGATTATTCATCTATCTTCCTTGCTTAATGTGTATTGTGCTATCGGCTTAGTTATTTGTCCACCAGTTCCCCTTTCTATTAAGTTCAGATAAGGACGCTTGCATATCTCGGCAATGTCTTGTCTTGCTTTTGGATTGTCCTTCGTCTTTCCTTTAATATCCATGACGGTATTGAAGACATTATCGAATACATTCTTTTCGATATACATAACATCAAGATTATGCCTTATAAGATTATCTTTCCAATAAGGCAAGTCCCAGAAGATACTCCATTTGGTCCAGTTATGGGTTTGTCCGAACCCATCGACACGATTGTTCGATGGATCTTCCATTACAGTGGACAAGTCCTTTACATCTTTCCAAATATCGTATCCCGACAATCTGGCAGGAGGATGAGAAAATTCTTATTTTCCAGCTCTAAATGCGTCCTTGTTCTTTCTCCAAGGATGACTCGCGGGCAAAAATTGACGATGACAATCAAAGAAAGAAGTTTTTCCTCCATGCTTAAGGCGGAACGCCTTACTATTTTGCATGCATATCGGACAAGACATGGTGCCGTGAGTACTCCATCCCGACAGCATACCGTATGCGAGAAAATCATTAATTGTCCCCATCAGTGAAGCTCTCATCTGAAAGTTCTATTTCCTGGAAATATCATAGGTCGTGACGTCGATCTCCCACAGCTGTTTCAGCTCATCCACCAACGACTGTAAATATATATCGATATTCTTCGTCAAATTTTTGGGTCCCGGTATGATAGCTGTCAAGAACATATAAGGAGTCTTCATACACATCCATGGTGGCAGATTATAAGGGGTCAGAATGACCGGCCAGCAGGAGTATTGAGATCCCGACTGCCCGAAAGGGGCGAAGCCATCAGAACATAGCCCTATGCGTACATTTCTAGGCTCTGCAGCAAAATCTGGATGGCGAAAATCGAAATATTTCCACGCCCCTCCATCCGAAGGATGTGAAAATTCTCCATCGTCCTTTGTGCGTTCTTCGTTGTGCCACGTCATGTGTTCTGCTGTATTCTGAGACATATACATCCTCTGCAAGCGCTTCGTGATCGACAAGTATTGCATATACTTGTAAGGACATCATTTTCTAGTTGACTTTCCTTTCCCCTGACTGGCTTGTAACGATCCGCATTACAGAAGCTGCAACTTTCTATATCCTCGTTCTCCTTGTAGTACAACATGCATCCGTTGCGACAACAATCTATCTTGTCATACCCCAGTCCCAGTTGTCGGACCATCATCTTCGACTTGTAGAAATTTTTTGGAAGCTCTTTTGATTTCTTCGGTAACACCTCCTTCATTAGTTGTGTAATCCGATCATAGCAAGTTTATGGCAAGTTAAAATCGAACTTTATGTTCAACAACCGTATCGTCACTGACAGTACGGAATGTGGCTCACAACCAGGATATAAAGAAGTTTCAGCATCCTGAAACATATTATAGAACTCCTTTGCCTCGGGATTAGGATCCTCCGGATCAAAATTAGGCCCTGCCGTGTCGTACACCATATCTCGTACAAGGTTCTGCACGTCTCTATAATCAACAGAGCATTCGTCGTCATCGACGACAAAATCCGCTGCAGCATTATCATCAAAAGCATAGGTAGCAGCATTCGCAACCTGTCTTTCCGCATATAGTTCACCTTGCGTTGACCACAAGCCGTAATCACGTACGAAACCCTTACGGGTCAAATGATCTATTACACTTACCACTTCTTCGTAACGTCTATTACGACAATTACGACATGGACACTTAATTTTGTTACCGTCCATAAACTGAGCTTTACTCATGGCATAATTAAGAAACACTTCCACGCCTACCTGAAAATCGTCACTCATACCTATTCTGCTCTTATGTTGTCGTTTGTACATCCATGTACGATCAACAAAATAACGATCCATCACAGATTGGATGTAAAAATCTGTATAGTAAGACAAACTAAACAGAATTAGTATATAATCATGTAACTGGTGGATCCGCTGGTATTCTAGCTCGAGAAGAGAAAAATCTAAGTACAGTTGTTACTAATAGTTCGATACCGATAGTTCGATACCGATACCGATAGTTCGACACCGATACCGATAGTGCGATACCGATACTGATAGTCCGATACCGATATTGCAATACCGATACCGATAGTACGATACCGATAGTTCGATACCGATACCGATAGTCCGATAGTCTGATAGTCCGCTAGCGATACCGATAGTTCGATACCGATACCGATAGTCCGATAGTTCGATACCGATACCGATATCGATAGTCCGATACCGATTCTTCGATAGTCTACTAGGTCGAAATGATTCCTCTTAAGCGTCGAGCATGTTATACACGGTTCAACTTGATGAGTTAGTAAATATTTTTGTGGTGTTGTATGCTTGCAGCAGAAAATCAAGTTTTAGAGTCATTATAGGTCAATTAATCAAACTGAGTCAATCTATCTATTTCTAAATTGCAAGAGTCAACTTCTAGGATATGGGAGGTCCTAAATATCTAGGCTAAAATTAACTTGGTTAGGATACTAGAGTGTCCTTACTATCTAGCAAGCACTACCTTAGTCTAGTTACACTAGCATTACCTATATTTCCTACCATGCCTACACTCACACATTACACCCCAAGCCGTCCTGCATGCTAATAGGCATGGTAGGCCTGCCTTCATTCCTCACTCTCTAAAGCACACATGTAATACCTGTGGTTCGTATTGCGTATCTTGGTATACGTATGCGTAATTTGACCCGTATTGCATGTCTCCTGCTTGATTTTTTCTAGCATTTCATTGACTGGTTTATTCTTGGGTTGGTTCGGCTTGGCTTGGTTTGCTTTGGTTCATCATGAACCAAGGGTGAACCCTCCTACCTACCACCACCCTTCTTAATCCTTTCCCCTCATTCTATCTCTTCATTTACTTT